>BPTQ01000001.1:312763026-313223901 GCA_019973895.1 Chrysanthemum seticuspe | reverse complement strand
GAATTTTAACTTTAAACCTCTCACATTTTAGTAATGATAATCATAATATTTTACCGCCAGGGAATCATGAGCGGTTAGTTGAGAGTAATTCTGGTGGCGTGTTTTAGTATTTATGATATGTATAGGTATTTTGTGGTTGTTGGAAGTGATTTAATAATGACGAGTTTAGATATTAGTGACGACAAAAAGAAATTATAGAGATAACAAAAAGAAATTACATCATGTTACTCCTGTGTTTAACATATACTAACGAATGAAATTTAGTGTGAAAATTGATAAAGCACAATTATGCATTAGCAAATTACTCTAAAGTAAATAACAAAAATGTCACATAAAATAATTACTCTCTCCATTCCAAAAAAATATCTATTATACTATATATGTTTGTGCTAAAAAAACATGTCCATATTTTAATTTTACATAGTAATTATTTTTTATCAATTAAAACTAACATCAATTACATTTTTTTGTTCGTCGACATTCTTTTTGGGGCAGAATGAGTAGTAATTTTTAATTAAACAGTTAATTAAACTTAAGAATCTAATGTTAAAGATCAATTATTAACATCATCAGATAAACACAAAAAAACATAGCATTATTAATCTCCGATAATCATGCCGACAACTTAGAAAAAAATACTGTACCCTTTAATTATTAACTAGCTTTATAAACACATGGCCAAATGTAATGGAAGATTAGTGGGCAAAAAAGTAGCCATTTCACTTTACACTTTTGAAAATTTCTGCATGTTTTCTCGAAGTGTCTTCTCCATTTGTTTTTAATCAGCTAGAACTCAACCAACCTTCTTTGTTTGAGCACTAAAAAGTACGTAGTAACATCTTTGAGAACTGGTGAAGTCTGTATTTCAAGGTACTAGCTCTTACATATTTTTGGCATAGACTTAATTAGTTACTAACTGTAGACACCAAATTTCTACCTTTTCCTAGTATTTTACAAGTTGTGTAACCTCTTAAGTTTGATGTATCAATATTTCTGTCGTTATTAATCAACAAATGAAACATAGTGAAATCTGTTGGGATCATATTTAAGGGGGGTTTTTGGTATTCCTTATTTATTTTTAAGTAAAATAAGCAAGTCTCAGTAAGTACGTAGAAGCTGCTTATTTCAATAGGTTTATTTGAGATTATTCTTTTTTACTTTTATATTTGGCCATAGGCTGTGTTTGGGGACGAGCTTTTTAGAGCGTTTATAGTTTAAAATATACAGCTTGTTTAGCAACGATCGTTTAGTTTTTTAATTTTGCTTAAACGCTCCTATATGAAAAATGAAACACAGGAATAGTAGAAGTGTTTAGCATTAGCTTTTAGCTTTTACGTCATTTTATACTTTAAAAATACACTTATATACATCTACGATACCAAAAGCTTTTATAAGTTAAATAGCTACTACTAACTGCTAACACTTACTCCAAGTTTTGCTGCAGTTATTGCTAGTTTTAAGTATAAGTGCAACAATGAATCTAAATAGATCCAGTGACCAAATATTACTTTGAGTATAAGTTAAAGGTAAATAATATATTCATAATTTTCAAGTGAATAGTAAATATGTGATGAGTTGGTTTGGTAGAATTTTTCATACACATTGTTGTTTTTATAGCACTTTTTTAAAAATTAAGCAAATCCAAAGACGATAACGCGAGGAGCTTATTTATAAGTACTTACTCGTAAGCATAAAAGATAAGCAATTATCCAAAGTATGAATAAATTAGTAAAAATTTACCATATTAAGATTCTAATCAAGTGACCCATGTGACTCTTTATCTAAACAGGTTGGCTGGCAACCCGAAACCTGTTTAGACCCAAGCTTAACCTGTTTATTTTCACTGAGAAATGCCACCCCTAGTTTTGTTTACATGATTTCTTATGTCTCAGGAAAATGGAAGTTGCATCTGCAATTGTTGGTCCTGTTGTGACTGTTTTGACGGGTCATATTAAGCAAAAGCTGGGATATCTCACTTCATACGCTGAACATGTTGAGCGCATGAAAAACAGAATGAAGGTTTTGGAAGATCGAAGTACTGATATCGAACGCCTCAAGAGACAACATCCCAATATGCCTGCTCATGTACCAGGGTGGTTGGAAAAAGTTAATAAGATAAAGGAAGATGTTGACAACATTCCAAGCAACAACATTGGATGCTTTAGTGTTAAAAAGAAGTTTTTAGCAGGAAGAAATGCACTAAGGCTTACCAAGGTTATCGAAGGTCTTATCAGCGATGGTTCTGACATGATCTCTGATGACACCCTCTGGCGTGAAGCTGAAGGATGTCTTGGCAGAGTCGATTCCAAAAACCAGGCATCAACATCAACATCAGGTGTAAGTGTGTTCGGCTCAAGAGGAAAGGCATTCAATGATGCACTTAAGCTCCTTCAACAAGATGACGATCATACGGCTCGAGTGATAGCCTTGTGTGGAATGGGTGGCGTGGGTAAAACCACACTGATGAAACAACTGAAAAAGGCTGCAGAAGATAACAAGATGTTTAAGTGGATCGTGGTTGTAGTTGTTGGGAAAAGTTCCAACTTGTTTGCTATTCAGAATGCCATAGCAGTGCACACAGGCGGACCTCTAACTAAAACTGATGAAAAACTCGAACCTCCAACTAAAACTGTTGAAAAACTAAGGGCAGATTATCTCTCTGAAAGACTTAAAGGATTCTTGGAGCGTAAAGAAAAGATTCTGGTTATACTGGACGATGTGTGGGAGAAGATTAAACTTGAAGATATCGGATTAGCGAGTCCTTTGCCAAATGGGGTTAAGTTGTTGCTCACATCGCGGGATGTAAAAGTTTGCCGAAAGATTGCAGATGATGCTGCTCTTGAAGAAGTTAAGGTTGATGTCTTGAAGGAAAATGAAGCACAGGATTTCTTTTGTCAAAAAGCAGGGATTTCAGCCGAACATGATCATGATCTCTATGAAATAGGATGTGAAATTGTTAAAAAATGTGGTTGTTTGCCGCTTGCAATCGAACTCATTGCCGGAACTCTTAAGTTTGAAAAGGACAGGGGTGTATGGAGATGTACACGCGATCGTTTGAAGATAAATGAACTTGATGAGAACGTGCGAGAAATTATTGAGATAAGCTACAAGAGTTTAAAACGAGAAGAGGATAAAGCAATTTTTCTGCTTTGTGGCTTGTTCCCGGAGGACTCTAATATTCCGATAGAAGATCTCACAAGATACGCATGGGGACTAAAACTTTTAAAACAAGTTTTCACTATGGGAAAAGCTAGAGACAGCATTCAAACAAGTGTGAGCAATCTTAAAAATGCCTACATGTTGATGGATGGAGATAGTCATCACAGTGATTGTGTGAAATTGCATGATCTTGTGCTTGCATTTGCTGTAGCTACTGTTTCTAAAGGTGGTGAGGACGGATGTTGGATCATTCACCATGAAGATGATTTCTCAAAGTGGATTGAAGCTGATAATATGAGCCAGTCTTGCAATCAACTTTCATTAACATGCAAGGGCATGTCTGAGTTTCCTAGTGAATTTCAGTTTCCAAACCTTTCACTTTTGAAACTTATGCAAGGAGATGAGTCACTAAGGTTCCCTCAAGACTTTTACGATGGAAAGCAAAAGCTTCAAGTTATAGCTTTTGAGAAATTGGAGTATCCACCAGTTCCCACATCTGCTCAGTTCTCCACCAACCTTCGAACTCTTTGTCTCCATGAATGCTCCTTGATGTTTGATTTAGCTTGTATCGGAAATCTTTCGAATCTGGAAGTGCTTAGCTTTGCTAATTCTGGCATTACAACCATACCCTCCGAATTCGGAAATTTGAAGAAGCTAAGACTACTGGATGTAACAGGTTGTTACAATCTTGTTGTAGATGATGGTGTCTTCAAAAACTTGGTGACGCTTGAAGAACTTTATATGATACCATATAAAAGAGCATGCTTCTTCACTGATAGCAATGGTAGTGAACTTGCAGAGCGTTCAAAAAACCTTTCTGCATTAGAATTTGAATTCACTGGTGACAATGCTCATCTGAAGAATAATATGTCTTTTAGGAAACTTGAAAGATTCAAGCTCTCGGTGGGATGTTATTTTGATGAGCTGGAAACAAATTTAGTTGACGCACAATCATATCAAAACAGCTTGTATCTGGTCACCAACAAAGACGAACTACTGAAATCGAAAATCCGTGAGTTGTTTGAAAAAACAGATGCACTTTATCTGAGAGTGAATGATATGAACACTCTTGAAGATGTTGATGTGGAATCTCCACGTCCTGCTGCTCCTGGAAATTTCAGCGGAATAAGAGTCCTTATAGTTTCAGAATGTGAAGATTTGAGATACCTTTTCACCATGAATGTTGCAACAAGTTTGTCAAAGCTTGAGTATCTGGAAATTTCAGGATGCCCTATAATGGAAGCAGTATGTAATGGATCAGATATAATTAAGTTTCCCAACTTAAAGTATCTCAGGTTGGCTGACCTACCAGAGCTATTGAGTTTCAGCAACAACGTCAATGTAATAAAGCTGCCACGTCTCATGGAATTGCAACTTGAAGGCCTTCAGAGTCTTACAAGCATTTATCCCGATAATGCAACATCTTTTGTGCCAAGTAATATGACCCCCACGCAATCTTTCTTGAATGCGCAAGTAAGTATATGCTTTGTATTAATATACTTATATTAACAATCTTTTCAACTAAAAGCATTTTGATAACAGGTGGGTATTCTAATGAATGAACAAATCTTTTTTTATATTGCAGGATGCGACTCCTAAGCTGGAGAAGTTGTTCGTCAAGCATTGTGATTCCATTGAAGTCTTGTTCAACATGGATTTTGGTGAAATCGAGCAACTTAGCAACAGCTTGAGAAGCATCAAAGTGGATGGATGCAATAGTCTCGTGAAGCTTTTTTCATGCAATCCGTTTCCTTTCTTCAATAATTTACAAGAGCTTAAAGTTAGAAGGTGTCGTTCCATTCAAGTGTTATTTGAAATTGACTCGGGACGTGCTGGTAGATATGAAGAGCAGGTTTGTAGCAGCAGTTTGAGAAGCATAATATGTCAAATAAAATATAGAATATCATGTAGATTTCTTAAAAAAAAATTATAAATATTACTACCTCCGTCCCAAATTATAAGTCCAGTTTGACTTTTTGACTCAAACTTTGACCCTAAATATTTTTGTTTGTATTATATAATACTTGATGCAAAATATATAAATGAATTGTGTTTTAAATGTATTTTCATTTGGTATAATTTTCATCAAGTGTTATATAATACAAAGGAAAATATTTAAGGTCAAAGTTCGAGTCAAAAAGTCAAACTGGACTTAAATTTTGGGACGGAGGGAGTATTAAAAATTTGTTGCACTTATATTCAGATTTTGTCAATAGTAAATATTAGTAATTGTAACATTTGTGGTTGTGATATGCAAATTAACAATCTTCAACTAATAGTGTTTTAATAACAATCCATTTTTACAGGATGCGGCTCCTAATAAGTTGGAGAAACTGGTTGTTTCTAATATGGAGAATTTGAAGGAGATATGGCCTCCTCAATATAGTATTAGTAATCTTTGCCCATTGCGAGAGCTTACGGTCAAGGGTTGTGGTTCCATTGAAGTCTTGTTCAACATGAACTTTGGTGAAATCGAGCAACTTAGCAGCAGCTTGAGTAGCATTAAAGTGAAAGAATGTGATAGGCTTGTGAAGCTTTTTTCATGCAATCCATTTCCATTCCTGAATAATCTACAAGAGCTTCACGTCGAAAGTTGTGGTTCCATTCAAGTGTTATTTAACACTGACTTGGGACGTGCTGGTAAAAGTGAAGAACAAGTTTGTAGCAGCAGCTTGAGAAGCATTGAAGTGTCGGAATGTGATAGTCTTGTGAATCTTCTCCCAAGCAATCCAATGCCATTATTCAATCATCTAGAAGAGCTTCTAGTTATAGGGTGTGCTTCTGTTGAAGTGATATTCGGCATGGACATGGGATGTGTTGGTGAAATGGATAAAGTTAGCAGCAGCAGGTTGAGAAGCATTGATTTGAGGGAATTAGGGAAGCTTAGAGAGGTGTGGAGGATAAAAGATGCTGGAAATAACTTGATTCATGGATTTGAAGCTGTTGAAAGCATATGTATTCTTGATTGTGAGAGGTTTGAAAAACTAATCACACCTGCCACAACCAATTTTGATATGAGAGCACTTAAAGAAGTTAAAATTGATGGATGCGGCAGAGAAAGTGAGAGAAACAATGAGAGTAAACAAGATCAAGAGGTACTATCTTGAAATTGACTTGAATGTTATTTATTATTTTTTCATAGAAAAAAATAATATAATATTAGAAGTAAAGGTTTCCATACATTTTGAATAAACTAACATAAAATAGCATATTACTATCATAAATTTTATGGAATTTCATAAATTTTACATGAAACTATAGTTCGTGATTTTGAAACTAGTTACACTTTTGTTCCTCAGCTCTAGCATGCGTTAAAATACACCACTAACATGGTGCATCTGTTGTCCACGTAAGGATAAAATAGTGATTTTAGATATTTTTAACTTTTTAAACTTTCATCTGACCTTTTTTCAGCTTTTCGTCACATGTGTACATGCAGAACTGCATACCTTGTAATTGCATGTAAAAATGTAAACTTTTCTATTAAAGCAACCACTCATAAGTAATTTAGTACAATTATAATTATAGTTCATTGAAAATGAGTTTTTATGAATTACTACATGTTTTGTAGCTACGTGTGAATTAAGATTAAACTTGTGTGTATTTTTGTTAACAATTGTGATATTTTTTTGGGTTCATAATATAAGGCCCGTTTTTGTAATTTTTTTTTCACTTATCAAGATTTTCCTTTTTCTAAACAACATAATATAAAAAAAAAAAAAAAAAAAAAAAAAAAAAAAAAAAAAAAAAAAACAAACTAAGGGTGTGTTTGTTTTAAAAAAAAAAAAAAAAAAAAAAATCTTACTAGCCCTCTTACTCTTACCAGTAAGAGGTGAGTAAGAGGTGGGCAGACATTTTAGTTGTTTGTTTTTCATCACCAGTCAGACATGATAAGAGCTAATATGTCTAACTCGGTAAGAGTTGACGAAAAGATCTTACTACCTCTTATTAACACCCATTCAACTTATTTATCTTCAGAACCTTTCAACCTATTCATCTTCAAATTAGGCAAAGCTAGACTTTAAATTATTTGATATTAGTTAAGTTCTTAAATGTTGTTTAATAGCGTTAAGCTTATGTTTTATTTTAAAACGATTTATGTAATAGTTTTTATTATGTTAAATTTTGGATATGTATTAAGATAATTTATTTAATGAATTATAATTGTGTTAAATCTATGATAAAATGTTTTGTTTCAAGTTTACACTATTTACTTATTAATCGATTTGCAATAGTTTAATATATACTTAAAAAAGATAAAATTAAAACCATTCAAACAATTATAAAAAAACAAACAACCCTTTTTCATTCAGATCCAGACATTATAGCCACCTCTTACTAGTAAGATGTGGTAATCACATTCGGATGCGAAACATCTTAATCAAACAAACATACCCTAACAAAACATTACAAGATACAAACATGAATACAAAGAGGCTCGCCCGAAAAAATCTCACCTAACAATAAACCTACAATCTCACTACACCAAACATTATAAATTGACCCTATAATACTAATAATAATAAAAAGAACACCTAACAATAAACCTACAATCTTTTGTCGCGCATTCAAATATTCCTTAGATTGCTTTTTTATTTTTTATTTTTTCTAAAAGTTATAACATTTGTGGTTGTAATATGCAGATTAATGTTATACCCACATCGAGGGAGGAAGTGAATGATGGTATTTCTAAAGTTGCACTCCCATCCTCTCTATTACCCAATTTCCATCACCTTCATAACCTTTTTTTGCGGGGCTATAAAGATGTGGAGGTGGTCTTTGAGATAACGACTCCAAGTAGTAGAGAATCACCTCACAATACTCAACAACCACCAATACTCCCTTATCTTGAAGAATTACAGTTAAAGGGTATGGGGAGGATGAGTCATGTGTGGAAGTGCGATTGGAATGAATTCTTAATTCTTCAAAAACCACAGTCACATTCCTCATTCCATAACCTCACAACCATAACAATGTACAATTGCAACAGCATCAAGTACTTGTTTTCACCTCTCATGGCGAAACTTCTTTCCAACCTAAAGAAAATTGATATATCGTACTGTAATGATATTGAAGAGATTGTTTCAAACAGAGATGATGCAGATGTGTCTATATATTCCCACACAACCACCACTTTTTTCCCTAATTTAGACATTCTTAAGCTTAAAAGACTCAGAAATTTAAAGTGTATTGGTGGTGGTGCCAATGGTATATCTACTGATATTCATAACCAGCTTAAGGTATGCTTCCTATATATTTAGGCACTAAAATGAAGGTTGGTTAATTTTGTTAATATTATTAACTATGTTGATTATATAATCAAATTCTCATTTTTTTTATCAGTCATCTCAAGCTTCGTGGTCCTGGTGCTTATGCCAAAACAATAGAGAGATAAGTATCACAGATTGTGATGCATTGTCAAGTGTAGTTCCATGGTATGCTGTAGGACAAATGCAAAAGCTTCAGGTGCTGGAAATAATAAATTGCAAATCAATGACAGAGGTGTTTCAAACTCAAGAGATCAACAACAAGATGGGTACTGATACTGGAAAGTCACTTCCAAGGCTAGAATATATTACGATGCTCAAACTTCCAAAACTAAAGATCTTGAAAATTCAAGGGTGCAACCTTTTGGAACATATATTCACATTTTCTACTCTTCAAAGCCTCACGCAACTCGAAGAGTTAGTGGTAAAGGATTGCAAGGCAGTGGAAGTGATTGTTAAGAAAGAAAGTGGAGAGCAAAAGACGACATCTGATGATGCGGTCTTTCCTCATTTGAAGTCCCTTAAAGTAGTCAATCTACCAAACTTTGTGGGTTTCTTCTTGGGGAAGACTGAATTCATATGGCCAGCATTGGAAAAGGTTGTGATCCGTGAATGCCCACAAATAACAGTGTTCACTTATGGTCAATCTACAGCTCTGAAGCTTAAGTTCATAAATACAAGCTTAGGCAAACATAGTGTTGAATGTGGCCTTAACTTTCATATGACCACCACCTCGCATCAGGTATTATTTTTTTTTTCAAATAAAAAAAGAAAAAACCTTCCCATGTCAGGTCTTTTCTAGAAAATATCAATGGTTTAGTTATGTATCTGATCCCCAAAACCCAACCGTTGTACAATGATGTAGAGCCTTTGGCTTATTTTACTCACATCAGAAGTTTTTTAATCACTGAAACAACTTATATGTACAATTTTCTCTGACATAAGCTTGTGTTTTTTATGACCTTGTAGGCCCGATTACCAAGTTATGAAAGTACAAGCTCATACCGCCCTACTACTATGGAATGGTTGCCTTGGTCTTATCATAATTTGATCGAAGCGGATATGGTTGACACCGGTGGTGGACAGACTCTTTTTTCATCCGATAAGCTGCTACTATTGCAAAAGCTTGAGACCGTCCATTGTAGTAGATGTCGAGACACTGAGGAGATATTTGATTCACAAACTGATGCTGAATTTCCAAACTTGAGACAAGTGGACTTGTACTGGTTAGATAGTCTCAAGTATATATGGAAGAGCAAGCAGGGGTCAGTATTAAAGTTTCCAAACCTAACACGATTGTCTATCGAAAGATGTCACAGTTTAGAATATGTATTTACATGTCCCATGGTTGGTAGTCTATTGCAACTACAGGAACTACATATAAGTTGGTGCCAGAGTATGAAGGTAATTGTGAAGGGAGAAGAAGAAGAATGTGATGCCATAGTGAATGCTACTGTGGAGTTTCCTTGTCTAAAGTCCTTAAAACTTGAATATCTTTCAAGTCTCGAGGGACTTTGGTTAGGAAAGGAAGCTTTTGAATTTCCATCATTGGATACCTTGAAAATTGGAAGGTGTTCAAAAATGACGGTTCTCACGAAGGGAGATTTGTCTGCTCCAAAGCTATATGCAATTACTGATGTGTGGGGCAAGAAGCATAATATATACAACAGGGAGCTGAACTCTCTTATAGAAAACTTTACCTAGTAGTAAAAGGTGAAAATGTGTCTTACCATAAGAAAGAGGGACTGAATCTGTAAAAGTTATTGTTCTTATGCTTCACAACTCCTTCATTTTTGAAACCAACGAATCACTGAAACATGTGATCTGCTTTCAGGCAAGTTGTTCAGTTAATGTTCGTATCTGCATAATGAACTCAATTTATATTAATTTGAAGTTAATTAATTTAGGGTTTATGTTAATTGGTGTACTCCGGCAGAATCAGGATCTCAGGCCAACTGCCACTGCTACGGATGATGTTCTCTCAAACATGTGATCTGTTTTCAGGCAAGCTGTTTAGGTTTTGTTTGTATTTGAATAATGAACTCAATTTATATAGGATTAAAAGTAATTGGAATTTTGAATTTGAAGTTATTAATTTAGGGTTTATGTTACCTGAATGTTTTTGTTAAAGGTCGGGTTTGGGTCTCGGGTCTGGATGGGTTTGCGTCCGAGTCTAGATGGGTCTTCTAGAAACATGGATCTAAATGGGTCTATATAGGTTTTTGGTCAGGTCGACAAGACTATTATTTTTATTTATTATTTTTCTTTTAGTAAAAGATGAGAAAGGTAAAAATAAATAAATAAATAAATAAAATTGACCCGCAAGATCGGTTGGGTAATTATTACTCGTATATAATTGCACTTTCTATCAAATACTCAAATAGACCCATCTTTAACCAATGTGTCTCAAATTGCCACCTCTAGTTTTTATATAGTTTAATTTGGTTATTGCAATGTGGGTCAATCTGTGTTAGTGATTCATAATGCGGTAAGTGCGATATTTTTAGTTGATTGGAGCACTTTTGGTGTTGTTCATAAGCTATAACCTGTGTTTTTATTGGCTACTTATTTACATATGCGTTTGAAAGTAGTAATTGTAAAATCTTGTTTTGATCATTGAATATCACAATTTGGTAAAGGGTGGAAAAGTGTGCCTTTACACTTTTGGGATAATTTCTTGCTTTTAGAGCGAGAATGGAATGACCTTTCGTTACAAGATATAGGCTTCAACTTCACTTATGGTAATCAAACCTTTTCCTAGTACCAGATACAAGATAAACGAAACAGGGGAGGAGGGGACTTAACGAATTAAGTTGACTAACTGCAAAGAAAACGTGTAGTTAGCACCTGCTTTAGCGTCCTATATATTAGGGAATGTTCTGTACCAACCTCATCTACTCACTTGATTATACTCCGTGGTAAACAAGTGAATCAAGTTGTGATTAACAAGAGATCAACATCAAAAGGAACAGTCAACTTCCTTATCTTAGAAATATTCCAGTTATATTACTACTATTAGACTTGAAATGTTAGAGACGTTTTTAAAGATATAAATTATGACAATGTCACGGTAATTGATGATAGAGATCAAATTGTAATTTTACTTGAGTTATAATTATGTGGGCAATATGACTTTGAACTATAGTAATTTCCCCCAAAATTTTTGTATCGTCATGAACCAAATTTAGGTATCGTATTTTCTTCCTGATGGTTACCTTTTTTCGTCTCTCACATTTACAAAATGTGTGCTTTTGCAGGAACTTCAGAAGTCTACATAGGTTGCAACTCGTGGTCTTCATAATGCTATGCCTGAATTCTTGGGAAGTATGGGCATAAAAGTTGGCTTAAGACAAGCAGATTCTGTACATTCTGTCGTTTCAAAGGAGTTTGAGAGAGGTATGAACGTGCCAAACAGCAGTTATCATCCACATTTGTCACAGTAACCAATTCAAACGTAACAAGAAAATGGGGGCATCAGCTGAACAAGTGGGAAGAGTTGCTAAAAGTATGAGATATGCGTGGTGATTTTATTTTGTGTTGGTGCAAAATGGTTGTTTAGGTGGTGCAATCATGAGGCTGCTTGATGTTGCTATGTTTTCTCCATCACTTGCAGCTGTATACGATTGCTTCTCTTGGATATTCGTAGATGCACGAATTTACAACTTTTTGATGTTGTGGTGCCTGGATGACTCCAGTGATGAGCAAGAAAAACGTATGTCTGAAAGCCTCGTTGAACTTATGATATTTGTTGCTTATTTACTCTAATAACTTATAATTCCTTTGAATGGTTTGAGCAGCTGAAGCCACCGAGGGTGAAGAGAAAGAAGAGGAAGTTCTGAAAAGGAGGAAGATGAAGAAAAATTGAAGACCAAAACCATCAAGGAAACAACATACGAATGGGAACGATTGAACGATGTTAAAGCTATCTCGTTAAGAAATCAGAGGTCGCGGAAGGAAAAGTACACAAAGTTCTATCACTCTCTTGCTAAGGTGAATACTGATAATTTCTACTTGATGCTCAAAATTGGGTTCGGGTGGGTTAATTAATGTGCAAAATGGGTTTTGGTCAAAAGGTCCATTTTGGAACAATTTACGCTGGGCCGCCTCCATGTGTTCTAAATCTAAAAGCTTAAACCCGTGTGAATTGTTAAAGATAAAATATAGCTAAAATCACGTGCCATACATAAGTAAATAAGATGAAATTTGAGCCATGCAGTTGTAACAGTAGCGGCCTAGTTGGTGCTTTTGTATGTCAGGATTTTGGTGATGAGAAGCCAATGGCATGGAGCCACTTCAACGCTGAAGGTGATGTTGAGTTCAAGGCCGTTCTGTTTGTGCCTCCCAAGGCTCCTACCGATCTATACGAGAACTACTACAGTGCAAACAAATCTAACCTCAAGCTCTACGTTAGAAGAGTATTTATCTATCGCTCTTATTGGTAAGTCTTTATCCTTCTTGTTTATAATGTGTTTGGCTGTATAAGGAATACATCATAATTGATAATTGTCTTTGGACATGGTTGCTAACATTTACTGTTCCATCAGGGTTTGTTGATTCACACCCTACCACTAAATGTTTCTCGTGACATGCTTCAACATAACAGCTTAAAAACAATAAAGAAACTTATCGGGAAGGCCCTTGACATGATCCGCAAACTTGCTGAAGAGGACCCCTGATGAGGTTCACGACAAAGAAAAGAAAGGTACACATGCTGCATCCTAAACATTTGTTGCTGTCACCTCTAGCTGACAATTAATCATTGCAAATATTTGAACTATGGATCTTTAGTCATTATTACAGAACTCTCTTATCATATATGCATATTTATTGACTTAGATATTAATTTACTTGTTGCAGAGATCGAAGAATCAAAGGTTAATGATGATAAGAGAGGCCAATAGCCCAATATACCAAGTTCTGGAATGAGTTTGGCAAATCAGTTAAGCAAAACAGAACCGTTTGGCGAAACTTCTCTGATTTGAGACGGTAAGTCCATTACTCTACCTGTAAACATTTATGTTTACCTGCAAATTAGTTAAACAGTTTTTTGATTGCCCATTATCTGATATGTGGATGTATCAACAACGTGATGACCCTTCCGACGTATTTTCTAAGCATGACCCATTAGACCAATGACCTGTTTGACCCGTTACCCACTTGACCCATGAAGTTATATTATTATCTGTTTACCCATCAGCGATTTAACACAAGCTAGTTATTTGCAAGCAGGTACTATTTGCTGAGAAGGATGTAACTATAATCATTTGAGCATGACAGTAATGAAGCATACATTGTGGAACACTTTTCTTAATGTTTTTTAGAGTTTAAGATTGTTTTAGAGAGTACATGTTTTAGAGCATACTTGTTTTAGAGAAATGCAGGAAACTACTTGAACCATGAAGTTATATGATCATATAGTTCTTTTGATCTCGAACTGTTCTTTAATTATATTGCAATTCTTTGTATTTTTGCAATGTTTTAGTTGTTTTTAATATTTTTACAGCTTAAAAAACAAAAAGGCAGAACTGAATGCTATTTAATCTTGCCAAACTTGCTTAGTAACAAAATGTATAGTTCTCCCATCATTGCATTTCCACACAGTATAGTCTTTATCACTATTCTGTAATAAAGGAACATGAATGCTATTTAGAACAAGAAATAATGCCATCCAATTAGTTGGCCATTTCCATCTTCCATTTTCTTCGTTGGGTATTTGAGCATATCTATAACATGTGATATAATACTTTTTTTTTGTCAGATATTTGAGATCTATGCGAGTATGAGGATCTAAATAGGATATTATACTTAGATGGCAAGATGAGCGGGTTAGGTAATAGGTTAACATGTGTTCAGGTGGACACGGGTCATATTTTGATATACAGAATGGGTTGACAGAAAACACTTTTTGTCCAGTTTCTAAATTTTCTTACATACATTTCATGCGTTAGCAATAAATTACAGCAATAGTCTAAATCTTAAATTAATATTATGAGAAGGTTGTATGCTAAAAAAAGACTTCAACTGGTTTCCGTTTAGGGAATACTGATTCGACCCACTGTACTGTTTGAGATATTGTCCCAAAATAAGTTTAACTTCTTCAAGTCAAAGTTTCGTTGTATTCCCAGTCACCGGAACTAAGTTTTTTGAACTCGCCGCTGCCAGTTTGGTTGACTTTTTAGTAAAGATTTACTAACAGTTGACTATTTATTTATTTGTTGATGTTTCTTTTTATTGAAAGCTATGGGCCTGTTATCTTGTATAAAAATTGTATGGTGAGTTTAACAATGTCTGGAGGAGTGTGGGTCTGTTGGTAAGTGAGCTTCAACTTAGTCCTCAAGGTCAAGGTTCAATTCTCTGCATGTTCATACTCCCCATTTTTCTTTTTCATTTCCTTGAAACATCATTTTCCATTTTTTCATCATTGGTATGTTTCAAGATAACAAAAGTTACAAATTAAATTATTTTTTCATCATTTTCCATTTTTTCATTTTCTTGAAACATCATTTTCCATTTGCATTTGTAGCTCATTTTCATATGTGGATCATATTTTTGTAAAGAAAAAGAAGGTATTAAACATAAGAGCTATTTTTAAAGCATCCGAACATGCATTAATTATTTCTATTTTTAATAATAAGCATTCTTCCTCTGCATTTAACTTCTCTCAACCGATTTTATGGGAGAACCCGACCTTTCAGATTGGCTTGTGACGTAACGTACAACTCATTCAATTGCGACGTAACAATGAATGTGTGTCACCCTCACGAATCCTAACAAAATAAACACCAGACCGCACAGAGTTTGAGCCCGGTGCACTATTAAAGAATAATAATTATACTCTAAATTTTAAATTAACCATAATTAGAAGGTTGTATGAAATGAGCACACACTTTGGACAATTTTTAAACTAAGCGACCAGTTCGGCCCGTTCCTCATTTAGGTAGTAATGATTTATTAACATGAAGGCATATTATTCAAAAAAAAAAAAAAAACACAAAACGAGTTTAATATTAGCCATTTTTCTCATTGACCACATCCAAACAAAAAAGAACGAAAATGTGGGAGTAAACCCTCACAAGGATCTCCGAATTCAATTGCACCATCACTTAATACCTGTATTAAAACTTTCGCGCTGTTATCAAAGAAGCTTCAACAAACAACATCGTATAATGAACACATAAATGGTAATAGGAATTTAGGAGTCAACATCTACATCCCACATAGGTTAAAGAAGTGAGATCCTTCTTGTTTAGCTCGATACATGTTTTGAATGTTACCATGTTTTCCAAGGACTTGGTTGTTAATGAAGTTAATAACAAATATAATATGCTTTGACATTTTTGGTTTTTGTTCTCACAGCTACTCCAAACTGTTTATTTACAAAGATTATCCATTTCTTAGGACACAGTATTTTCTAAAAGAAAAGCCTCGGCGTTAGTGTCCATTTCAATCTCTAAACGTAGCACCATTCGAGCTAAACTTATCTAACACCTACCATACAATGCCATATTGATTCTGCCGTGAATGATACAAAAATGAATCAATGCATGACCCTCCATGTAATGTATCTATTGATCGAGCACTTATAATTTTGGTTAAGCTCTTGCAGAGCTGAACAATTCAGTTGTCACAAAAACAAAGAACATAAACTAATGTATCATCACAAAGATGAAGGTTATGCATGGATCTTGCAAGACTTTATAGAAGTCCAAGTATATTCACTCGCACAATACAACAATATGTATCTCGTCGCGATTTCAATTCTGTATTTCATTTAACCACAAATCACAAATGAATTGTTGTGGAATCAACTCATTTTACACAAACATTAATAAATTTGGACTAGATTAAATCTATACTTTATGAAATATCACTATGGAGTTGTACTTAACTAGAGAGACCAAGTGAGTTTCTCGACCAACTTAGACACATAAAGTTACTTTACATCACCAACAACGACATTTAATTAATTTCATGGCATGTAATATAAGAAATACACAGCACATTGCAGCATATCATCGCCCTTTTTTCCTCTATCACAACCAAACAAAAAAGAACGAAAATATTAGCATAAACTTTGGCGTAAATTATAAGAGTGGCATCAAAATACAAACGATCTATACTGAACAGATATGAATACAACGATTAAAGAAGTTAAATCTTATTGTTTATATGCTATAGCCAACGATGTGCATACATTTATAGAATATTACTATGTTTTCATTCACAAATCTGTACAGGAGTTGATTTACTAGACTTTGTTACAAACTTGTGTTGGAAAATGTATATAAAGTTCTTCGCTTTTTTTTAGTATCTTTTCTTTTGGCACTGGAAAAATTGGGTACTCCAAACTTTGTATTTACAAAGGTGTAATTATCCAAAATGTTGATCTTAATCAATCACAAGGTAACAGCGAAGTGTATTTATCCAAAATGGATAGATGTGTCACACTCGTGAAACCCTAAATTCGCATCCGGTTCACCTAATCCAAACACATAGTACAAGGTACTAACGAAAGTGAGTCACAAAAAATATCCAAAATGGATAGATGTGTCGCACTCACCAAACGACGTACAGAGTTTGAGTTAGGTTCGATCGTGTTGGGTTTTACTAATCATAACAAATATAGAAAAACACATAAACATCATCAAAGCATGCAGCGGAAGTAATAGGAAAAATACTTGTAAATTAATTAACCAAATTAAAAATATATGCGTACCTTTTGCGAATCAATGCAATTAGGGTTTATGAAAACCCCCAATTAAGATCAACAACCAAGAAACCTTAAATCCTAATAAATTAGGGTTTAATACATTCGACTACACCAACAATCGAACACCCAAGTTACCAACACAAATGCATTGGCCCTTCGTTCTTGTACACACGTATTAGTAGCGAATCAATGAGAATAGCTAGGTTTTTGATCACGAATCAAACACACAACCTTGTGTTCTTGCAAAATCAAAATTCCCAAAGTGTTAGGGATTGTGTTTTCGGCCGAACACCATCACAAGGAGAAAAACAAAGAGAGCTTTGGCTTTTTAGGGTTACCAGAGATCAATAAAATAAATCACAAACCATTTGTATTTATAGCCTAATAAACTTGTAGGACAAGTTTGAGTGGAATAGGGTTTACAACCCCAACCCCACGACCGGTTATGAATCCAAGAGGGATTCTAGAACCTTCCCGACTTCTATTTTCATCTCTAGTCCTTTAACTTTATATTTAACGATCATTAACCAAACCTCGTTAAATACTAACTCTCGTTAAGTGTTTATTCGTGAATAATAATTAAATATAACATTTTATATATTAATTATTATAACATTGATTCTCATACGTAATGTGTGCAATCCCGAAGTCTCGAGTTCGAATCCGGTCATACGTATATTAATAATTATCCATAAACCTTTCAGATCGCCTAACACAAAACGAGTTGCATTATGGACGACAACCAGACCAAAAAGAAACATAAATACGAGAGGAACCCCATATTTAATTAGTGATATAATTTGCACGTATAGATTCTTATCGTATGATTAAAATGAATTCAACCTTACATATTTAATCTCACACATTCCCACATAGGCTAAAGAAGTGAAATCTTCCTTACTGATATTGCATAGTATATAAAGACCATACATGTTAAGAATAATGTAATGTTTTTAAAGACGTAATTGTTTATGAAGTTATGTATAAAACATAAAACTTCGTCTTCAATTATGGACTGAAAATTAACATAAACTCTACCGCTTTTTAATATATTTTTTAACTCAGAAAAAAGTTGTTGTCGTAACTATGTATTTACAAGGATTGTCCATATGTTTATGTAACTAACCATTTAGTAGTCTTTTAACAAGGCCATAATCATGTCATCATTCTCAAGTCCAGTCGACCAATAAACAATTATTTATTAAAGATTTCTTAGGGACATGTAATGATTTCATCAATATTATTTAAAAAAATAATAATTATAACACTAACCATATTTTAATAAACCCATTTTGCCATTGGTGTTCATTCCAATCTTTAAATGTTTTACCGATCCAACCGAAATGACCTAACCCATAACGTACATACATTGCTCATGTTGATTATGCTACTGACCTGCAACGCGATCAATCACAAGGTACTAACGAACGTGAGACTTATCTAATATGGATAGATGTGTGACTCTTGCGAGTCTTACCGAAAAACAACTCGCTCAACGACCGATTGTTGATGTGGTCAAACATTCAGCCACATAAAGGTGTATTTTGCACCATCCTGTATTTTCGAACTGTAATGGTTAGTTGGGCTAAGCCCATGTATAGTCTGTTGTCTATAAAGAAAATGGGTCCATGTTTACCCAAATAGTATTTGTGTAATGAAATGATATGCTTTTATGATAAATAGATTAAGTTGGAAACATAGTCCTGTATGGTGACTTGGTCAGCTGGTAAAATAAGTGTCTTCTATACAAAAGGTCTTAAGTTCAATTCCCTGCCTACCATTGTCTCCATTTTTAAATCTTTGCTCACTAATACGTTATATTTTGGTTTCATTCAGATCACGTATTCACTAGTGAACTACAACTAAGGGGGTGTTTGATAACTACTTAATGAGATGAGTAAATGTGAATCACCTAATCGGTCAGATGAGTCACGTTCTAGTAGAAAAGGAATAAAAATAAAAAGTTTGCAAAGCCATTTAGCTCATGCTACGTGTCCTCCACTTACTTTCATATTTTTTTTTTATTAAATTCGGTTAAAGGCATTTTTGTCATTTTAACTCGTTTTTTTAATTTCACCCAAATTTCAAACGCAAATGTCTTTCAAATGACAATTTTTTACGAAAAACCGATTTCACCATAATTTTTAAAATTTGATTCTCTTTAATTTGGTATAAATCTTGTTAAATATTGTGAACTTTTATTTTTTACATATAAAATATTGCTTGATTATCTTTATTTTTTTTTGCATGTTCGGCCTTATTTTTTACCCTCATAAATGTCGAATCGTGAAAAACTTAAAACATGAAAGTTATAGATATTTGTTCACTCTTTACCCAGAAATTCAAATCACTCAAATTCGATGTCATATGGGTAAGATATCACACGTTAAAGATGGTGTTTTACTCATATTTGTTGCATACAAGGTGTTTGATAAAATGTCTAGTTTAAATTTTTAGTGTTAAAGGTGAGCTAAATGCATTATTTTTTGTCCCACAACGCATCATTAATCATTTTATTAATGTAAGATTCAAAAAATGATGTTTTTTAATAGTTAATGTTTTTAACTATTAAAACTGATGAACTGATGAACCAAACTAAACTGTTTAAAAAAAAAGCATAAAACCAAAACTGATGAACCTAACTAAACTGATGAACCAAACCAATAACTGATGAACCAAACCAAAACTGAAACTATGATTGATGAACCAAACCAAACTGATGAACCAAATCAAACTGATGAACCAAACCAAAACTGATGAACCGAACCAAAACCGAAACTATGATTGATGAACCAAAATAAACTGATGAACAAAACAAAACAAACACCAACATGTTAAGCTGAAATTATGATTGATGAACCAAAATAAACTGATGAACTATGTTTGATTTGTTTCATCAGTTCATCGGTTTGGTTCATCAGTTTTAATAGTTAAAAACTTTAACTATTAAAAAACATCACTTTTTGAGTTTTACATTAATAAAATGATTAATGATGCGTTGTGGGACAAAAATGAGTTCATTTAGCTCAATTTTAACACTAAAAATCTAAGCTAGACATTTCATCAAACACCTTGTGTGCAACAAATATGACTAAAACGTTATCTTTAATGTGCGATATCTCACTCATGTCATATCGGATTTGAAGGATTCAAATTCTTGGATAAAGAGTGAATCAAAATATAAAACTTTTGTGTTTTAAGTATTTTATGATTCGGCAATTTTTAAGGTAAAAAGTAGGATCAAAAATAGCAAAAACATCAAGAAAATCATGACCCAATGAATATGTCAAAAAAAAAAAGTTTCGAAATAATTAAAAAGATTTATACCAAATTAAAGAGAATCGAATTTTAAAAATTATGGTGAAATCGGTTTTTTCTAAAAGTTTGTGGTTTAAGAGATATGTGCGTTTGAAATTTGAGGTGGAAAAGAAAAAAATAAGTCAAAAGACCATATTATCCCTGGATGGATTTTATGTATAATTTAGAGTGCGGAAACGTGTCACATTATGATTGGCTTTCTACACTTTTTAATTTTACTCACTTTGCAATAGATCCTCAAACTCGGCCAGATTGAATACCGTTTGATATGAAAATTGTTGGCACGTAGTTTCTGAGTGGGCCAGCTCAAAAGTTGTGGTCTCCCATTCAGTATGGAGTTTATCTACGCATATATGTTTTGTTCTCTGCACTTTATTATGTATAACTATATATTTGGTTTACTAACAACATTACTTAATTATTATAAAAAGCATCGGTCAAACGGATGAATGATAAGATCTTTTAATTAGCAAATACAATATACTAGTATCAATTATCCGTATATAAAAATATGCAAATCAAGTGCCAAACTCGATTTATATGTATTTCGTTAGATGCATAAAAGTTGTACGTCGATGGAACTTTTATTTACATTTAAAAACGTCGAACTATTTTATTTCGTACACTACTTATGTATATGTATGTTAATTCTAATTATGTGTTTACAATCCTATACACTTTACGTAAAGTATGTGAAAAAAAATGATATACCCACATTACTAAATCATATGTAATGATCTTCTAAAATAAGTCATGTAAAATGACAATTTTAATGTACTAAAATCATTCTCTTTTACAAAAAACTATCAAACAGTAGTTTTCAATCAGAACAACAATCATTCAGCAGCTTTGAATCATTCAGTATTTTTATTCATTCAGCGCTAAATCATAATGTTTTATCAAACAACCCCTAACTATATTAGCTTTATAAGTAAACATGAAGTTTTATTAACGAGAGTGGTTTATATATGAGTTTTTAATGTAGACATCATCATTAATGATTTGAGTATAAGATGCATAATTCACATTTCGACACCCTTCGTGTTTTCTTCTATTGTTCCTCGTAAACAATAACTCGGGTCTATTTGTATGTCATCGAACAAACTCAAAGGAACATACTAAGCTATAAATTAGTCTCTAATATTTGCTAGAAAACATGTTGTAACGTGCACATAAATTGTCCACAACCACGCATGAGGATTTCAAACAAATAGTATTTCATTAATATTCATTTTAGGTTTGGGAATGTTTTATCTAAACAAATAAAACAAAGTAATATTATCATCTTCCTTAATTTCAATTGACCAATATTAGTTACTGTTATTTGGAATTTCTTATGTAATAGCATAAAAAGATCAAAAACAATAATCATATTTTAAGAAAGCCTACCTGACATGTTACAAATATGAATCAAGTCATGGTTCTCCATGTATTGAGCACATATAAGTTTGATCCTTGAAGCTCTTATCATTGTCCAACTCAATCATTCACAAAGTGCCACTAAAACCGATCATTTGTGACTTGAGCCATCTTTTATGTTAAATAGATGAAGGAAGAGAAAAATCACGAATGGAGAGTGGTCCATTTGGTAAGTGGAGTGTATTCTAACTTGTAGACGTATGGTTCAATTCTCAGATGGATCAATCTCTATTTTTTTTTATTTTTTTTTATATAAATCATGTTTTTGTATCTTTTCATTTCCATTAGATATCATTTGAGTTGTTTTTATTAATTATAAAAATTAGTGAATAATTATGTGTTTGCATTGTTTTTCGCTTCCCTTATTATTTGGCTATTCGTTGTTGTGAGTGTACGATCCCACCATATATTCATCACACCATACAATAATTATATAGGCTCTCCCTTTCTATTCAAGATTTTACTTACACCGCAAAATGATTGTTCTGGACTATATAACCGTATTTAAACTCTATAATGAACAAATAAATGGTGTACCGAAATGCAAGTCAACATGTAGGTGTGTAAATTTTTTAATAAAAGACCATGGAACTTATAGTAAATGAATAGCATACATGTTAATAAAAATATTTGTTTGGTTTTTCATTTCGCTGTTTTGAACTAATAAATGTACAAAACTATAAAATATCACCGTCTTATATTTTTATCTGCCGATTTTACGAAGGGCTCTATTGAACACATATGACTTACTACTTTAGGCTTGTAAATTGCACAGCTCAGTCATGCATAAGGTGCCATTCAAACTGATCCACAAATGTCATCAATGTGACTAACAGATGAGTCGACTAGGGTGATTCGAGACGACCCTCTTGGTTGCCTATATTTCTAGAGAAGATATCAAGAGACATAGGGACAGCCTCGTCCCATACTCCTGTCAATCTAAAACTCTTTCAGTTACAATGTAGTAACGAAAATATGTAAACAGATTTATCCAAAATTGGTAGATGTGTCATCCTCACGCGCCCTACCAAAAGTCTCACCAAACCCACACAATTTTAAGTCCTGTTCACCGAAACCAAACTATCGTAGTTTCCAAAGGATAACTTTATCAGGCGCATAAAAATAGCCTATTGATTTTATTCACAAATGTTCTCCTAGATGCTAAATGTACGCTTATATTAAGAAACAACAAAGGAAGTATACTTATACAACATCATAAAGATGAGGCCTCTGGGTCTTGCTCATACGATATGATACATCAAGCCAATTTGATTAACGAAGAAGACAATGTAAATTAAACTTTTTTTTTTTGGTCATCACATTGTCATTTTCTATCGATTGTCACATTTAGAGTACTACCATTGTCAAAGATCAGTCACAAAATGCTAGAGAAGATAACCTGAATGAAGATATACTCGCGCCTCACAACCCAATGTTTTGAAACGCGGGTCGACCCGACCGGGTTAACCGGTTGGACCGGTTCCGAGCAAAAAACGGGTCAAAATAACCCGGGTTTCTAAAACCAGGTTAACCGGTTAAACCCGCCAGGTTTTGAGTGACCCGGTTCTCGAAACCCGGCCGGGTTTAGTTATTTTCAATTTTTTTTATAAAAACCGGGTTGACCCGGTTATCTTTTTTTTTTTAAATATTTTTTAATGGAAAACCGGGTTGACCCGGTGACCGGTGACCGGTGACTCGACCGGGTCGATTATAAACCCGGTTTTCAAAACATTGCCGCAACCTATGCTCATAATAACACCCACTCACTCTCTTTTCCATCATAGTTAAGTGTCTAGCTTCATCCAACGTCATCAATGACAAGAGAAACATGAAACCCGGCTTGTTCAGCTGAAACTCGGCCAGGTCGAAACGGTTTTTGCAAACGTTGACTATATGTGGTTTTACCTGGATCAATGAATATGAAATAAGCACCAATACTAACCTTCGATTATTCTCAACCAGCATTGCACAATAAATAAATAAATTATTCATTCAACAAATAAGTTTAACTTCTTCCAACTTCTTTGCATTTCCTGTCCCGAAAGTCACCAGAGGTAACTTCAACACACCCCCACTCGCCATTTTTACAGTTACCTTCTTAAGTATGATGGGCCTGTTGTTGTAATTATTTTTTATATGGGCTAAGCCCATATATGAAAAGTTTGTGTTAACAGAAACTGAATCCAGTTCAAAAAGATAGTTCTTGAAATTACAAAACTCATTTTTACACTAAAGAGATTTTGAAGAAAGTGTTGTTTGCGAATCATGGCGTCGGATGGTGGCTGGAGGTGGTGGTGTTTTGTGGTTGTAGGTGTGGTGGTGGTTGGCCTATGGTGAATTTAGATGAAGAAAGCATGAGAAAAAAGAAGGCGTAGAAGGAAAAAAAAAGAGAGAATAAAAAATGTTTTAAAATAAATTTGGGTAGTAAGTCGGTAAAATGACAAAATTACCCTAACATGTGACTTGCACATGTTACGATAGTCGATAAAAAACGGAAAATTTGGTCAAGGGATCAAACCTAACATGGGTCACAACCACAGAGGGAAGATCCGTTAAAGAAAAAGTTTAGATACTATAACCATTAAACCTGATGGACCACATAATCAATTTTGAAATTAACTCTAAATGTAGCAATTAAACCTTAATAGACTTAAGCCCACAAATCAGACTTGAGCCCACTACCAAAGTCTACCATCTAATAATGACAACAAAATAAACACCAGACTACATAAAGTTTGAGTCCCGTGCACCTCATCTAAAAAACTTGATTTTTTTTTTATATCTTACAATTATTATTCGCAAAACTTCACTTAAATGTTAAATGGAGCAAAAAAGAAATTTAACAAATAAAAACGCTTGTATTAAACTATTTGGAGGGAATACTTCGATTGTCACAAAAACAAAAAAAGTGCACTAAATCACTAGTATATCATCATAACTCATGCACTATCAATGAATAACAATTATACACTAAATTCTAAATTAAACATAGTTAGAAGGTAGTATGAATTCAGAACACACTTTGGACAATTTTTAAACTAAGTGACCAGTTCTACCAGTTCTCCTCACTTAGGTAATAATGATTTGACCCCTTCTTCATTAACATGAAGGCATGTTATTCAAAAACCACAAAATGAGTTGCATTACCGCCATTTTTCTCATCAACCACAACCAAGCAAAAAAGAACGAAAAGGTTAGTGTAAACCCACATGAGATATTTGAATTCAATTGCACCGTAACTTAATAACCGTATTAAAACTTTCGCACTATTATCAAAGTAGCTTCAAGGAGCAACGCCCTATATTGAATACATAAATGGTATAGAAGAATGAAATGCAAGAGCCAAACATTTATATCCCACATAGGTTAAGGAAGTGAAATCTTTCTTGTTTACATACTCTACTAATTGAACTCTATACATGTGTGGAATATTACCATGTTTTCTAGGCACTTGGTTGTCAACGAGGTTGATTATGGACTAGAGAAAGTGAAACTTCGCTGATGGATAAGTACCTTGAAAACAAGTATAATATGCAAGACATTTTTTGTACTCTATTTGTTCTCACGGCTTCTCTGAACTGTTTATTTACAAAGATAGTCCATATCTTAGAGCATCTACGATGGGTAAAGTTGGGAAAGACTTTTCACTATTCCAAAAAGCTTTTTGATAAGATTTTATGCATTACAACAAAGACTTTTTGGAAAGCTTTTTACAAAAGCTTGATGAACCTCAAGTATTTTGTAAAAGCTTTAGTTATTAAATGAGATTTGCATTAAATGCATTAAATGCGTCAAGTCTTCAAAGACTTGATGCATTGTAGATGCTCTTAGGATGCCATTTATTCTAAAAATACCCCTGGTCGGTGGAGTCTATTTCAATCTGTAAACGTTTCACTGATCCACATGAACTTACCTAACCCCTACCGTCAGTACCATATTGATTCTGCCGTCACATGACACAAAATGAATCAAGGCACGACCCTCCACGTAATGTCTCCATTATATTTATAAAAAAATTCTTATATGACAATGTCTTATTATATTGAGTAAAGTCCAAAATAGATCCCTGTGGTTTGCCCTTTGTCTCGCTTTACATCTCTAAACTTTTTTTTGGCACAAAACCGTCTCTCCGTTAGTAAAGTTGGCACAAATACATCCCTCTATTAGTAAATTCAGTTAATAAGGACTAACGGTGCAAATATTTCTCCGTTATCTCCTAACGAAAGAGAACATATTTGCACCGTTAGTCCTTGGGACTAAAGATGTAATATAATAAATTGCATTGTTAGTCCTAAGGACTAACAGTGCACTCCACCGCCACCTACCACCCAACGCCACCACCCACCGCCACCTACCACCTCCACTGCCACATCCACCCACCACCACCCAACGCCACCACCCCCACCTCCACCGCCGCCACCCACCACCACAACTGCCACCACTACACCACCACCTCCACCCACCACCACCTAACGCCACCACCCACCACCTCCAACGCCGCCACCCACCACTACACCACCACTTCCACCCACCACCACCCACCGCCACCTCCACCCACCTCCACCGCCACCATCACCGCCACCCACCACCACCATAAAAAAAGATAGGTGGTGGTGGTGTAGTGGTGGTGGGTGTAGGTGGTGGTGCAGTGGTGGCAATGGTGGTAGGTGGAGGTGGCGTTGGGTGGTGGTGGGTGGAGGTGGCATTGGGTGGCGGTGGTGGTGGTGGGGGGTGGTGGCGTTGGGTGGTGGTGGGTGGAGGTAGTGGTGTAGTGGTAGGTGGCGGCGTTGGAGGTGGGGGGTGGTGGTGGGTGGCGGCGTTAGAGGTGGGGGTGGTGGCGTTAGGTGGTGGTGGGTGGTGGCGGTGGAGGTGGGGGGTGGTGGCGTTGGGTGGTGGGTGAAGGTGGCGGTGGAGGTGGTAGGTGGCGGTGGGTGGTGGCGTTGGGTGGTAGGTGGCGGTGGAGTGCACCGTCAGTCCTTAGGACTAACGATGCAATTTATTTTATTGCATTGTTAGTCCTAAAGACTAACGGTGCAAATATTTTCTCTTCCGTTAGGAGATAACGGAGAAATATTTGCACCGTTAGTCCTTATTAACTGAATTTATTAACAGAGGGATGTATTTGTGCCAACTTTACCAATGAGGGATGATTTTGTGCCAAAAAAAAGTTTAGGGATATAAAGCGAAACAAAAGGTAAACCACATGGATGTATTTTGGACTTTACTCTATTATATTTATAAAAAATCTCAAACAAAGACTGCCAACTTATTATATTTATAAAAAATCTCTTATATGACAATGAAAGTATATTTATCATATGAACTAAACTACCTGCAGCGTAGAACATTTATTTTACTTTCAGGGCATGTAATTCGAGAAAAACAAATGAGCTGCATAAGAGGATATCCGAATCAAAATTATGTCGTCACTAAATAAGCATATTCAAATTTTCGCACTATTTAAAGTAACTTCAAAGAACAACGATCAATAGTAGACACATACATGGTATATAGAAATGCAACATTCACTTCATAATTAAAAACATTCCTTCACATCCCACATAGTTAAAAAGAAGTAAAGTCTTTCTAATTTTTATATACGATAGTGAACGTGGATCATACATGTCAATAATATTACTATGTTTTCATGTTCGCAGTTGTCAGTATATAGAGTTGATTATAAAACTAAAAAAAACATACTCTATCAGCAAACTTCTACAAGAAAATGAGTATATATTCTTGACTTTTTTAGTAATGATGATGAATATAATATTTCTGACTTTTCTAATTTTTGTACTAAAAAATGAATCAAAACGTGGCCAAGGTAGCTATAGAGCACACATTAACTTGTGTCGTTAAGTTCTTAAAATTGGACTACTCAATCATACACAAAAGTTTCATTCAAATTGATCCAAATGTTCTTTACCATTCAGGGGCGGACCTAAGGGAGTTTCGGGGGTTCACGGGAACAAAATAGACTTTCCTCATTTAGTGTGAAAAAAAAAGTTAATATACAAACAAGTCACTAAATTTTGCGAAAAATTTGTTCTAAGTTACTAATGTTTCATTTCTATCATCTAAGATACTAAACTTCACGAGTTGTTTAAACATGTTACTGAACCTTTAAAATGATGACATTGCATATTTTTTTAGTACAAAACGGTCCTTGTGGTTAGTCGGGTGTCACGGATTTAGTCCCTAGACCACTATTTCAGTTAGTTTGACCATTTTGTTACATTTTTGTCCATTTTTTTTTTACTTTTTTATTCGTTTTCAACCGTTTTTATACTTTTTCGTTCGTTTTTTACGTTTTCGTTCATTTTTATACATTTTCATCCGTTTTTATACGTTTTTGTTTGTTTTATACGTTTTATTCGTTTTCATCTGTTTTTATACGTTTTCGACAATTTTTTTATGTTTTCATCCGTTTTTATACGTTTTCATCCGTTTTTATACGTTTTTATTCGTTTTCATCCGTTTCATATGTTTTCGTCCGTTTTTTATGTTTTCGTCTGTTTTTATATGTTTTCGTCCATTTTTCTACGTTTTTTGTCTGTTTTTATACACTTTTTATACATTTTTATTTGTTCATTCGTTTTTATACGTTTTCGTCCATTTTTCATATGTTTTCATCTATTTTTTTTACATTTTCATTCGTTTTTACTTATAAGAACGAACGAAAACATACAAACGTAAATGCAAGAAAAATGGACGAAATTATATAACAACGTTTATAAACGTAAAAAAGGGACGAAAACGTATCAAAACATAGAAAACGTAAGAAAAACGGACAAAAACGTATAAAATGTATGAAAACTTAAGAAAACGGGCGAAAATGTGTGAAAACAATAGAAAACGGGCTAAAACATAAGAAAAACGGATGAAAACATAAGAAAACGTATGAAAACATAAGAAAATAGGCGAAAACGTAAGAAAACGGACGAAACATATAAAAACGGACGAAAACAGATAAAAACGTATAAAACGGATGAAAAAAACATAAGAAATTGTAAAAAAAAAGTATAAAATGGACAAAAAATGTATAAAAGCGGACGAAAACGTATAAAAACAGATGAAAACGGAGGAAAATGTAAAAAAAATGATGAGAATATATAAAAACAGTTGAAAATGAATAAAAACATAAAAAAGAGATGAAAACGTAAAAAACGGATGAAAACTTATAAAACGGTTGAAAAAACGAATAAAAACGTTAAAAAAAAGGGGATGAATACGGACGAAAACGTAAAAAACGGACGTAAACATATAAAAACGGTTGAAAACGAATAAAAACGGACGAAAACGTAAGAAAATGGTCAAACTAATAGAAACAATGGTCTAGGGACTAAATCCGTGACATCCGACTAACCACAAGGACCGTTTTGTACTAAAAAATATGCAATGTCATCATTTTAAAGGTTCAGTAACATATTTAAACAACTTGTGAAGTTAAGTACCTTAGATGAAAGAAATGAAATATTATTGACTTAGGACAAATTTAACCCGTGAAAAAAATAAATGTAAAATTCTTACACCTAAAAATGGGTGCTCCAAATTTTGTACTGGAAAATTGATTGAGGCGTGACGCTTCATGTAAAATTCTTTCAACTTTTTAATATGACATACTCAAAATTCTATAACGGTGTACACTTAAAACCAAATTCATTCATATACTTTGCATTAAGTATTATATAACATAAATAAATATAGTTAATGTCAAAGTTAAACAAGACACTAATGCAAAAGATGCCTTTCAAATTGATCCACATGGTCATTGGCATCCATGTGACTATAAATTGAGGGCTTTGTGGCGACTTGAGTCCCTCTTGATTGCCTTCATTTCTAGCGAAGACAAGATGACAAATTTGTCCTACGAGTGTATAACTCAATCAATCACTAGGTACCAACGGACGCGATCCACCAGAATTATCCAAATCGGATAGATGTGTTGCACTCAGGAGTCAGCACCAAAACCCCACATAGTTTTGAGTCATGTTCGCCCAAAGCAAACTATTGTAGTTTCCAAAAGGATAACTTGATCAGTCACATAAAAATAGCCAATTGAATTATTTCACAAATGTTCTCCTAAAAGGCCTGTATTAAGTTACTCGTAGAGTAGAACACTACATTTGCCAATTTAACAAAGCAAGTGTGGGAAACGGTGCACACTTTTATTAATAAATCAGATTACAAATAATAATAACACAAATTTAAATAACAGACAGAATAGAATAGAAGTAGAAGACAGACACTATTCAACAAAATTAAACGAAAGCAGTAAAAACAATGGTACGAGGCTCGTGTTGAACACGATTCCCTTAAAACAGATTCGTCGTCTGTTTCCCAGGGTACAACGTCACAGCCGGACTAGACTTACTTGCCTGAAAGATCACATAAGCCTGCGTGTTTCTGATCGAAGATATTGCTAGAAATCGCTAAACCTATCTTGTTTACCAAGAAAAGATATCTGCCAATATTAAACTGATATGCAAATCAGTTAACCAATAACCACGATTTGCATATATCTTAATTACACACCAATATTCTGTAAACTTTGTCAATAAGACGCACGTATGCGAGGCTTCGGAGCTGTATTCGTGTCAGCAGGTCGCGTGGGCTCGCATGAGTTCAGAAGCTTCGAACCCATTTTGGCCCAGAAATCCTGAAATCCGCACCCCCCCCCCCCCCCCCGGCGCGCGCGCACGTAGGTGTTGGAGTAAAACCAACAATTCAATTTGAAGGTTCATATCAAGATTCCTATATAAACAAGCTTTCATTTCTTGTTTTGGGCGATGTGGCATACTCCCACTTTTTCAATTTTTGTGTTTCAAGTGTCTCACTTTAAGACACGATATCTCATTCATATCAACTACATTTTTGACACTTTTTAGCTCGTTGCGAAGCTCTCGTCCAGGAGAACGCAAAGCTACCAAGAAATATAAATATATATATAACATATACATATATTAAATAGTGTCTAAAATTTGCAAAAACTTATTTTGCAAAACATATTTTCCAACAACAAGTACAATTATATATCATTATAAGGATGAAGATTTAGAGTTCTTCGAAGACCATGTAGGAATGATCGGTATATTCACTTATTCACTCACACAATACAACTAACCAATTTATTTAACGAAGATAACAATGTAACTTACATTTTTGTATGTTCTATAGTAATGTTATTTTACAAAACAATTAAGTTGCATTGTTGCCAATTTTTTCACGACCACGACAAAACAAAAAAGAACGAAAGTATGAGAGTAAACCCACGCGAGGATGTACGAATCCAATTGCGTTGTCACTTAATATTTGTTTCTACAAAGAAACTAAGATCAAAGTAACTTCAAAGTATAAACAGTCTTAAAGAACGTATAGATTGTATATAAAAATGCAAGCAGATGTCTTCATCACTCACACAAAGAATTTTACTAATATGATATGGAAAGTATATTTAACATATAAAAAGCTTAAACTAAGCTACTTGCAACGTTGAATAATTAATATGAGAGTACCCATTTGATATATGGAAAATGATTTATAGAAAGTTAGACGTTATAAGGCAGATTACCAACTTAAATAAACCAGGTCAAGTTCTAGGGGTGACAGGTCATTCAGGGCATGCACCCATTTGATAAACCTACGAGCAGCAGAGGCTTTTTATCCAATCAAATATCTTATTTGAACCGATTTAGAAAAATAAAAATCTAAGAAGAATTGAACGGATTCAAATAGTTTCCTTCTATATTTTTCCTACCAATAATCATCTCTGTCTTGCCAACAATCATATTTTTAAACAAATTTGAACCGATTCAGAAAAATGAAATCTAAAATTTTTAAAAATTATTGACTTCACTTACCGATGACGGATTTTTCTAAAACTTCTTTGTTGTGAATGTTTTTATTATGATGATTGGATTTGATTATGTGTTGTATCTTATAAAAAGAAATCATTATCTTGCGGCTTTTAGAAATAGTATAAAACGATCATCAACAGATTGTTCCTATAATTTATGCATAAAACCATTTTACATTAACCCATATCTCTATGATATTTGTAAGATTGAATAATCCTACGATCAAGACCACGACTTTAACAACCTTGGTTGATAAAAAGTGTTGCGATAGATTTGAAACAATACACTTGTGATTTATTGCAACGAGTTAGAGGTGGCAAAACGGGCGGGCACGGGCTACTGGTCAAACGGGCTATGAGCCAAATGGGGGCGGGCTAAACGGGCACGGGCCAAACGGGCTTATGTTATACAAATCGCTTTTAAAAAGACCAAAAACGACGAAATAAATTTCTCGAACGTAACACCTTATTTATATTGAAAAAAATATAAGTTTTTCTTTAAAAACAATCTAATGTTCGAGAAAAACATGTGCTCATTATGTCCATTTAACTTCTAAATGGGCAACACATGCCCATTTCAAAAAAAAAAAAGAGGGTCCAAATGTGCCCAAATCTTTTAAAAGTTTACCCATTTAGCCAATTTTTTTGATTTTGGGCACAAACTGCCACCTCTGCAACGAGTGATGTATCTTCAATACTTGTTGAATAAGCATTGTGAATTTTAGTACTTTAGGAAGGGTCGTTGAATAAGTTTAATGCAATAAGCTATTTGGTTTTAAAATCAGCCTATGTATAACTAGCTCATTTGTGTCAAATAAGTTGTTGTGCCATGACAGAATATGGAAGAGCTTATTTAGCTTTTAAACTAATAAGCACAAACTCTTTTAATAAGACCTCGCCCGAGTTTTTCTTAAAGTAGGAGTATCATTTAATCTACATTCTACCTCCCCATACACCGCTTCAGTAAGGTATTGTTATTGTTGTTGTCTCTTAATAAGCTAATCGAACAACCCCTTGTTCCGTTTAAGACTAGTTAGTATGTTCATGTCCAAACACAAGATATACATAATGCACACAACATCCCTCGATCACTCTCGTATCCTTTCTATATATGAGTTGTAGTTAAATTTGTTTCATCCTTCAATCAGCATCAGCTTCATTTTAAGTTCATAAATACTTGATCGATCACTTATACTTTTGTGTAACCCATTAACATTGTATAGTACACTAATACGTCCAGATTTCTCTATACATACTTGGGTCGCCTAGGCGATACTACATGTCTGGAAATAAGTAGAAAGAAAAAGAAAACAAACCTTGGAACTGAAGTCACACGCAATTCACGATTGCAAACATAATCATTGGAAAGAAAAATGAACCTCAGAATTTCCTTGATTTCATCTCGTTTAAGAGATGTAGTGCAATGGACCCAACCAATGCTAAGGCTTATCATCACAGTTAAATTGCACCATATGGGAATCCCGGGTATGTACCATGGCAGGGTACTATTCTACCCCTAGACCACTGGTGCCTTCATGTTAGCTCATTGGATTTTATAACGATTATAGTATTGTTATTCTTACGAAAGTGTCATACTCGATCATTTGAAGGTTGAAGGGGATGAGGGTTGGAGGAGGTCGCAGCGGGTTGGTATTGTTGCTGAGATGAGGGTTGGAAAAGGTTGAAGGGGATGTTGGTTGAGGTCCCAACCGATTGGAGATGAGGGTTGAGTGTTTGTTTTATGTGTGTTGTGTGTATTTTATTATTTAAAAGTTATTTTCGTGGGGTATGTTTTTTGTAGTGTAGGTTGACTTATTGTGTCTAAAAGGTTGTGTGTAGATCGCATGAGAGAAAAAACTAACATGGCAGGAAAAATGAGGGTCGCTAAGAATTATTATTGGGGGTAGCCTTACAGTATCTATTTTGTGGTGAAGTTGCTTTGTTTTTCACTTTTTTTTTTTTTTTTTTTTTTTTTTTTTTTTTTTTTAAATCGTGAGATGATGATTTATAAAAAAAGAACAAGTAGAACCATGTTTTGAAATATATTAGATAACATCATCAAATAAGCACTTCTACAATTAGCTGCAATAGTTTATCATGACGTCTACCTATTTAATTACTTAACAAATGTTTTTATTAAAATAACTTAACACATGACTCAATGTCTATTAAGATCATGCCGTTGAATTTGTAGCATCCATCTTAATATTGTTCGAGTGTTCAATTTAATAACTATCAAATTAATCATGACTCAAATTCATAATCATGTTAATTGAATTACTCATAAGCTCACTAAAAGTTATTTCTTGAATATGAAATAAGTACCAATAATACTCAGTTTGTGAGAATATATACATGGAAGTTTTGTCTAGAATGTGAAAACTAACGTACGATTATTCTGAACCAGCATTGCACATAATTAATACCAAGTGACATTTAGCTTGCAAACATAACATATGACATACATTAATATAAAGATTAATAAGTGTCTCGCAACATTTTAAAAAATGGGTGGAGTTTTTAACTTTAAAGATTAAGTACTGTTAGCGGAGACAGGGTTAACAAAGCAACAAATCGTTAGTCGGCTTAACATAACTATTGAACCCAGATGGTTCTTCAACTCAATCATGCAAAAAGGTACCATTCAAACCGATCGATCCATCGGATGTCTCGACATTGGTTTTACACACATGGCTGGAGCCCTCTTATTTCTGGAGAATATATAAAGAGACAGAGAAGCAACTTTTTCCTAACAATATAGAGCTTAATCAATCACTAGGTAACAACGAGCGTGTATTTATCCAAAATGGATAGATGTGTCACCCACATAAGTCATATTAAAAAAACTCATGAAACCCAGAGTTTGAGTCCGGTTTACCTAATCCAAACTATTGACGTTTTGTAAGGGGCTACCTAGAGCGACTAATTTAATATAAAGAATCTCTTATATGCGAAGGAAGTATATTCTTCGTATAAAAAGCTCGAACTAAACTACCTGCAACAAAGAATACTTAATTAACTTTACGGCATGTAATACAAGAAACACAAAACGAGTTGCATTATTTGCAATATTTTCCTCATCCACAACCGAACAAAAAAAACAAAAATACATATGAAATCAGTGATAAAATTTGTACTCCGTACAAGATCTCCGTCTCAAAATTGTGTCGTCACTAAATAACAAAATTTAAACTTTTTCATTAAGAATCCGAGTAGCTTTAAATACGAACGCTCTATGATGAAGAAATGAATGGTATAGATTACAGTGCTAGAAATACACAAGTCGGTATGTAAGCATGCATAATATCATGTGTTTGAAAAAAACCATTTCATGTTTATATCCCACATAGGTGGAAGAAGGGAAATCTTTCTAGTTTATATATTATTGAGAATGAGGATCATACATGTCTAGAATCTCATTCTCTATAATATTACTATGTTTTCGGACATAATCTATTTATGAAGTTGATTATGAAACTAAAAAATTCAAACTTCTTCAACCAGTTATCCTGAAAATATAATATAAATGCTTGATGTTTTTTCACTTTAAAAAATACTTCAACTCCAAAGTCCAAATTTTTATTTATTTACAAATTTTTCAGACATTATAAAATTTTGCTTTTTATTTACATATATGGTTCACAAAACCTTCTATCTGTTTAGAGAAACGAAATCACTAAAGATAAAAGTTTAACACTAACTATATGTTAGGATAACACTAGAAGGGTACCCGCGCAATGCGGTGGCGGGTACCCGGTGATTATTTTTGTGGCGAGCAGTTCGGTGGTTGCGGTGTAACTGTGGTTGAGGAGATGCTCGGTGGTGGTAGTGTAACACTTTGCGAATAGAGATGTAAAGTGGGGTTGTTTCACTATTGTTAGTGTTTTCTGTGGGTATTTAAATAAAACGGGCCGTTACAAAATAGGCTGCACATAAAGACCCTTAAATTTTCAGTTGTAACATATGTGTATGTATTGAATACTATGTAGACCTTTTTATTAAAGTGCTTCTAAAAGCCTTAAAGTTGTATTGACCATTTTGTATTAAAGGGCTTTTATTACAAAACGTATTAACCATCACAGTTAAAAATTATTGACCAATATTGTCAACAAAATTTACTAAATGGCTTGTTATTTCTTAATAAAGAAATGTTTTTTGTCTTAAAAATTTTAAGAATACTTTATATAGAAAGTCCCAAACTTTTTATAAAGTACTAGTAGGGTACCCGCGCGTTGCGGCGGTGGGTACCCTGAAATTAAAATTTGCCGGTGAATCATGTATTTTAGTTTATTATTTTCTTTTTGACAATAAATTTACGGATATCAAAAATTTCGTTTAGCCCGTGCCTGTTCGGGCTCTAGCCCGTGCCTATTTGGCCCATGCCCGTTCGGGCTCAAGCCCGTTTGGCCCGCACCAGTTCGGGCTTAAGCCCATTTTGCCCGTTGACCGTTCGGGCTTGAATATATGTATAATGTGCTTTATTATTTGTATTAGTAACATTTAATGCAGAGTTCCCGCGCGTTGCGGCGGCAGATAGCCTGAAATAAAATTTTCTGGTGAATCATGTATTTTAGTTTATTATGTTCTTTTTTATAATAAATTTACGGATTTCAAGAATTTCGTTTAGCTCGTGCCTGTTCGGGCTCGAGCCCGTTCGGTCCGTGCCCACTCGGGCTAGACCCCGTTTGGATCGTACCCGTTCGGGCTCGGGCCCATTTGTACCGTTGCCCGTTCGGGCTTGAATATTTGTATAATATTATTTATTATTTGTATTAGTGACATTTTAATGCATGAATTATGTTTAAGTTGGTTGTACAATATGCTTGATAATTTGGCCCGTGCCCACTCGGGCTCGACCACATTTATAGTGCTTTGTATTTTGTACATTAAGCTTTAAAGACATGTAAGTCTTAAAATTAAGATTGATGAGAAAGATCATTAATAGTGCATTATGTATTGTACAATAGGCTTTATATTTTGTAAGTATTAATTTAAAGACCATGAGAAGAGAGATTCATTCATCTATTATAAGTAGTATAGATATTGTAGGAAACACATTTCATGATTGGTGTTTATTCCGGTCTTTAAATGTTTTACCGGTCCACATGAACTTACCTAACGCATACCGTACAATGCCATATTAGTTAAGCAGTGACTTGTTAAAAAAATGAATGAAGGTATAGCTCTCCATGTGAGCTCTCTTGGTTGCCAACATTTCTAGTGAAGTTATAAAGAGAAAAAGTGGCAACTTTGTCCTGCTAAATACGTAAGAGTACCATGTACAATAACTCAATCGATCACAAGGTACTGACGAAGGTGAGTCACAAAAATTATCCAAAATGGATATATGTGTCGCACTCACCAAACGACACTCAGTTTGAGTTAGGTTTCCCTTGTCCAAACTAATGTTTTCCAAAAAGTTACTTATCAGTAACATAAAATTTACCTATTGGTGCTATACCAACTCATTTCTATATGGTCTAGGTTATTGGTACCCCTCTTTTTGTGATAATACACCCTTTAAAAAAAATTCTTATTCTTTTAAAAAAATTTATAATTTTATTTTTGTTACAAAACCGCGAAACAAAAAATATCTAACAGAAAATATAAAGTTTGACAAGTCAAAATTAGTAAAAGCACAAAAAAAAATATGAGCAGAAAACCATGAACAACTGTCTTATCTTATTGATAAAGTGGGTAAAACTGTCGAAAAGAGCTGCGAAACATAATATATAACTTTTGACAAGCCAAAAGTAGTAAAAGACAACGACATAAGAAATACACAACAAATTGCATCATCGACCTTTTTTCCTCGATCGCAACCAAACAAAAAAAAATGAAAATACTAGAGTAAGCATGTAATGGCTCAAATTACTCTGTCCCTTAATAAGTACCATACTTAAACTTTGGTGTAAATTATAAGAGTGGCTTCAAAATACTAACGATCTACAATGAACAGACATGAATACAACGATTTACAATGAACGGATAACAAGTATAGATTAGAATACTAGAAATGCATGAGTCAACATGTACGTATTATGTAGAGTATATGATATAACCCATTTCAACATATATCCCACATAGGTAAAGAAGCTAAATTTTTCTTGTTTATATGCTATTGACAACCAGGGCCGTCTCATGAATTTTGGGTGCCCTGTTCCTTTATATAATATTGGCCCCTTAAGCCACAAGATAACGACGTACGCCATAACTAACTAGTGCTTTAAACTTAGAGTTATATGTATTTATTTTTTGATTGATTAATTCATGCTTTCAATTAGGATATTTGTGCCTTACTCTCTCAGAACCTACCGTCTCATATTCCAGTAACTAGAATTAGTTGTTTTTAATATTGAAATTACTAACAAAGTAAAACAAAACATAAAACAATACGTAAAATAGAAAAGGTACCTCATGAAAAATTTTCTTGAGATCTTACAGAGACGTTTGAGAAGTACTATGGTCTATCGCGGTTACAATGAGTAACTAAAATATATGGGGACAAGAGAAAAAAAGATACGCCAAAACAAATTTGAGTTGGACTCTAGCACTTGAATAAAACTTAGGCCGATCCTTTATATGCTTAATAATATTTTTGGTGCCCCTACAAGGAACTGGGCCCTGTGCCATTGCTCATGTTGCACAGCCCAATATCCGGGCCTGTTGACAACAATATGTATACATGTTTAGAATATTACTATGCATTCAATCACAAGTCTGTACGGGAGTTTGATATACTAGACTTAGTTACAAACTTGCACTCAAGCCTAAATTGCCAGCTAATTTATTCGAGCTTGGGCCTAAAGCTCGATCGAGCTCACGAACCTAAACGACACTTAACTTTACAAATATTAAACTTTGTATAATAAAGTATGCATTTATATTATAGGTGAGCTTATTAATGAGCTCAGAGCTCGGGCCCAAAGCTCGATTGAGCTCACGACACTAAAATTTACAACTATTAAACTTTATATAATACATTATGCATTTATATTATAGGTGAGCTTATTAATGAGTTCAATAACAAGCTTATTAGCGAACTCAAAATAGATAATACTACGAGCCAATAAAAAAAGAGCGAAAATACGGGAGTAAACTGATATCAAACTAGTCATAAAATTTGTACTCCAAAACTGGATCAAATTCCATCGTCACTTAATAAACGTATCTAAACCGTTACGTAAAAACTAATAGTAGCTTTAAAATACTAATGCTCTATATAATAAACTAATAACTCGTATAGGTTATTATTATTTTGTTAAAATCAGTTCAACCTTGTATTCCATATTCCCACATAAGCCAAAGAAGTGAAATCTTCCTTGGATATATACTAGAGTGTAATGGGACCATACATCGAAAGAATAGTATTATGTTTTCGTATGGGTAGTCATCTGTGGTTGATTATAAAACAAAAAAACTTCAATGTGACTACCCATTTGAAAATTAATATAAATTCTTAACTTTTTAAATCAGGGGGTGAGCGTTGAGCAAGAACCAACCCGTCCCGACCTAAAACCGACATAGCCCGAAACCGAGTACCTGCAAAATCAAAACTGACTCTCGACCCGAGTATGTTCGGTTCGGGATTCGGGACGTCAGGTTCGGTTGGGATTCGGGAATTTGGCTTTGTTTTCGGCCTGTCCTGGCCCGAAACCGACACAGCCCGAAACCGAAAACCTTGAAAACGCAAACCGGGTCTCAAACCGAGTGTGCTCGGTTCGGTTTCGGGATGTGCGAGACTGGTCGGGATCGAGACAGTTTTCGGGTGTCGGTCGGGATTGCTCAACCCTATTTTAAAATATGTTATCATTCGGAAAGAATTCATCTCGAATTCTTTTATTTGTTTTAAGAAGATTGTCCATATGTTTATGTAACTAAATATCTAACTCTAACGAGTGATGTATCTTCTAATATTCAGGACTTGTTGAATAAGCATTGTGAATTGTGGTACTTTAGGAAGGGTTGTTGAATAAGTTTAATGCAATAAGCTATTTGGTTTTACATTCAGCCTATGTATAACTAGCTCATTTGTGTCAAATAAGTTTTTGTGCATGACCCAATAGCTTTTAAACTAATAAGTAGATAAGCACAAACTCTTCTAATACGGTACCTCTCTCATGCCTCGCTCTGGTTTTTCTAAAGTAGGGGTATTATTTAGTCTACATTCTACCTCCATTATACACCACTCCGGCAGGGTATAGTTATTGTTGTTGTCTTTTAATAAGCTAACCAAACGACCCCTTGTTCTGTTTAATCTAGTTAGTATGTTCATGTTCAAACACTAGATATACATAATGCACACAACATCCCTCACCCTCGTAACCTTCCTATACATCGGTTCTTGTTAAATTTGTTTTATCATTCAATCACCTTCACTTTAAGTTCATAAATACTTGATGGATCACCGATCACTTATTCTTTTGTACAACCCATTAACATTGTCTAGTACCCTAATCCGTTCAGATTTCTCTACACATACTTGGGTCGCCTAGGCGATACTACATGTCTGGAAATAAGTAGAGGAAGAAAAGAAAACGAACCTTGGAACTGATGATATACGCAATTCGCGGTTGCATGTTTAATCATTGGGGAAAAAAATGAAGCTCAGAATTGCCTTGATTTCATCTCATTTAAGGCATCCAGCTTCATTGCACCCGGCCAAGAATCGAAACCGGGTCTGTATCGTGGCATTGGTTTCCTTCTACCACTAGACCACTGATGCCTTCAAGTTATCATTGTTATTCTTACGAAAGTGTCATATTCATTTGAATTTTCTTACAATGTCTATTTTATGGTGAAGTTGCTTTGTTTTTCACTTTTTTGTAAATCGTGAGATGATGATTTATGAAAAAAGAGCAAGTAGAAGTATGTTTTGAAATATATTAGATAACATCATCAAATAAGCACTTCTACAATTAACTGCAATAGTTTATTATGTACGTCTACTTGTTTAATTAACTTAACAAACGTTTCTAATAAATTAAATTAGCACATGACTCGATGTCTATTAAGATCATGCCGTTGAATTTGTAACATCCATCTTAATATTGTTCAAGTGTTCAATTTAATACCTATCAAATTAATCATGACTCAAATTCATAATCAAGTTAATTGAATTACTCATAAGCTCACTATCTTATAAAAGTTATTTCTTGAATATGAAATAAGCACCAATAATACTCAGTTTGTGGGAATATATACATCAAAGTTTTGTCTTGAATGTGAAAACTAACCTACGATTATTCTCAACCAACATTCCACATGATTAATACCAAGTGACATTCAGCTTGCGAACATAACATATGACATACGTTAATATAAGGATTAATAAGTGTCTCACCAACATCTTAAAAATGGGTGGAGTTTTTAACTTTCAAGATCAAGTACCGTTAGGCCGTTTGCAAGGACGTACAGGGTCAACAAAGCAACAAAGCGTTAGTCGGATTAACATAATTATTTAACACAGATGGTTCTTCAACTCAATCATGCAAAAAGGTACCATTCAAACTGATCAATCCGTCGGATGTCCAATCATCCACGTGAGTAAGAATTAGGCGACATTGGTATTACACAGATGGCTAGAGCCCTCTTATTTCTAGAGAATACATAAAGAGACAGAGAATCAACTTTTTCCTAACAATGTAGAGCTTAATCATTCACAAGGTAATAGGAACATGCATTTCTAACAATGTAGAGTTTAATCAATCACAATGTAACAGCGAACGTGTATTTATCCAAAATGGATAGATGTGTCACCCACATAAGTCATATTGAAAAAACTCAAGAAATCCAGAGTTTGAGTTCGGTTCACCTAATCCGAACTATTGACGTTTTGCAAGGGGCTACCTGCAGTGACTGATTTAATATAAAGAATCTCTCATATGCGAAGGAAGTATATTCTTCGTATAAAACACTCGAACTAAACTACCTGCAACGAAGAATACTTAATTAACTTCACGGCATGTAATTCAAGAAACACAAAACGAGTTGCATTATTTGCAATATTTTCCTCAACCACAACCGAACAAGAAAAACAAAAATACATATGAAATCAGTGATATAATTTGTACTCCGTAGAAGATCTCCGTCTCAAAATTGTGTCGTCACTAAATAACAAAATTTAAACTTTTTCATTAAGAATCCGAGTAGCTTTAAATACGAACGCTCTATGATGAAGAAACGAATGGTATAGATTACAGTGCTAGAAATACACAAGTCGGTATGTAAGCATGCATAATATCATGTGTTTGAAAAAACCATTTCATGTTTATATCCCACATAGGTGAAAGAAGGAAAATCTTTCTATTTTATATATTATAGAGAATGAGGATCACACATGTCTAGAATATTACTATCTTTTCAGACATAATCTATTGATGAAGTTGATTATGAAACTAAAAAAATTCAAACTTCTTCAACCGATTATCCTGAAAATATAATATAAACTCTCGATCTTTTTTCACTTAAAAAATACTTCTACTCCAAAGTCCAAATTTTTATTTATTTTCAAAATTTTCAAATACATTATAAGAATTTGCTTTTTATTTACATATATGGTTCACAAAACCTTCTAACTGTTTAGAGAAACGAAAACACTAAAGATAAAAGCTTAACACTAACTATATGTTAGGATAACATATTGTAGGAAACACATTTCATGATTGATGTTAATTCCGGTCTTTAAATGTTTAACCGATCCACATGAACTTACCCAACACATACTGTTCAATGTCATATTAATTATGTAGTGACTTGTTACAAAAATGAATGAAGGTGTGGCTCTCCATGTGAGCTCTTTTGGTCGCCTACATTTCTAGTGAAGGTATTAAGACAAAAAGTGGCAACTTTGTCCAGCTAAATATGTATGAGTATCATATACAATAACTCAATCGATCACAAGGTACTAACGAATGTGAGTCACAAAAATTATCCAAAATGGATATATGTGTTGAACTCACCAAACAACACTCAGTTTGAGTTAGGTTTCCCTTATCCAAACTAATGTTTCCCAAAAGGTTACTTGATCAGTAGCATAAAATTTACCTATTGGTGCTACGCCAACTAATTTTTATATGGTCTAGGTTATTAGTACCCCCTCTTTTTGTGATATCTACAACTCCTTAAATTTTTTAATTTTTGTTTATAATTTTGTTTTTGTCATAAAATTGTGAACAAAAAATATCTAACATAAAATATAAAGTTTAACAAGTCAAAAAAAAAAAAAAAAAAAAAAAAAAAAAAAAACTGAGCAGAAAACAATGAACTTCTGTCTTATCTTGTTAATAAAATGGGTAAAACTGTCGAAATAAATTGCGAAACATAATATATAACTTTTGACAAGCCAAAAATAGTAAAAGACAAAAGATACTTAATAAAAAATTGTCTTGTCTTATCCCTAAAATGGGTATTATAGGGGTGGTAGAGGTAAGTGGGTACTAATAATACCACCCTTTCTATATATAATAAAAAAATTGTTATAATGCTATATAAATATATTTAATAGATATAATGCTTGTATTAAGCTACTTACATAGAAGAACAATGTAGTTGTCACAAAAAACAAAGGAAATACACTAATATATCATTATAAACTACAACAAAATTTAACTAAAAAGATAGACGCTTAGATCAAGTGAGTTTCTCGACCAATTTAGACAGAAAATATTACGTTACGTTACCAACGACACCTAATCACCTTCATGGCATGAAAACGAAACTCAAAAGGAGTTGTATTATTGATGACAACCAAACAAAAAAGAATGAAAATACGAGAGTAAACCCAAATTAGATCAGTGCTGTAACTTGTACTCCATAGATGATCTTTATTTAAACTCTCACCATTAACTATCGAAGTAGCTTTGAAATACAAACGCTCTTAATGAAAAGATAAATGGTACGTATAGATTATTATCATTTGATTAAAATCAATTCAACCTTACATCTCACATTCCCACGTAGGCTAAAGAAGTGAAATCCTCCATTGCTTAAAAGGACCATACATGTTGAGAATAATGTTATGTTTTCAAGACGTAGTTGCTTATGAAGTTAGTTATAAAGACAAAAATCTTCATCTGGAATTACAAAGTCTGAGAATTAACTTAAACTCTACGCTTTTGAATATACATTTTAACTTATAAAAAGTCGTGATCCTAACTATGTATTTACAACGATTGTCCATATGCTTATGTAGCTAACTTTTTAGTTGTCTTCTAACAAAACCATAATTTACCATCATAATCAATCACAAGGTATGTTAGCTATAATTATGCTCAATCTGTAAAGGTGTGGATAAGCACCAATTTATGTTGATTAGCAAGATGTGATTGTAATTAGCTAGAATTAAGGGTAATCTACCCAAAATAGATTAGAGGCAATCACTATATAAACCATGTACATTGTATCATTGAGATCAATTAAATAAAAGAATATAACCTCTATCATGGTATCACGAGTCCATTACCGATCCTAAAACTCTAAACAACAACTCTTCCGCCGCCGCCTCCGGCCGCCGGCTACTCGCCGGAGGTTCGGAGGGCTCCCTTAAATAAAATAGTGGATCTTTATGTTTTTCTAGGGAAAAAACGCCCCGTTTATTCGGAAGGTTCTTTGAGGGTTGAAGGTTTAGAACCAAATTTGGTTTTCTCATCTTTCTGTTGTGTTAAAAAAAAGGTTGTATGGTTTGTTTGTTAGTCGACTGTTCGTACGACTTTGTTAACAGTCGACTAAAGTTGACCGTTGGTACCAGTCCTTAATGTTGACCGTTGGTACAATAAGATTACCAGTCAACTTAGCCGACCGTTGGTACCAGTCGACTAAAATCGATTATTGGTACAATTTTGTTACGAGTCGGCTAAAGTTATGATTTTATTATGTTATTTTCAATAAGGCTTGCCTGCAGCTTTGTTCGAGGAATTTCGCTCCAAATGGTTTGATTCTATTGAAGGCATATTATGTTGAATTTAATCCTAGTTTCTTTTCGTTAATGGTGGATGTGATCAACCGGTTATTGAACATAATACGTGTTATAGGATGCAGTGGGGCGAAGCTCACAGGTGTGATGGGTTACCGTCTAAAGGCGATGATGACATGCTTGGTAGAAAAATGATTTGTAGACCTAAATGGTGAACCTAAAAATAAACCTACAACTACGATTGGTTAAATTGAAATTTTGATTGGTTAATATGAAGAGAGAGAAAAAGTGTTTGAAATTTGTCAAAATGTGAATGGTGTAGATCTATTTGTAGGTTTATTATGTAGGCCTATATATCATAACTCTGCTTGGTAAGCATATTGCTTTATTTAACAATTAATGTATCTGATATGGTGTCATCTTTTATGTATATATTAATTTGCTATTTTTAGCTCGTTTCTATAGTTAGTATGTTGTTATAAATGAAAACGTGTATTGACATGAACATATTGCATTAGGAACTGCCCATTTATTGTTCACCATATCGTTATTGAGTCAAATAACTGATTATTATGATTGATGTCCAAAATTTGGTAGATTTCATATGTTTACCATTTACCTAAAGAGGCAAAAAGCGAGAGCTGGCTTATAAGTTGCCCAAAAACACGGTGTTAAGAATTGACTCATCTGAAATGTAAATGAATGATTTGAACATGACACATCCTTTATAGTATGCGCCGCACAAATTTGTTCCTAAGAGCCTTCCATCCTGAAGTGTGTTGCATCCTAAGAGCTTCTTTCTAGTTAGGTTCATCTTATACATATATAGACGTATAGTTATAATAGGGCTGGCCTACGCAGGCACCCCACATTTTTCTTGGCAGGCACCTCAATAGGTGTGGGTCCCCTTCCGTATGGCTGACTTTTGACTTTTTTTTTTTTTTTTTTTTTAAGTATATTGTATAGTGTATTTAATTTGTGTAGTGTTTTTATATGTATAGTGTATTTAATTTGTGTAGTGTTTTTAATTGTGTATTTGTTTCCATTTAATTAAACAATAACAATAAAACATTAGACATTAAAATTTTATAAACTTTTTATAAATTTTTTTTTATAAACTTTTTATATAAACTTTTTTTATAAACTTTTTTTTATAAATTTTTTATAAACTTTTTTGATAAATTTTTTATAAACTTTTTTGATAAATTTTTTATAAACTTTTTTTATAAATTTTTTATAAACTTTTTTTATAAATTTTTTATAAACTTTTTTTATAAATTTTTCATAAACAGGTTTATGAAAAATTTATAAAAAAAGTTTATAAAAATTTTATAAAAAAGGTTTATAAAAAAAGTTTATAAAAAATTTATAAAAAAAGTTTATAAAAAGTAACGTAAAATAAATACCATATAAAAACACTACACAATTAAAAACACTATACATATAAAAACATTACACAAATAAATACACTATACATAACCTAAACACAACACAATTAAATTAAAAAAAAATAAAAAAAATAATAATAATGGGAGACAAGGGGACAAGAACAGCGTGTGAGAGAGAGGGGACAAAAATGCAGGGCCCCCTACCATGGGGTGCCTGCATAGGAGGACCCTTATAATATTAGCAATTAGAAGCTTACAAGTGGTACATTGCTAGACCTATGAGTTGTCATAGTAGTGTAGCACAATTCTTGATCCTTAAACTAGTCCCAAGAACTGTGAAATCAGTACGCATTAAGTAATATTATCAGAAGTCAATGAACATGTGGTAGAACCTCTACTATATATATTTGTTTAACGAATATTATTAGATCCTTAGCGTATTGTTAGGCATATCAGTACTTTGTGTTATGTGATTGGTTATGGCGTTAAGGGACAATGGTGCTACTTTGCAATGTTGATGCTTACATTTGTGGAAATCACTTTAATCCTGTACGAGTATTTATTGGGATTCTATCTGCTACTAATCACTTTGCGGAGCGCGTGGCTATTAGGAAAACATGGATGCAGTCTTCAGCAATCAAGGCTTCAGATGTAGTAGTTCGATTTTTTGTAGCTCTGGTAAGAAATCTACATAAACTCATCAAAATTATTTTTCTTTCTTATACTGCATGAGAACTAATGTGTGACTGTGGCATGGAGAAAATTTTGAAAGTAGCAACTAATAAATGAAGTGGTGGTCGTATGTTAACCTCCAAATATCTATTATCTTGCTCTTGAACAAAGTTCCTTGAGAATTATTTATCGTTCGAACTCTAGTGCTCCGTAAATTTAGATTATAGCATTTCCTTTAAGAGCTTTTCATCAATCAAGATAACTAGGCTTTTGAGTGCACTTGTTAGAAAGCATAGAATGGCACTTGCACTATTGAAAAATGAAAATTGACGTCTTCTGGATAGAGTGGCACTTGCACTATCGAAAAATGAAAATCTCGATACATAGAATCTAGAATCTTTGATATTCTTCACTTACAACTAATTTTCAACCCACAATTATAGAGTGACAGTTTTCTCTCCCTAATGGTGTGGGTTCATATTAGGGATCACCACAAAGAGACCCACTACACGGAGCACACAAGTTTTGGATGATGGCGGCAGGCGGTGGATGGTGGCTTCCTGGATTAGTTTAAGTTTATAGCTACAAGGACGAAATGTGTAAATTATTAGTGCAACAGAGACCTTTTATATAATTGACTCAAGGACGAACGGTGTAATTGTTTAGAGCCACAGGGACGATTTATGTAAATTTATGTAATTAATTTCTGATTAGAGGCTACAAAAGGAAAATTAGGCAAGTTTATGGATACTTTAGGGAAAAAAATAGTTTGATGCAAAAAAAAAAAAAAAAAAAAGTGGCAAGTTCGATGCCTTTTCAGACAATTTGCCCTTTATTATTTTTAATATCTTATGTTTAACATGTATGTACTAGTAACAAGTAAATACATTCACAATGAACAAGTATATTTTTAACATTTTTTCTCGCGCTATATTGGTAGAATTAGAAAATGCATTCCACTAAAAAGTATATTAGTTGTTAGTTATTTCAGTGACGTTCAAATATTTAGAGTTAAAACATAATGTTCCTTGGTGGTTTTGTATGATCATTGCAAAAAATTAAAATCTTAAAATCAAATATTAAATAGAAATAAAGAAAAGTAATAAAATGGTTTTCTTTTAATTTATTAAAGATGCTTTGAAATATGTAACATGAAAGTCTGTGTTTAGGGAAATTTGGGTAAGAATAAAATGTTTAACTTGTGTTTATTTAGTGCATTCGGTGTCAAGTACTACCAATATATAATTCGTCTTTAAAAATTCGTTGTCGAGTAAACAAAATTTGGTTAATCCACATGAGAAAGAAAAATGCATTCCGTTCTTGTGCTACATCACAAATATGACATTGATATTAAACGTTGCTCCATTTAACTTTTGACACAATAAATACGGGCAATAAATGAGCTCAAAGAAATGATAATTATTGATTAACCTTTTCTTTTAACTTAACTAAACGTATTAAATACTACTTTCTATATTTCTAATAGGAGATGATTTGGACACTCTCATATATGATTGAGACACTCAAAATATAAGTGTTTGGACATTTATACCCTTACAGGATAAAAATAACTAAAAATAATATAAGAGTATAAATATTCAAACACTAATATTTTGAGTGTCCCAATCAATATTGAAAGTGTACAAATCACCTCCCACTTCAAATACATTCACTTTACTTTCACTTGTAAAATTAATTTTAAAAAGTGTTTTATTAGTGGATTTTGAGTTTATTCAGTAGGACCCAAAAAAATCACTAATTGACACATTGTTAATGTGGTCAAACATTTAATCACATAAATGTGACTTTTGCACCATCCTGTATACAGTGGATACCTCTGGAAAAAAAAAAAAAACAATGTGAAGTGAGAAACTCAGAACCACAAATTCTCGGTATAATATCTTGTTTAGAAGTACAATATGAATCTAAAGCGTTATGCATTAATAGAGATAATTTTCTATCTTAGGTTTCGAATACAAAACCAGCCTTCCTAATTCCTTTTAAAACATAGAATTCATGCATTAGTAATAAATCCTAAATTAATTACAAGGTTGTATGCATTAAAAAAAACTTACTTTGGACAACTTTCAAACTGAATGACTTAGTTCGTCGTTTAGGTAATAATGATTTGACTCATTTACCGCCTTCGTCACTAACTTCACGACATGTTATTAAAAAAAACACAAAACGAGTTGCATAATCGCTACTATTTTCTTCAAACGCAACCAAACAAAATTGAATAAAAAGGTGCGATTACACCATATGAGGATCTCTGAATCCAATTGCATTTAAACAGTAGCACTATTATCGAAGTAGCTTCAAAGCACATTATTTGATAAAAATCATTCCAACTTTACATCCCACATAGGTTGAAGAAGTGAAATCTTTCTTGTTTATATAGTATAGGACCATGTAATTTTGGTATATTACCATGTTTTCAAGGAACTTGGATTATGAAACTAATAAAAGTCAAACTTAGTTAATGAGCTTGCTCCTCGAAAACAAATATAATATGGGGATAGCTTGACTATAATTTTTGTAGCTAATTGGCTACAATTCCTTCATACAAAAAACACTAGCAATGAATCTAGGACCCACCTACAAAAAATTATCAGGGACCCACATTATATAGCACAAAATTGTAGCCAATTGGCTACAATAAATTGTAGCTAATATATTCCCATATAATATGCTTGACATTTTTTGTATTTGTTCTCACGGCTTCCAAACTGTTTATTTACAAAGATTGTCCTTATATTAGGATACAATACATTATTTAAAAAAAAAAAATAAAAAATTCTAAACTGTTTATTTACAAGGATTGTCCATACATTAGGATACAATTAAAAAAAAAAAAAAAAAAAAAAAAAAAAAAAAAAAAAAAAAAACTTGTCGTTGGTGTTCTCTAAACGTTTTACTAATCTACATGAACTTATGTAACCCCTATCATGCAATGCTATATTGATTGTGTTGTGACATGATACAAAAATCAATCGAGGCATGGCCTTCCACGTAATGTCTATTGATCGAACACATATACTTTTGGTCAAGATTGCCAACTTATTATATGCTTTAAGAAATTGTCTTATATAACAAGGAAGGTATATTTATCATATGAACTAAGCTACATGCAACGTAGAACACTTGTTTAACGTTCAGGGCATGTAATTCGAGAAACACAAAATGAATTGAGGCATAAGAGTATCTCCGAATCAAATTGCATCCTCACTATATAAAGTAGCTTTAAAGAACAACGATCTATAATAAACTGACTTATAGCATATAGAAATGCACCATGCACTCTGTACATTATTTGATAAAAAAAAACATTCCTATACATCCCACATAGTAAAAAAGAAGTGATGCTCCACTTGTATGTACGTATACTATAGTGAATGTAGATCATACATGTCAGTTATATTACTATGTTTTCATTGTACACGTTTGTTGGCAACTAAAAAAACATACTTTGTCTACAAACTTGTCATGACTTTTTTGGTAATAATGAATATAAATATTATTGATTATTCTAGTATGTATTCTAAAAAATGAATTAAGACGCTACCCTCCATGTAAGGTCCCTATATGTTGAGCACATCTGAGCTTGTTCTGTTTAAGCTCCATTCAAACTGATCGAGATCCATTATTGCCATCCATGTGACTATGATATGAAGCAACTCTAGTACAACAAAGGTGACTCGAACCCCTCTTGGACGTACTCTTCATTGCCTACATATCTAGAGATGAAGCAAGATTGACCACTTTGGTCAATGTTCAATTTAATACTATATTACAAGGTACCAACGAATGTGTGTCAATGTCCAAAGTGGATAGATGTGTCACCCTCATGAGTCCTACTAAAAAAACTCATGAAACCATGAAACTATTGATGTTCACAAAGGGTAACTTAATCAGCCACACAAACTATTGATGTTCACCAAACTCATGTTAAATTCTAAACTAAACTACTTGCAGAATAATTCAGTTGTCACAGAAATAAAGAACGTACACTGATACATCATCACAAAGATGAAGGTTATGCGGATTAGTCGGCTCGCAATGTCGAGTCGGAAACCTAGGTATACCCAAAAATAAAAAGTCTTAGTATATTCACTAGCACAATGCAACAATAAATATAGGGTCACGATTTTGATTCAAAATTTCATTTAAACCACAATTCGGATTTCATTTACGCCACAAACGAATGTTGTTGACTATATAAGGTCTCATTTTAAACTCATTTCACACGAACGTTGATAAATTTAGACTAGATTTATTAGTCTATACGTTTTTGAAATCATGTAACTATAGAGTTGTGCTTAATTTAGGATATATAAAAATTAAATACAAACGGTTTGCATAAACTCCAACAAAGTTTAACCAATAAGACAGAAAGACCGAGTGAGTTTCTCAACCAATTTAGCCCAGAAAATTACTTTCATTACCAACAACTTCATGGCATGTAGTTCAAGAAATACAAAACAAGCTGCCTTATCACCAGTTCTTAACTTGACCACTGCCAAACAAAAAAGAAGGATAATAATAGAGTAAACCCGTATGAAATCACTCAAATTACGTAGTCCCTTAATAAGTAGTACCATATTTGAACTTTGGCCAAAGAACGTCAAATGATTTCTCGAATATCGATATACATCTACTTTTGTTAGAAACAAGATTTACTTCAATGGTTTTTGCTTCCATTTTGAAAATTTTATTGTCACTTTCTTTGGAAAGGAGAAGATCAACTAACGAACTTAAATCTATATAAGCTTAAACAAGCACTGTTTACGTTTAAATATGAAAATGTCATATATACCCAAAATACAACTTTTGAATGCATGATGTACAAACATCACACTTACTTGTATTTCAAGTTATATATAAAACTCTTGACTTTTTAGTGTCTTTTGTCACTTAGAATATGAGTAATCCAAATTTATTAGTATTTACAAAAGAAGGTATATTTATCATATAGAAACGCTTAAACTATAGTACTTGCAACTTTGAATCACTAATTAACTTCATGGCATGAAATTCATGAAACAAAAAACGAGTTGCATTATCTTCAAACTAAATCAAATTGTGTTGTCATTTGATAACTGTATTAAAACTTTGGCATTAACTTTCTGAGTAGCTCCAAACTACAAACTTTATGTTGGTTCAAAATATAATTCAAACCGTTTAACTTAAATATTGACATAAAATTCTATACATTTTAACTTAACATATACTGTATATTATAGGGAAATGATCCAATAAAAAGAAAAATAAGAAGAATTTCTAGCCACATATTTCAAACTAGAGAGAGATTTTTAAAGGAAGATTCATCTATACTTGTAGGTGCATATGAAATGTGTAGTTGTAGTTTTTTCTTATCCTTCTCATTTTAATTTTTATTCTTATTTAATCCTAACTCATATATTATATCATTTGTTATCACTTATCAAAATTCTATTTACAAAGATTGTTCGTATGTTTATTTACAAAGATTGTTTATATGTTTATGCAACTAAATGTTTGACCGATTCACCCCTAACTTACCTAGCCATATTATTTGACCCATTGTATTCAGGATCTAACGAATTGTAAATTGAGAAAAAAAACAACTACAAACTCCAAGCTACAGTATCTTGTTTAGAAGTACAATATAATTTGACCAATTGTATTCAGGAAACACAAAACGAATTGTAGTATAGCCATTTTTCTCCTCGGCCACAACCGAACAAAAAAGAACGAACGGGTGAGGAGTGAACCCTCGTGAGGATCGCTTAATGCAATAGCGTCATCACTTAATAACCGTATTAAACAATGGCACCCTATTATCAAAGTCGCTTCAAAGTACAAACATTATATAAGTACATAACGAACAAATAAATGTTATATAGAAATGCAAGAGTCAGCATGTAGGGATGTACATTATTTGATCAAAACCATTCATCCCACATAGGTTAAAGAAGTGAAACCTTTCTTGTTTAAATTGTATAAAGAATGACAAACACACATGTCTTGAATATTACTATGTTTTCGGATACATGTGTTGGTGAAGTTGATTATAAAATCAAATATTTCAAACTTCATTAACATCATCATTTGAAAATGAATATAAATTCTTGACTTTTTTTATATCTGCCCCAACATAAGTAATATAAACTTTTTATTTACAAAGATTGTCCATATACTTATGTAACTAATTATTTAGTAATGTATTTATTTATATAATAAAACAAAACTGTGATTATACCATCATTCTCAATTGAACTGTTAACTAGGGATTTTCTAGGTTACATGATGATGTCATTAATAGGAACATTTCACCAATACACCTGAAGTTACTTAACCCCTACTGTGAGGTAGCAGACTCTTCAAGTCAATCATGAGAGAGGAACCATTCAAACCAATCTAAATGTGCATAATCACATCCATGTGACTAAGAAATGACGCAACTCTGATACAACACGGGTGGTTTGAGCCCCTCTAGGTTACTGAATATTCTAGAGAAGATATGGAGAGACAAAGTGACAGCAGTATCCTACCTATGGTAAACCTAATCAATTACGAGGAACCCAACGAAATTGAGTCACCAAAATGAAGTAAACACGAGTCTTTCTAAAAAAAATCATGAAACATCACTCAATTCGAGTCATGTTCACCTATCCAAACTATTGATGTTTCACAAGCGAAGATTTCCTACTAAATTTGTATACAAAACTTATCTTATATGCTAAGGTCATTATATTTAACACATAAAAGGCTTGAATTAACCTAGTTGTAACGTAGAATACTTAACTATCTTCATGACATGTAATTCAAGAAACACAAGAGTTGCGTTATCGCCAATTTTCTCCTGGACTACAACCAAACAAAAAAGAACGAAAATATGAGAGTAAGCCCATACGATAACAATGATAAAAAAAAATTACTCCGTAAAGGACATCTGAATCCAATTTTGCCATCACTTAATAACTGTATTCAAACTTTGGCATTAAATGTTAGATTAGCTTCAAACTATATAATCTATACTATCTAATATATGAAAATACTGTACCACCCTCCTAAAGCACAGCATTAATTTTTAATATAAAAAACACTTCCATATTTAGCACTAAATGTACAAAACCCAAATGCATCCCTCCAATATGTCATGTGCAGCATCACGTGACCACCTTATTATCAAATCCTCCTCACGTTTTCAATAGCCCAGTCAAACACAATTCCTATCAACCGATATTTCTTCGGCATAAAATTGGAAAGTCATTAAAACCTTCAATTCTGCGTTTCAATTCATTCAAAACGCATATCAATCTTCTGTTTCATTCCAATCAAGAGAATCACACATTTTCTTCTTTGATACGTTTTTCAAAAAATTCAAAACCATTCGACATATTATCTCCCAAAACAGCAGTTTCAGCATCCCTTCAAAGTCGATCTAAGCCGGTTGGTGTTTTGAATTGAAATCATGTGACTCCGTTGCATAATCGGTAAGTTTTGTGTTATTGGGTTACTTTTATTTTGTACCAATCCATTATAGTTTATCGGTGTAAATTGGTTTAAATTGCTTCTCATCATTCATTCACCGCCATGAATTTTTCTCTAATGTATCATCTCATTTTAATAATTGGTTTAAATTTGTTTTGTTTGTTTAAATCAATTTCGATCTTTTGTGGAGTTTTGTTTTTTTGTTGCAGAAACAAGAACGGTGGGACAAATTGATCAAGTTAAGTTGTCACTGTTCAACAATAGGTAATGTTTCATTCAATTTTTTCTGCTTTTGAACAATGTGTCGGGTGACTAACTGAGTTAAGAAGGTGTGTTTTACTTTTACAAACTAGATAATGGAAGTTAAAATTGAAATTTCTTATTGTACAACTGTAGGGTGTGTATATTACGTTGGCTCCTCCAAAACTATGTAAAAGGCATGTTTCTTAATGGATACTATGCATTGCGAAGGGGTTCAAAAATTCAAATATTTTGTTATATACTCTTGAGGGCATAATTGTGTATAATTTGCTGTAACGTATGTTTTGGAGTAATTTTTTATAGTTATTGATTTGAATAAAAAATATATTGTTTAATAGTTTATTAAGGAAGCAGAGCGGCGTCTACATGATGCAATCATGATTGTTAGAAGGGCCATGAAAAATTGATGTTTGGTTGTGTCTAAGTAATACTCATGGTTGTTGCAGGTTGTTATCGGACCAGCAACAACAACGGTTCGTGGGATTCAAGCTGGAGCCTTCAAGATTGGTGACACAGCTGGAACAATCGATAATATTATACAATGCAAAATGTACAGGCCTGGATCCGTCAGTTGCGTCCAAATCTGTGAGTTAACATATATGACCTTGTGTTGTTGACTAGGAATAGGATAATGGAACCTATTAATGGATGTTTGGATCTACTTCTATTTTTATTATGACATACGTAATGTGATTGTTGGTTCCATTTTGCAAGGGCTAATCAAAGTTATATTACTTCAAATGTTTTCTAGAGACTAAATGATGAAATCAGATACCTTTCAGTTCTCCATTGGCAAGAATGATGCATCACGCCTGTTGAAACTATCAACTATATGACCGTCTTTAGCTCTGTGGTTGATGAAGCCTCATCTAAATGCTCAAAATCGGAGTGCAACATAGCATCCAGCATGAGGAACAATTATGTAGGTCACAGAACACAGTCATAGGCGTTGATGAAATGTATGGTTTCCCACTCTGATTAGCCCTTGCGGCAGCTTAAAGGTCCCTGAAATCTCAAGGTTAGTCCTTGAAAAGTAATAGTATTTAATTTAATCTAAAGATCCTAAATTTAATAGATTTTAATCTGCTTTTATTAAAGTTTATACATGGGTGTTTGGCTGCTATAAAACTATTTTAATACCCCATATTAACATTATAAACATTTATCCAATTATTACTAAGATAGAGTGATGTTTTGATATTGCTTACAGGGTACTTCATTCCTGATGTTATAGTGGCAACAATTATTGGAGCAACGACTGTGTATGTATGGGCCCTATGTTACCGACTTACCGGTTAGCCTTATGCTTAAGCCAGATCATCCATTCTCAAGTTATTGTTGCATACCGCTATCATTGCATTGATCGTCACATCACAGTTTTTTCCATATAATATGCGCCAAAAAGGGTCATTTTACAACATACTATTGTTACAGCAGGTATTATTTGCAAACCTATTCAAATGTTTTCGTTACTTACGTGTATGTCTATTGGTTTATTTTCTGTAATTAATTTCTGCTGTCATTAGATGTGGTACAATGAGTGAGGCGGGTGGGTTGGCTAACCGGTCAGACTGGATTCATACTGAAATGTGTCATCTTTTAAATACGGGTGGAAACAAACCTGGAATCGACCCACTCTGAAAAATGAGTGTGCTCTTTTTTGTGTTTCTCTAACTTTTAAACGTGTCATCTTTTAAGTGTGTCATATAATTCTCTAAGACCTACCTAAAGTACTTTTAAGGTAATACAACTTTTCGTCATTACAGGAGGAGAAAAAGACAAAAGAGTGCAGAAAATGTTGCCGCAAACAATGAATCGACCCACTCTGAAAACTGAGGTGTGCTCTTTTTTGTGTTTCTCTAACTTAGTTATCATAAAATAGCAATTGAGGGGGTTTGATTATTTGAGATTGGCCTGACTTATATCGTTTAGAATTGCTATGGTTGGTGAGCAGTTTTACTAATTTACCTTCAAATTATTTGAGATTGGCCTGACTTATAAACCATTGTAATCTTTCTATGTAGTTAAAATGATATGAATGCGACTTATCATTAGTAATACAGGATTATAGGCAACCCGGCTTTTACTTGCAGATTTCGATTTACCAAGAGAATAATCATTAATAGTGATGATGATCGCAGAAACTAGAACCTATCAGTGGATGGCTCCGTAGGTAATCTCTACTAAATGGTTCACATCTAATTAAAAGATTTGCCTTTTTTTTTGCTTTTCATTTATGTATATTTGTTACGTCATTGAAAAATGGATATTTGTTATCTCATTGTAACATTGTTGTTGATATGCATTAAAGGGTGTAACTACGGTGCTGGCAAATAGCATTTCGACCTTAAGACATCATTACTTAAACTTTTGGGGTCAAAGTTGGAAAAAAAAAAAAAAAAAAAAAAAAAAAAAAAAAGCCCTTGCACGGATCCTCAATACAACACAAACCAGTCAAGTAAGGTGTGTCGTGTCGAGATGTGGATGCTGCTGATATACATACTGAGGGTAATGGTGAGTTACAGTATCATATATGCAAGTGTTGGTAATAAGCACATTGAAATAAGAAACTTCCTGCTATGAACAAAAAGATAGAAGGAAATCTTGAACATGTCTTTCCTTAATGTTATGTTTCTTTATAAGAATTGGAATATTAGGTTTTCCACTTAGGAAGTGTTTGAAATTGATTGTTAACTTTAGTTTTGAGTGTTTTGAAAAAAGTGCTTATTTAATCTATTTTAGCCACATCATCTCAAAAACCAGTTTCAGTTAACTCACAAGGCATTTATACTGTTTGGATTGGTTTGATAGCTTAGGGACTGTTTGAGTATCTTTTTCAGGGTGTCGTATATGTTTGGATTGACTATCATGGACAAATATGATAAACTATTCTTCTGTTAAATCACCTGCTTTATATAGTGTTTTGATTGGCTTGATTAGCTTTGGGAGTGTTTGGGCATCTTTTTCAGGGTGTCGTATATGTTTGGATTGACTTATAAATATTTAGTTGAAACAGTTGCAATAATATCTGGAATCTATAAATTAAATGACTTTGAACCAATTTCAACCCATTTGACATGTTGCCATTTTAGCTAAGCATTTATTTGACCTAATTTTTATTGGTACATTGGGATGGCGTGAAAAATGCTTAGTTCTAGATATGGAAACTTGGCTCTTCAAAAGCTGCTGGAATTTCTCACGGACCCGTTGGACCTTTTCTACAACTTCTGGCCTTGCTAATAGACCCATAAACCAGGTTCCAATGTATACATTCTGATGTGCAATTATTTTTTTCATTTGAGTTAACTTTATTGAGCCACATTAGCTTCTGAAAATGGTTTTGGAGTCGCTATTGTCCGGGTTAAAAAGCTGTATCCCGCATAAACAAAGTATGAGCATACCCAATGTAAACATGCATTACCTTAGTGTCACATATAAATACGATGTTGTAATATCTAACATGTTTAAGTTAATTAATTATTTGAACATGATTACTTTTAACCCAAGTAAATATACATGGGACTGTGGTGTATGCAAAGAAACCAACTAACATGCATCTACAGGGTATTAAAATGTACTATAAAAGTGCTACTAATGGAAAGGTTAGTCATCTTCTATGGAACATGATTACTTCTAAATGTACTATAAATGAACAAGGTCATAGTCTGCTATGGAACTTCATGTACATAGATCAATTTGCCTCACTCTATACATGGGACTGTGGTCACTATTGTTTGTGGGCGTTTTCTTACGTTAAGTGACTTTCATCCCATTTGACTGTCTGTTTTGTTTTTCAACCCGTTTGAGATAAAACATTTTTGAAACCAACTTATTCATAATTAAATGGGTCGAAATTCGAGTCTCTCCATGTAAAGTATATAAATTATCAATAATTATATTTTGGATAGGTTGATTTAGGAGGTTTATTGAATAAAAATGCACTTATGTGACATTCAATATATTTGACATTCTCAATCATAGATGTAATTGGTGTTTTAACAAAAGTCAACCCTTCTGTCCCTATTTAAAGAAAGAATGTAATTGACTCTCAAAAAAGGACTATTAAGCTAAATGATAAGTCAGTTAGAAGCATAGAACTAACATTTGAAGGGACTATATACCTCCTTACATTTAAATTTTCCTCTTCAAGTGACATGAATGTTGACTTGCTTAGTCTTTAGATTATTAGATATAACCCATTGTGGCCACTTTCATCTAACCACAGCTATGTTTGGGACCGCTGAAATGCATGGCAAGATTGCAGGGTGACCTTTACAACCAATGAACGATAAAGTCCAGACTTATGGATATTCCAGGCCACACAGCCGGAACGGACACCAATTCCAGACTTAGCAGTATGTTTCTTGGTTCACTATAATCTGCTTCTCAAGGTTTGTTAAGGATTTTAAGTGCAATTTGTATGAATACCTGGTGGTATCTACCAACTACCTGGAATAAATAAAAATTGTTGACCACCTACAAGAGGAAATTTGGGATGATCGAACAGGTGAGGTAACAAGTCAGGTTTGTTATTTTGTAGGTGTCAAAATAAATAAAAATTCAGTTTTTGTTAGCTTTTACAAATCCTTGGATTGTTATGACGTGTGGAAAGTAGAATGTTAGGTGTAAAAATAATAATCGAATAAGCTGAAAATTGGTTTTTAATATTGACGACAATTAAGGTGAAATAGATGGTGAATATGGTTATAAAGTTTCAAACAAGTGAACCTGAAAATCTGATTTCTATATATTGTCAGGTCATGTGATGGCTAAGGAGGGAGCAGGAAACTCTGGGAAAATAGAGAGCGAGGTTGGAGACGCGTCTAATTACATTATGAAAGCTAAGGAATCTGTGTTTGTGGCTGGAAAGGTGAGAAGTCAGAATACAAAAGAATATCATGGTGACATTGGGAAACGAAGCATGGATGATGCAGGAAACGTGACATTTAGTTTAACACTATGTGATTCTAATACATAAGAATTACCAGCTACACCGATGATTAAACATTTAGTTTATCACAGACTGAAATAAGGAGTCTGAAACGCGAAACACCGGATGAAATTGAAAGATCTTTGCTCATTTTAAGTGAGTTCGTACCTTATTGTCACAATTTATAGTTTTGTCAACTTTTTGTGTCGTACGTTTGGTTTGCTTCAACAGGGTAGGTTTGTTTTTTGTGTATTCTTTTTCGATTTGTCCAAGAATAATATTTAATCATCGATAATGTTTCTACGTTGTGGTTTAGACTTGATTTTGATGTTTACCCAAATCCTTGATGAAACAATGGTAATTTTGAGATAATGTTCTTAAGCAAATTGTTGGTGTGAATGTCCAATTTGCAACACCAATATAGGAGGTTGGCTACTGCTTTATACGATTCGGATTCAGTTATAACAAATAGTTGATTTCTTTTACTACATGAATCATTGATTTTTCAACTATGGCCGGTTACTTTTAAGTTGTGATTTTGAAGACGAAGAGGACCTTTTAGTTGATGATAATGATCATGAGAAATGCTTTGAATTATGGGAGAACATAGCATGTCCATATATGATGATGACGAGAAGGTTAAAAGTTGTTCTACTAACAGGTAAATAAGTGTTTTATGTGCTCGACATGCAAGTTATATTTCTTTTATTTTCTGTTTCATTTTATGGATGATGTAACATGCGTTATAAATTAAAGTTCAGTTAGCCTGTTCGTCATATCTTGATGATTTGTTTGATGCTCATAAATCTTAATATAGATCGCAAAGAGAATGCCTTTGAAATATTGGTTAGATTCTATTATATGTGGTATAAAAATTAGAATCCCCAACGAGACATTCTTGGATATCATCTTTGTGAAAGAGACATGCTTCATTTCGATTGTGCTTTTGGTTTAAATTTCGTTGTTTGAAAATATTGATTTTTTTTTTCTCTTCCTTTTTTTTATAGCTATTCTTGCTTCAGACGGGTATAATTATTTTGCATGATACGAAAAGTTTGTATACCTTTCTACCTATCTACCTTATAATCATCTAAAAAGCAATCATCTAAAAGTTTAATATGGACCATATAGGAAGTAGATACAGTTATGCTCATCAAAAAATAATCATCTAAAAAATAACAATTTATCTAAAAAAATGTCAAATAAAAAGTTTAATATGGACCATATAGGAGTAGATCCGGTCCTGCTCATCAAAAAACAATCATGTAAAAAATAACAATTCATCTAAAAAATGCCAAATAAAAAGTTTAATATGGACCATATATAAAAAAAGATCCTCATAAAAACAATCATGTAACAAATAACAACTTATCTAAAAAATGTCAAATAAAAAGTTTAATATGGACCATATATGAAGTATATCCAGTTCTGCTCATAAAAAATCAATCATCTAAAATCAATTATCTAAAAAATAACAATTCATCTAAAAATGCCAAATAAAAAGTTTAATATGGACCATATAGGAAGTAGATTCAGTTATGCTCATCAAAAAAACAATCATCCAAAAAATAACAATTTATCTAAAAAATGCCAAATAAAAAGTTTAATATGGTCCATATAGGAAGTAGATCCAGTTCTGCTCATAAAAAATCAATCATCTAAAAAATAACAATTTATCTAAAAAATGCTAAATAAAAAGTTTAATATGGACCATATAGAAAGTAGATCTAGTTCTGCTAATCAAAAATCAATCATCTAAAAAATAACAATTCATCTAAAAAATGCCAAATAAAAAGTTTAATATGAACCATATAGGAAGTAGATCTCATAAAAAACAATCATCTAAAAAATAAAATTCATCTAAAAAATACCAAATAAAAAGTTTAATATGGACCATATAGGAAGTAGATCCAGTTCTGCTCATCAAAAATCAATCATTTAAAAAATAACAATTCATCTAAAAAATGCCAAATAAAAAGTTTGATATGGTTCATATAGGAAGTAGATCCAGTTCTGCTCATCAAAAAACAATCATCTAAAAAATAACAATTTATCTAAAAAATGCCAAATAAAAAGTTTAATATGGACCATATAGAAAGTAGATCCAGTCCTGCTCATAAAAAACAATCATCTAAAAAATAACAATTAATATAAAAAAGAGGCAGCCCATTGGTCCTCTGCTGAGCATATTGAGGGTATTAAAGAGGCAGCCCATTGGTCCTCTGCTGAGCATTTGCGCGACCTTTTTTATACATTATTGTCCCAAAAAGAGCTTGACACACCATTGACAGTTTGGTTACAAACTTGGCATTTGCTATAAGAAGATGTCGAGTACAAGAGAAGAATTCTTTTAGGCATTCCAGGTATAACCACCAACATAGCTTTGTTACTAACTTTTTCTATAAATTTATACATGAAAGGAAATGGTTAATTATTACAAATTCTTGATTCATCATCTCTGTTAAAAGACCATATTTTTGCAAGTCACCTCAACAAAAAAAGTATCTACTGATTCTTATGATATGTATGTTACTCTATAAATATCCTACACTGCTCACTATTTTTGACAACTGTTATTTGCATACATAAGCTACGCCTCATATATGGCTAATTTGATACAGGTTTACGACTAAGCGACGACGAGAAAAAGAATGTTTGTTTGTTCTATATCGAACAACTTATGCGCTCAAGAGGCACCACTTTGAAGGCTTTTCCAGAACTTCCTTATCCAGATGACACTTACATCGCCGACTTTGGTAACAGGCTAATCTTTGCTGAGAGAGATTATAATCCATCAGAGTTACAGGCTGAATACGAGACTCTATATGCCACGTTAACCATGGAACATAGAAATGTATATGGCACCATCATGACGTCCGTTACAAACGGTAGTGGAGGAAATTATTTTTTATACGGATACGGAGGGACTGGTACGACATATTTATGGAAAACCCTTGCTGCCGGGATTAGAAGAAATGGTGACATAGTCATAAACGATGCATCAAGTGGCATTGCATCTTTATTGATGTCAGGTGGACGGACTGCTCATTCGAGGTTCCATATTCCGATAAATATTGATGAGACTTCTACGTGCTCAATAACTCCGCAAAGTGACCTGGGCATGATGTTGAAGAAATGCAAGCTTATTATTTGGGATGAGGCTCCCATGACAAATAAGCTGTGCTTTGAGGCTTTAGATAGGTCATTGAGAGATATCTTGCGTAAGAACATGTACGACAGTTTTGATGCGCCCTTTGGTAATATGACTGTAGTATTTGGCGGTGATTTTAGGCAGGTGCTGCCCGTTATTCCAAAAGGTTCCCGGCAAGACATTGTAAATGCATCTTGAAAACAATCGTACTTGTGGGATCATTGCAAAGTCTTAAAATTAACCGCTAATATGCGCCTTACGATCGGATCACGGCCTGAGGATGTACCTGAGATAAAGGAATTTGCCGAATGGATATTGAATGTAGGAGATGGAGATATTGGAGGAAAACACGACGGAGAGGTTTTGATAGATATACCTGAAGATATTCTAATACATGAAACTAATGATCCCGTACAATCTATTATAGATTTCACTTACCCAAACATTTTGGATAATATAGGTGATCCGTCTTACTTCTAGGAAAAGGACATTCTTGCTCCAACCAATGAAGTGGTTGATAGTATTAACGATCATTTGCTTCAAACCTTTCCTGGTGAAGAAATTGTTTATCTTAGTTGTGACAACATAGATAAAAATGATCGTGGTGGTGCTATAGACCAAGCCGTGTTTTCACCGGAATTTATCAACGGTTTAAAATTTTCGGGTGTCCCAAACCATAGGCTCGCATTGAAGGTCGGTGTCCCAATAATGTTGTTGAGAAACATTAATCAATCACAAGGTTTATGTAATGGGACAAGGCTTCAAGTGACTAAATTAACGCGTGCGTCTATTCAAGCCAAAATGATTAACATAACACATTTTGGGAATACGGTTATACTTCCAAGGTTGAAAATTACTCCATCGGATAAACATTTACCACTCAAGATCGTGCGCAAACAATTTCCTGTGTCAGTTTCTTTTGCCATGACGATAAACAAGAGCCAAGGACAATCACTTTCAAAAGTTGGTTTATACCTACCACGTCCTGTTTTCACACACGGACAATTATATGTGGCTCTTTCACGCGTAAAAAGCAAAAAGGGTTTGAAAGTTGTTATTTCTGATGCCGATAGTAATTTATTGAAGACTACTACAAATGTAGTCTATAAAGAGGTTCTTCACGGTCTTTGATCAGTTATCAACACGTATGTTCGGATATTCACTTAATGTGATATGAATTTCTTTTTTACATGTTTATTGTAATTCACACAAATGTTTTACTTATGACTTCATATTAATAAATAACAGATTCATTATTTGTTTTCTTTCATTATTTTTCTTATTTTGTTTACATACTAATTTTTCATCTTTTTGCAACATCTTATTTCATCTTATTACTTTTATTATCATCTCATTTATCTATTTTTTGAAAAAATAACCCGGTGTCAACGGGTCTTATAAGCTAGTGAACATATAAGTGGTGTCTGGTAGATCTTTGCTAATTCTGGTTCACCCTTGTAGATATCCCACATCGGTAGAAGAAGTGAAATGTTCTATGGTTATATACTATATTGTAGGAGAACAATTTGTGTTGAAAATATTATCATGTTTTCGGTTACATGATGTAACATACTGAAGTTTATTATATTACTGAAAAAATATATTTCAGGTACATCTTCCTAACTGAAAATTGGTATAAAAGTCTTGACATTTTTTAAATAACTGAAAAAATACATTTCAGGTACATCTTATTTGTTGTCAGTTTTAAAAAAAGTGGTACTCCAAACTTTGTATTCTCCATATGCAACTAAATATTTAGTAGTCTTCTATATATCCAATACCTGTAGCTGTATGGTGTTCATTCAATCTCTAAATGTTTGACGGATTCACCGAACTTACCTAGCCATATTGATTCTCATGTACGTAACATGTTAGGAAAATGTATCAAGGCATGGCCCTCCATGTAACATCATTGTTGAGAACATATGAGTTTGGTCTTTTAAGCTTACTATTGTACAACTCAATCAAGCAAAAGGTATCATTCAAACTCATCTAGTTGTCCATTGCCATCCATGTGACTAAGAGCATGGGGTGTTGTGGGCAACCCACTTCTCTTCATTTGGGTCCCACGTGTGCCACCTCACCTCCACATCACTCCAACACACTCATTTAAAAATACCCCCCAATCACAACTAACTCAAACCTCTTCACTTGGTTCCCACCCACCCTCACAAACACATCACAAACACAAAAGAAACAAACACAACACTGCAAACACTTTTGTCTTTTACCATGTCTTTGGACTAGCGAAACCACAAGTGGCGAACCACCATTGTGTTGTGGCGAGGTGTGAAAAAAAGTGGCGAGCTGCCACATCGGATTCGGCGAGGAACGAAATCCCCCACACCCCATGCTCTAAGATATGAAGGGCACAACATGTAGGTATGTATATGTTGATAAAAAGCATTCCCATCTTTGCATCCCACATAGGCTAAAAGAAGTGAGATCGTTGTTGTTTATATACTCTAATAAATGAGTTACACATGTCAAGTGTGTGCTATCATGTTTATCTGGCACTAGGCTATCAATGAAGTTGATTATACTGAAAATTTTCAAACCCGTTGAAGGCTTATGACTCGAGAAACAAATGTAAAATGCTTTACTTTTTAAGAATTTGTTCACACTTAAACAAAAGGTACTCCAAAGATCGTACATATCTTAGGATACCAAATTCTAAAAAACCCGTTATCATTGGTGTTCAATTCAATATCTAAATGTTTCAGCGATCTACATGAAGTATCTAACCCATACCATACAATGCCATATTGATTCGGCAATGATGTTATTTAACCACATTTCTGGTCTTATTTGCAGAATATAACAACAATAATACTCTAACGTTTCTGATTGATTTCTCGTGCCTTAGATTTCAAATGCACAATTAAGAATTTCATGAACCCGAAGCATATAAGATCGAAATACTTTAATATAAAAATGATTACACGATTCAGATTCATATCCAGATTATAAATTATTCCCACACCATTAAATTTTCCTACATTTACTATGTTATAAATGTATGGTGAAAACACTTGTCGCTTAACTAAACACATGAATAATAACACTTGTCATTGTTAAAAGACTGTTCATGACTACATGTGAATCTAAATGTTGCTTACACCGTAACAAACCTTCTTTTGTAAGTCCAAGTGTCACCTAATTAAGTGCTTACATATCAATTTTTAGATTGTAGGAGGATCTTATATAACTAAAGATAGATATTGTCTATATGTTCATGCAACTAAATATTTAGTAATCTTCTATGTATATCCCACTACTACACAAAGTATTATTTGGTAAGCCATTTTAATAGCCATCACTAGTCACCACCAGTCGTCGGTCGGACAATCAACACTAATTTCAAATTCATTTAGCCATAAAGTAGGTACTCTTTATTTGACTTATTATTGCTATCATTACTTAATTATAAAGCTCATATTTGTAAAGATAGAGAATATATGCTGCTTTATTGTAGTATAAAATGAAAAATCGTTATGTTTAGTCATATGTTGAGGTAAAAATCTGTAATTACTCTAACAAGCTAATCCTTCGGCTAATCCTTCGGCTGAGCTCTCCGGATTGAGTCACTTCGGATCTGTAACACAAAGATAACACGCGTTAACCTCGTCCAGGGTTTTATCCCTAGACCAAGCTTCGGCGTGAGAATGAGTATGGTTATATGTCAGAGTAAAATACAATGAAATGGGGTCAGAATTAGTTAACCTTGAATGTTGTAGTTTAACTCCTTATATAGATGGGAAGCTTTTGTCCTCACCCGGAGGTCACGTGGGCGATTGTAACGTTTTCGGGCGGGAGTTGACTTTACTCTGTTTGGATTCCGTCTGGAAAGGGTCAGTAGTTCTGATCAAGATTCCTTTCCTTTTATATATGGTGATGTCAGGTGTCCGTTATGCCGGGGGTTATGTCTAACGCTCCGGTATATGTGGCCTGGGTCTGCTTGGTCTAAATTGGCTTGTAAGCTTTTATCCGGAAGATTGCATATTGTGCCGGGCGGTTTTGCTGTACGTCCGGAGAGTTAGGTTCTTCGGCATTTTACTAATATGCCGGGGAGTTGTATGTCGGGACATACGCCAACATGCCCCCCCCCCAGTATCATGTTAATGGATGAATTCATTACATGATATTAGGAGTATGTGGTGATCTTCGGTGAGTATTGCCCCGGCCGTTCGACTTTCTTTCCTAATAACTTCCTTTTTTTTTTTTTTTTTATACTGTGCAGATTATGATACGTCAGCAAGACACGTCAGCGATGTGATGCAACGATGTTAGGACACGTGGCAGTGGGTGAGCGCTGTGTGGTGATGATGATGCCACGTCACCGTCTGACACGACGGGACACTTCAGCTACTCTCCTTTCTCGCCTATAAATACTGTTGTTATTCTCATTTTTACCACAGTAAAACTTTTCACTTACCCACCTTCTCTGCGTTATTTGGCCGGACGATTTTATTTGCTCTTCGTCTACTAACCAGGTATTCTTCTCGTTTATCTTCTTTAGATTTTAAGGTTTAATCATTCCCTTCCGGCTAAAATGTCAGAACCGTCCGGTTCTTCATCCGCTCGAGGGTCCGGGCCAGTTTCCGAAGGTCCGTCACAACCAAAACCCAAATTTGACTTGGAATAATATAATTCGGTTATGACTGATAAATCATTACAGTGGGCCGTGAAGGAATTTGGTATACCCTCCGATCTTCATCCGAGGCTCCCACCGGCTGATTTTACGATGGGGCAACTAGGAGATGATGCCATAGGATTGTACCTAGAATATTTCCTTGAAGGTGGAATTTCCGTCCCGTTTTCTAGTTTTCTTTTAGATGTTCTTCACTTTTATAAAGTTCATATTTCTCAGTTAGTGCCGATAGGTTTGCATAGGGTTACTCTTTTTGAAGTATATAGTCGTAGTCTTCACATTATTCCCACGACTTCTTTGTTCCGAGCCTTTTATAAGTTGCATAAACAAGGGCATTGGTTCACCTTTGCTAAGCGGGACGGTAAGCAACGCAAGGTCTGCTTTCAAGAGATCTTGTCTTCGCTGAAGGGTTGGAAAAGGCAGTTCTTGTTGATTGATCGCCGGGCTGTACCCTTTGCTATGCCGTGGAGGCATCCGGATTCAGATGTCTCCGATCCTTTTCCGACCGGGGAGTTTTCCATGCCTCATGCGGATTTATTGTCTGCTAATGTTATAGATTTGATAAAAATTCCGCCAGGTTTTCTATATGCCATTGGGTTATTTGCCAAATGGAAGTATCCGGGTTACCGGGCGGCTCTGAAGGATGCCGAGGGGAATGGTACTTGGCCTGTGCATTATTTAATTAGTTTAAGATTTTATGCTTTCTTGTGACTTAGCATTTTTCATGTGTTTTGTAGCTATAACCATGTCTGACTATCTCATCAAGCCGAGCTATCGTAAGGGGGCTGCTATGACCCGTGGAGATAAGTATCAGGAGGGTCAGGCTCATATGATGCATGTTACTCTTCCGAGTCCACCTGGCACTTCGGTTCCACCGAAGACTAATGTTATGAAAAAGTTCGAGGTGGCTGATCCAAAAGTCTTGGAGGCTATGGAAAAAAAGAAAAAAGCTGCTGAGGCTAAAGCTGGGGGTTATAAGCCGCGCAAGTGCCAGGTTGGGGAAGGAGGTTCCGGGCAACCAAAACGAAGGAGGAAGAGCCCTACTCCTGTGGTTAACTTGGATTCCACCACTAATTCGACGCCGCTGAATACCGTTCCTCCGGAGGGTCAACAGCTGAATGATCCTCCTATCGTTGAGAAGGAGAACTTGGAGGGTCATTCCAGCAATAGGTTGGAGAATGCTGATGCCGGTGTTGATGTGAACGCCAGGGCGGATCCCCAAGAGCAAAACCCGGATCCGAAGGATCATGATGCTGAGGCTTCTCAATTTGTTGAACAGCCTGCTCTTCAGAACGATGGTGAGTTGGTTTCTTTTTATTCCTAATAATTTTTCTCCCTGTTGCTATTTATTTATTTATTTCGTGTACTTAACATTTATTTTGTATTATTACAGCGACTTCTCCTCCTTTGCGCCGTGAAGCTAAGGGTGCCGGTGGAGAGGAAGGCGCTTCGTCCAGCGCTACTTATGTGCCGGGGTGGTCGATCAGAAAGGATGAAAGGGTTAAGGGATATGAGAAATATAGAGATATGATGGTTCATTTGCCCCTCCCCCCTGCTGAAAAGGAGTACATGCAGACCTTATCGGATACTGAGGCGGCCCAGAGATCATGGGGCCTTTTGGCCAGGGGTTCTCTTGCTTTTGTTGACTTGCTTGTCCGTTTTGAGAGCCTCGATCTGGAGCATAGGGAGTTGGCCGAAGAGCATAGTGGATGTGAGGCTGCTGCCAAGGATAACTTTGCTTTTTTGGACAAGACTTTGGGGGAGTTGAAGGCGGCGAGGGATGAGCTTGGTGAGACTTCCGCCCGGGAAGAGGTTTTGAAAAAACAGGTGCGTACTCTGGAGGCCGAGAAAACTGAATGGTCTAAGTTGTCCCATGCTCAGGGTGAAAAGATATCCAATTTGGAGAAGGAGTTGATGGAGACAAAGGGGGCTTTGAAGAATGAGGAAGAAGAGAATGCTGCCCTACTGAAGCAACGCCAAGAACTAGCCGTGGCCGCAGGGAATCTTGAGATTGATCGGTCGCATCTTGTTAGGGATTTCATTCCTACCTTTGTTGCCCGCCTTCTTGGTAGCCATGAGTATAAGGCTTCGTTGGCTGCTCCCTTTAGTCTGAGTGGTATGGTCGGATGGTTGGACGGTGTGTCGATTGACCGTTCTGAAGCGGAGGTGCAGAAGATTTTGGCCGACACAGAGGATTTAGACTTGGATGCTCCTAACAAGTATTTGTCTATGTATGATGAACTTTTTGTGAAGGCGTATCCCTACGTCGCTAAGGTCCGAAATGCTTGTCATCGTCCGGTTGCTGATATTTTGGCCTTGGTGCCTGACCCTGCTCCGGAGCGCTCTGTTGGGGAAGAAGTCGAGAATAAAGGTGAAGATGGGGAGCCTAGTGTTCCTCCTAACTGAAGCTTGTTTTTTATTTTTAGCTAACTTTTTGTAATGGCGAAGTTGCCGAACAAAGTTATTTAATCGAAGTTTGTAATGCTTAAGGAAATTTGTTTGGGGCATTCTTCTTTACTTAATGACAAGCATTTTGGTCATTCTGATTTTTATATCCCTGAGTGTTTACCTTATTTGCGTTGCTTGTCTTTGTCTTGGTGTTTGATATTATGGCAATCCTTCTTTGGACATGAACCACTTTATGTTTACTTCGTCAACCCCATTTGGGTATAATCATTCGGTGTAACCAATCGGCATTTGGCAATCCCTTTTTGGATGTGAACCATTGAATATGTCACCTGGGCGACCTTTTTTGGGTACAAACCGTTCGGCGTATGGCAATCCTTTTTGGATATGAGCCGTTTAATGTGTCACCTGGGCAACCCTTTTGGGGTAAACCGTTCGGCATTTTGTGGCTATCCTTTTTGGATATGTAAACCATTTCTTTTATTACCTCGGCAACCTTTTTGGTATGAATCGTTCGGTATTTTTATGGCAATCCTTTTTGGATATGAATCATCTCTTTTATTACCTCGGCAACCTTTTTGGTATGAACCGTTCGGTATTTTTATGGCAATCCTTTTTGGATATGAACCATCTCCTTTATTACCTCGGCAACCTTTTTGGTATGAACCGTTCGGTATTTTTATGGCAATCCTTTTTGGATATGAACCATCTCCTTTATTACCTCGGCAAACTTTTTGGTATGAACCGTTCGGTATTTTTATGGCAATCCTTTTTGGATATAAACCATCTTTGAACACTGATAATTTTTCCCCGGAGGTCGCGGGCCCGTCGGGGGGATCATTCGATAATTATGTTCAGAAAACAATAGACATGTGGAAAATTGCTCCTCCGATATCCGGGGAACTGTGTTTTTCATTAATAATTTGTTTCGATAATCGCCTCGTGGGCTTAACAATTACAAAGTTTTGTTTATCTTTCAAGAAGCACTTCCTTAGGTTCACCGCGTTCCAGGTACGGGGGACCTCTTTCCCTTCTACCGTTTGTAGCTTGTAAGAACCCTTATCGTATGCTTCTATGACTTGGTATGGGCCCTCCCATTTGGGTCCTAACTTTCCTTGGTCTTCTTGTCTGCTAGCTTCATTTTTCCTGTAGACGTAGTCTCCTACTATGAGTTTTTCACCTCTAACCCTCCGATTGTAATATTGCTCCACCTTCTTTTTATACCTGGCTTCTTCAACAGCCGCTGAGTCCCTTCTTTCTTCCAGTAAATCCAGGTTTAAACGCCTTTCCTCTTCGCCTCCTTCTTCGGTCATCATCATCGTTCGGAAGGTAGGCATGCCAATTTCCGCTGGAATCACAGCTTCACTTCCATATGTCAAACTAAACGGTGTTTCGCCGTTGCTAGTCTTCAAGGACGTCCGATGAGCCCACAAAATGTTCGGCAACTCGTCAACCCATCCGGACCTACTTTTGCCTAGCCTTGTTCTGAAGCCATGCATCAAACTTTTGTTTGCTCGTTCTACCAGACCATTGGCTTGAGGGTGTGCCACAGTAGTATTTATCTGTTTGATGTTGAGCTTTTCGCACCACCGTTTGAAGGGATCATGGATGAAGTTGCTGCCATTGTCAATTATAATTATGTGTGGCAAGCCAAAGCGACACACGATATTATCCCATACAAATTTTATGACTTCTTTTCCTGTGGTTTTCGCCAGAGGTTTGGCCTCCATCCACTTTGTAAAGTAGTCGATGGCCACGATGACATATTTTACTTTCCCGGGCGCTTCAGGAAGGGGACCCAACACGTCCATTCCCCATTGGAAGAATGGCCAAGGTGACATGATAGAAGTCATGAGAGTCTTCGATAATTTGGGAACCGGGGAGTGTATTTGGCAAGACTCGCATTTTTGAATGACCTCTCTGGCGTCCCTGTGCATTGTCGGCCAGTAGTATCCTTGCCTGATCAGTTTCGCCACCAAGGATCTTGGGCCGGAGTGCATGCCACATGCCCCTTCGTGCACTTCTCTTATCACGTAATTTGCCTGTAGTGGGCCCACACACCTCAACATTGGAGCTAAATACGACTTTTTGAACAGCACCCCGTCCTCCATTGTATAATGGGGTATCTTCATCCGCAGGTTTCTTGCTTCGTTTTCATCGTTCGGCCACTTTCCTTCGGTAATGCATCGGATAATTGGAGACATCCAGTTTTCCTCCTCTTCTTCCACTATTGCTCCAATGACCTTCTCTTCCGTTGATGGCGTTTCCAATACTTCTACAAGTATTTCCTTGGTCAAATGGTCAAATGCGACAGATGCTAGCTTGCTCAACACATCGGCCTTCTGGTTCTGCGCTCTGAGGATGTTTTGTATTCTGAACTGCTTGAAACATCCAATATATTCTTTTGCCTTAGCTAAATATCTTACCATGCTTTCCTTGTAGGTGGTAAACTCTCCGTTGATTTGGCTTGACACTAGGTTGGAGTCTACTTTAGCATTTAGCACTTGGATTTTCATGTCCTTGGCTATCCTTAGTCCGGCCAGCAATGCTTCATACTCCGCCTCGTTATTTGTGCTGGGGAAATTTAGCCGAAGAGCATAAGTGTATTCTGTTTGGTCCGGGCTTATCAAAACCAAACCTGCTCCGGAGCCTTTCTTGTTAGACGCTCCATCCGTGAACAGCGTCCATTCCTCCTCTGTGGTTGAGATGTTGCATACTTCTTTGCCCTTCCCTTCTTTCCCTACTTTGCTGACCGGTATCTCATTTATGAAATCTGCCAAGACCTGTCCCTTGACGGTGTTCCTGGGGATGTAAGTAATTATGTATGCTCCCAATTCTACCGCATACTTCATCAACTTCCCCGAAGATTCGGGCTTGTTCAAAACGTCCCGGATGGGTTGGTCCGTGATCACCTTAATGTGGTGAGCTTCGAAATATCTTCGGAGTCTCCTGGAGCAGTGTCGTAGAGCCAAAGCCAATTTTTCTAGAGGGGCATAGTTTTGCTCGGCATCGTGGAGTGTTCTGCTTACATAGTGTACCGGCATTTGTTTGCCCTTCCTTTCTACCATCAGCACATCGCTTATGGCCTCTTCGGCTACCGCTAGGTACACGAAAAGATCTTCCCCTGCAACCGGGGCTGTTAAATTGGGCAACTCTAGGATCACGCTCTTCATCTTCTGGAATGCCTCCTCGGCCTGCTCACTCCATCGGTATTCCTTTTGGTTGTCTTTCGTGACGCTCTTTAAAGTGTTGAAGAAGGGCAAAGCTTTTTCAGCCGATCGAGATAGGAATCTGTTCAGGGCTGCCAACTTCCCACTGAGGCTCTGCATCTCCTTGAGTGTTCGGGGCGATTGCATGTCGGCTATCGCCTTTGTTTTTTTTGGATTGGCCCTTATTCCTTCGGATGTTACCACATATCCGAGGAACTTTCCTTCTTCAACTCCAAAGGAGCACTTTTTGGGGTTGAGCTTCATGTTGATCCTTCGGTGGTTATCAAACGTTTCTGCCATATCTGCCAATAATTCCACTTCGCTTCTGTTTTTGATCACCATATCGTCGACGTACACCTCCAAGTTCCTGCCAATTTGCCCCTTAAAACTTGAGTCTACCAGTCTTTGATAAGTCGCCCCGGCGTTCCTTAAGCCGAAGGGCATCTTGGTGTAGCAAAAAGTTCCACGTTCCGTATAGAAGGCTGTCTTCTCTTCGTCTTCCTTGGCCATCTGGACTTGGTGGTACCCCTTGTATGCATTAAGAAAACACTTGTACTTGTAACCCATCACGGACTCTATTTTCCAGTCGATCTCCAGGAGTGGGTAGTAGTCCTTCGGGCACGAAGCATTGATGCTTTTGAAATCCATGCACATTCTCCATGTTCCGTCCGGTTTCTTTACTAAAACCGGGTTGGAAATCCACGTTGGATATTTCACTGCCCGGACTATTCCCGCTTTCAGCCACTCTTCTACCTCGGTGTTGATTGCCTGGTTCTTTTCAGCTGAGAAGGTTCTCTTTTCCTGGGCTATTGGCATGTCATTCACGTTGACATTTAGTTTGTGTTCTATGATTCACCGGGGGACTCCTGTCATGTCTGCCGGTTGCCATGCGAATACATCCTTGTTGTTTTTCAATAGTTCTACCAGGTGTCTTTTGCATTCTTTGGAAAAATTGCTCCCGATGGTAGTCATTTGTTCAGGAAATTGGGGGTTTATCATTACTTCTTCTGTTTTCTTGCTAGACTCTTCTTCCTCCGAAGGGTATTCTACACTCTTGCTTTCCGACCCTTTCGCCATGAAATGTCTTTCTAAACTTCTACATTCCGAGATGATAACTGATCTGGTAACCAGGGTTGCCACTCCCCTCGGTGTTGGGAATTTTATCATAGAGTGGATGGTTGAGGGGATCACCCTTAATTCTCTAATGCCTGATCGTCCCAGAATAATGTTATATGGGGAGGGGGATCTTATCACTGCAAACGTCATTATGGCTCGGCGATATAGGCCCTCGTTTCCGAAACAAACATTTAGGTCTATCTTTCCGAGGGGTTTTATTGCTTCGCCTGAGAATCCCACCAGCGGCGTATTCGTTTCTCTTAGCTTCGCTTTAATTTCTGGGCATAGGTTTTGAAAACAGTGTTCGTACATTACTTCCACAGTTGCCCCTGGGTCAACGTAAACCCTCCTCACGGTGTACCCTTCCACATTTGCTTCGATTATCAGCGGCTCTTCGGAAACGTCCTGATCTGTGCTAAACCGTCAAGTCTAACAGACTTAAAACAGCTTAAACACAAATGCAATGAAGATCAGAGAATACAATGAATTCCCGGGTCGTTAAGTCCCACGGAGACTCAATGGTGTGCAAACACTTGATCAGACGATAGAATGATTACTAAGGATAGTGATCATAAAAGATTAGGATGGATAATTACGCTACTGAAAAAGTTTATAAAATAAAGCGACTTAAATACAAATTAAAGGAAATTAAAAAGATAAAAAATATTAAATAAACGCTATCACTATTTTTACAATGATGTTTTTGTGATTTTATAAAATAAAATAACTTAAATAAACTATATTAACTAAAATGTAAACTCAAATTATCTAAAAACGTTACTTAAAACTAAAACGAGCGTTATGTACGAAAATTACGCTGGAGCGCAAGACAAAACGTAAAATTTATGAAATAAAAGTCCTACAAGTGTAAAAACAATTTTATTACATACTATATGACAAAAGAAAATTTTAGGAAAAAGCCGGGTATTTTTTCGACTTTTATATTTTTTATTACGAATTAATTAAGATTTTACACTAAATAAATGTTTAAAAATAGTAAAACTATTTAGAAAAATCTGAATTTTTTTTATAAAATACTTTATACTATTACCAAGCTAAGAAAAGTAAAAAGGATGTGCCAGCTTATTTCAAAAAGCTGTAAATAAGCTAAAACTCACGTATAAGCTAAATGGGAATAAAAGGGTTAAGTATTTAATGTTGCAAACCATAACAAGAAATACCCAAGGGCGCAGCTGGTAGTGCAGGTGTGTGCTGTGGGCGTGCTTGGGGAACCAGGAGGTCACAGGTTCGAATCTCAGCAGCCCCTTTTTGCCTTTTTATTTTTTTTTTCAATTTTTCTTTCACAAACTTGATAAGCACACTAAAATAAGCACATTTTATAACTACCACTTTTTTTTAAAAACGACTAATAAGCTTAGAATAAGCTTAAAAATCCAACAGTGGGACAAAAAATGAAATAGGCACTAAGATTAACCAAAGTGTTAATAAGCTAGTGAATAAGCAACTTGAAAACTGGAAATAAGCTAAGAGAATAATTATAAGCTAATGTTGCAACTGAATAAGCACAAAAACATAGAAATAAGCACTTTAGCAAAATCTAAATAAGCATAAAGGTTAACTGTTGCACAGGGCATATTTCAGAAAAAGGGGGTCAAAACAAGCTTAAAAATAAGCACTTTACAAGCTAATTAAAACTGAACTAGTATTTTTCTAATTTTCTTAAGCAACTAAACTTTAATTTCCCAAAAGCACAAATCCTAGATCCTAACAGTAAGATCACAATGAAATTCTAAGTTTTATTCAAAAACGACCAAATGAAATTTTGACTTTCTATTTTACACTAAGCAGTTGACTCTTATGAACTTGTGATCAATGCTATTGACTAAATAAGTTGTATTAAGCTATATGAAGATGATTTTAAGCTAAATTATCTAGTTTTAAGCTAATGTGATGAGTCTTGTATCCCAAAATCCTAACAGTTACTGTGAAGGATGGGATTAGGAAGATTTTGACTTTTAGCTAAACTAGGACTGAATTTTCTTGTTGAAATGAGATATTAGGAGCTAATGTAACACAGAGCAACAACAAATACCAACACAAAAGGACTCTAGCACATATAACTGAACAAATCCAAACACCCCTTAAACAAACTGTTTTGAAGCTTTTATCACTAAAACAAGTATTTAATCCAAGAAAACTGTTAGTTAACTTATAATAACTGTAGTGAGACAGAGTAAAACTAGAATTATCAATATTTAAACTCTTATACTACAAATTGCAAATTTATGAGAAATTCTTACAAAATGAGTTCATGCACCAAACTGAGAACTAGTAACTGAGATTACACCCTATTGCTTCCCAAGAAGCTCTAGACCAATGAGCAATCCAGATTACACCTTGCTTCAATCTTTGAACATCATTTCCATGGATTTTTAATTTTAGACTAATTTTTTGGTATTTTTGAGAATTTTTGAGTTAAAACTTTAAACTGAACTTTATGACTTCTAAAAGCTTAAAAGAGCTTAATAAAAGCTTATGTGAGCCTTTTCAATCCTTAACAACAACTAAGAAGAACATTTAAGTAATTTGAGATTTCCTTGATCTTGAAAATTTACATAAACTGAAAAATGAAAAGAAAGCTTGCAATTGATTATTAAAATAGGTTTATAACACAATAAGATTACTTAATACAAAGCTTGAAAGATTTAATAAACACTGGAAAATAAAAACGACATAAGGAAAATTATATAAACTAACTACTGCCCTCCATTGCTTCTCTTAGCTTCTCTTTTATATGCAAAAGTCCTCACCTCTGACTTCTGAGAAAATCCCACTTTCATTTGTAGCCATAGGATCAGTTGATTGGATTATAGCCATTGATGGCTTTTTGGCGGGAATTTGGTTTTAACAGCTGGTGGATGTTTGAGTGTTTGGGAAGGGAATGCAATTAATGAATCTTGGATGTGTTGAGGTAGAGGGGACAAGGGTGTTGATATAATGAGGTGGAGGTGAGGGTGGACATGGATGAGCAGGGAAGCAGTTGGGGAGAAGAGACTTTGGCGGGGTGTTTTTTTTTTACCAGGGTTTGACTGAGTATTATTAATAAGCCAGGGGGTCAAATGGGAAAGGGTCCAAAGGTTTAGACAAGGGTCCAAGGTTCAAGGTTAAAAAAGGCTTAGGTAATAATACAAGGACCATTATGTAATTTCTGAAACTTTAAGGACCAAGGCTGCCATTTTATCAAAGCTATTCCAAGGGACCACAAGTAACAATCTTCAAAAGTATAAGGACCAAACTTGACAATTTCCAAATTCCAAGGACCATTTTTGACAATTTTCAAACTTGAGGGACCAAAGTTGTAATTTTGCAAATTTTACATTTCAAGGGTTTATTTTGACAACTTTTGAATCCCATGGACCTTACATGACAATTTCCTTTATTTAGATTTACCAGGGACTGTTTTTGACAAATTTTGAAACTTGGGGGACTAAAACTGCCATTTTTGCAAATTTGATACGTTTTTCATCTGATTTTGATATTTTTGCATTTAAAACACATAAAACACTGATTTGTGATATTTTCATCATTTTGATGTGTTTCTGAGTGTTTTCAGATGATTTTGCAGTTTATATTGACTAAAAATGATGAGTATTTACACACTCATCACGTCCCCGGGTAGAGTGGGGGGGTGGGGGAAAGCTATAGGGACGTTCATCCAATCCTCTTCTCGGCTGTTGGTTTTCCTTTTCCTGTCCTTTCCTCCGCAGTATACCATATTTATCACCCTTCCTCTGCCGGACTGATTATCTCTGGGGGGTTTCTTCCCCTTTGCCTCACTTCCTTTAGTAAATGATCCAACTTGCCCGTCTCCAAAGCTACTCTTAGTTGTTCCTTGAGTAGGTAGCAGTCATTGGTGAGATGGTCTTTCTCACCATGATAATCTCAGAACTTATCTAAATTTTCTCTCCTTGGAGCCCCTCTCAACGGTAGGGGCGGTGGCAGCTTTAGTTGGAGCTTCGTTGCTAGAATTTCCTTAGGTGCTTTTGAGAGGAGGTTCAAATCCATGGGGCGGGTATCGTTTCTGTAATGGTTTCTCCTGTAGTCGCTTCGGTGGTCGCCTCTGTAGTTATCGGTCCTTGTTGGGTAGTAGGGGTTGTACTGGCTACGGGATTTTTGTTCTGTTCTTCGGTCTCCTCTCCGTTTATCGGGGAGATTCGCCGTTCGGGAGGTTCGATCGGGATGACTGCCTGCGTATGACTTACGGTTCCATTCCCCTCTAGGGAGTTCCGTTGTGTTGTAGGCTTCCTCCGAACGTACAAAATCGTCTACCCTTTTCATCATTTCTGTGACTGTCTTGGGAACTCTGTCTGAGAATCGCTTCACCAATTCCGGGCATTTGCTTCCGTTGGTGAATGAGGATATCTGCATTACTTCTGGTACACCGGGGATGTTTCTAGCCTCATCGGTCCATCTTTCCTTGAATTCTAGCAGGGTTTCATGAGCTTTCCGCACGATCTTTGTGAGTTCCATCGGATCTTTAAGATGCTTCCTCCTGAGCGCGAACCTTTCTAGGAAACTCTCTCTAAGCTCCTCCCAGCTGTCCATACTATCGTTGGGTAATCGCTTGAACCACCCGCTTGCCGGACCGTCCAAAGTTTGCTGGAACATCCAGCACCATACCGGCATTGGCCAGCCGCCATGATTTGCTGCACCGGAAAAGCGAGTGACGTGGTCGTCTGGGTCCGAGGATCCGTTGTACAGTTTTATGTTCTTAGGTAGTTCATGTCTCGGTCCAGCGAACTCTACTATCCGTCGTGTGAATGGAGATCTGGGGGCATCTTTGTATGGTTTGTATAGGTCCTCCACGACCTGCTTTCCTTTCGGATCTTTTTCCTTTTCTACTCGGGTGGGTCCTTCGACTTCGTCTCCGAAGTCGATCCGTATGGGTTGCAACGGGCTTTTTCCTTGGGTGTTATGCTGTTGTATCAGGGCCTTTAGCGATGATATGTGGTTTAGTATTTGTTCTTCTAAGTTAGGTGGGTTGTTTCCAGGTGGTGTTTTAGTGGAGGGGCCTGTTTCAGTGGTGGGGCCGGCCATTTTCTAGCTTAGGTAGTTAGAATAGCGGTCCCACGGATGGCGCCAATTTGTTGAGGTAAAAATCTGTAATTACCCTAACAAGCTAATCCTTCGGCTGAGCTCTCCGGATTGAGTCACTTCGGATCTGTAACACAAAGATAACACGCGTTAGCCTCGTCCAGGGTTTTATCCCTAGACCAAGCTCCGGCGTGAGAATGAGTATGGTTATATGTCAGAGTAAAATACAATGAAATGGGGTCAGAATTAGTTAACCTTGAATGCTGTAGCTTAACTCCTTATATTGATGGGAAGCTTTTGTCCTCACCCGGAGGTCACGTGGGCGATAGTGACGTTTTCGGGCGGGAGTTGACTTTACTCTGTTTGGATTCCGTCTAGAAAGAGTCAGTAGTTCTGATCAAGATTCCTTTCCTTTTATATATGGTGATGTCAGGTGTCCGTTATGCCGGGGGTTATGTCTAACCCTCCGGTATATGTGGCCTGGATCTGCTTGGTCTAAATTGGCTTGTAAGATTTTATCCGGAAGATTGCATATTGTGTCGGGCGGTTTTGCTGTACGTCCGGAGAGTTAGGTTCTTCGGCATTTTACTAATATGCCGGGGAGTTGTATGTCGGGACATACGCCAACATCATACATAGATTATTTTGCCATATTGCAGAATGATATTGTTTGATGTGGATATTTTAGTACCTAATTTATGGATAATATTTTGAATGGGCTTTTCCAAATTTTAGGCAAACATCAAGGTTAAGTTCTTATGTTTTCTTTATCCAAGTAATTTTTTTGGTATACTGATATTTTGTAACGTATTTGTTTCATTAGGCAAGTACCAAGGTATATTTATTCAATGCCGAATCGTGGTAGGCAGGCGAGTTGTATCCATGATATCCAAATATAATTGCTTAGGGGTGTTTGGTTGTGTTATAGTGATGCCGGTGGTTGTCTGCTTGGTTCAAGATTATGGGAAGGGGTGAGGTCTGGTACACTAGTTTTATAAGATAATAAACTTTGGGGTTGAGTGTTTCATGTAAATGCGGCCTGTAGCAAAAGTACTCATTCTGTAATGTGATACTGCCTTTACTCATGGTATTGATTAAATTGTATGCAAATTGTGAAATCAGATAATTTGGGATGAAGTAGGCGAGCCGGATACTGAAAGGGACAAGATGTTGTTAGAGCTTGAACAAGAGTGTCTCAGAGGTATACAGGAGAAAAGTTGACTTGGCAAACAAAATTCGAGCTTAACTTAGACAAATGATTGCTGATAACGAAGTAGGGTTAGCAGCTATATGTGTTGGGTTTTACTAATCATAACAATTATATAAAAACAAGTAAACATCATCAAAGCATGCAGCGGAAGTAATAGGAATAATACTTGTAAATTAACTAACCGAATTAAAAGTATGTGCGTACCTTTTGCGAATCAATGCAATTAGGGTTTATGGAAAAACCCCAAATTAGGATCAAGAACAAGAAACCCTAAACCCTAATAAATTAGGGTTTGTGAATGTCGACCAACACCTATGTCGACCCACCAATGAAATCAATCACCAAGATTCACAAGCTCAAGCGTGCTTGTCCTTCGTTCTTGTACACACGTACTAATAGCGATTTGATGTGAAAAGCTAGTTTCTTGATCACGAAACAAACCAAATACTTATTCTTAAGTTAAGCAAATCGAATCCCTATGGGAAGGGGAGTTCGACCGGCCACACAAAGAAAGAGGGAGAAGGAGAGAAATTTAGGTTTGCAAGTCACCAAGATTAGGTTTAGAATGAACACAATAGGATTGTATTTATAATTAACCAATCTTGGAGGACAAGTTAATGTGTGGGTTGGGTTAGGAAACCCCAACCGATCGGCCAATCAATCCCAAAGGGATTCTAGATCCTTCCCGACTTATAATTTCATCTCTAGTCCTTTAAGTTTACATTTAACGACCGTTAGCCAAACCTCGTTAAATATTAACCATCGTTAAGTATTTATTTCGTGACTAATAATTAATAATAATAACGTTTTATATATTATAATTATTTACATCAATTCTCATACGTAATGTGTGCAATCCCGAAGTCTCGAGTTCGAATCCGGTCATATTAATATTAATAATTATCCATAAACCTTTCAGCTCCCACTTGGATATTACTTAATATAGTAATGACTTTGGTTAGTCTAGCTTTCACACGCCAATGCCCCCAGATCAAATCGAGTATGGTCTCCTGGAAAAAACCATTTAATGATTCATCATTTTTACTTATCCTTTTGTTACTAATACTACATTAACTATGAATATGGATCAAGTCATTTCATAAGTTAATATTCTGTTTCTCGTTGTATTTGATTGAACAAGATTACCAAATCATATGAACATATTCCAGATAGATCTTGGGTAAGGCCTTACAAACATCTTGTCAACCCTACGAGGGGCCCAAATATAGTATTATGCTTTGAAACAAATTCAAAGGAACAAATTCTCTTGACTACAAACATAACTCATGAACTTTGTAACACTTCCGAAAATAGCCCTTATAACTACCAGTTACGGATAGCGTTAGACTATCTTACACAAATGCACTACATTCACAACAGTTATCTGGTATCTCAAGTCTAAGGATAAACACTTCATGATATACTTAATGACAAAGATCCATAAAGTATCATCATGTAAAGTTGGGATCTGTCCTATATTCAATTCATTGAATATCATGTGAATTTGGCATGTCCCACGCATCAATATACTTAAAGTATATTCTACCAAAACTCAGATTTGTCTTAATTCAATGACATTCCCACATCATTGATCGACAACGGACTTTTAGAATAACATAAGTTATTCACGGATTAAACATGCAAATATAGGATATAATATTAAGAAAATGAAAAATAAACATAACCAATATTTTATTTCATTTAAATAATATTTGTTCAAAACATCCCTTATCCAAATACTAAATAGATCAATGCATGATAATACTGGTTAATGAATTATGTCTCAAGTAATGACAATCATACTTGTTGACAAGGCATAATTTCAACTAACTTTGATCTATCGAAATTTTGAGAATACTTATTTCAAGAATTCAACTAGTGAAGTTCTTGTATGTGTGCATTCAAAATATCTTGATAATGCCACATAATATATTTCATAAAGTGTGTGACATCCTCAACACCAATTTATGACAATCAAACTTTCAAACAATTTTTAAAGTTTAAAGCATTCTAATTCTTTATTGTATAATGCAACTATGCTCTTGGTTGAGCACAACTAGTTCACATGGCCATTTACAAGGATGAAATCTTCCCATGACTAGTATTGAGTGTCATCTCAATTAAACCAGCATCATTGTATACAAACAACAATATGCTCTTTAAAATCTCCGTAAACTTCAATATCTATAGTGTAATGTTTGATACCTTCCAAACTTTCAAGTTTGTTGGCTATGACAATTATGCAACAATTGCTGTATTGCTCATCCTTAGAATTTTGAGAGCAAATCCAGGCTGAGGAATGTAATTCTAGATTCAAACATATTCTATTAGAATATTCATTACACTAGTTATCTAATAACTTCATTAGATATAAATGTTGTCAAATCATCTTGCATTCAAGCATGATACAACAATAACATGATGTACATGAAAAATCCTTATGTAAAACAAAGATTTAATTCATGTTCTACATATCCATTTTCCAAATGATATATCATGTTCTATTAGACTCATTAATTTAATACCGCCATGTTTATTAACAATAAACATATACTCCAAGGTTGTATGTCTTATTTTCTAAATCTTTCAAGTGAAGTTCCATTCCAAACCAGAACTTAACATTTTATCTTAGATGGAATGTTACTACCCACATCATATAAGATTTGAAGAAAATAATCATAATACTCCCACTAGCTTTCAGGAATACTTAGAAATTATCTTATTTTAATTTTTAAACCAAAACTTGGATTTTATAGTTAAACATAAGAATCATCTCCTAGATGCATGCATATATCCATTCATGGATTCTTACAGTTTGTACATTTCCTAAGATTATGTGAATTCATAAAACTCATTTGTATTACTTATCGTCCTCGCAAAAGTAATCACACAACAAAGAGTTTTAATATCCAATTGTCATTTTTCATATTAATGAAAATAAGTATGACAATCATAATCATTATATATTCAATGTGCCAAGGAAAGAATATTCAATCACAGTTAATTTCTTAAGTGTGATTAATAATCTTGTCACAAGCCATGCATTAAACACATGTACAATTTTGTCCATATGATTTCTACACAAAGAATTTTAAACCGCTAGGGTTTTCCTTCCTTTGAAGAAACTCATCTTTATTAAGATAAACCAAGTTTACAAAGTTGATTATCTCTTTGGACAACATCTTTACATTCATAGTATGAATAATTTACCACAATTCAATATTAGGTAACTTGGATTACCAATAATCATATTTCTCATCATATCAAATATCTGAGATATCCTTGCGGATCTATGAATGAGAATTCCATCATTTTGAGGTATATCATATTTGACCTCATCATGATATTCACTAGTGTATTTTAGAAGATTATGTGTTTTGTAATTTCTAATTTAATCTCTTCAAGATCTAAACAAAACTCCCACTTGCTTTTGTAATTTAAAGACTATCTATAAATACTTTAGCAATTAGAACAACACTAAATTGTTTTCTTGTGAGATATTACAAAACACATTGACAGTTCGTAAATCTTGTTTGTTAATAACCTACTCCATAAGTAGTTTTAACAATTCAAAACTTCAATATATAAGACTCAATGTGATTCATCACATTCCATACTAAAATGGTGTCTTATTAATCTTCTAGGTTTGAGTTTTATTAAGTATATCCAATCAATACTCAATTTTCTAACCTTGATAACTTTTGGAAGAAAGAAGATATTATTATCTTAAATCAAACAATATAACAAATGTTTGATTCTTCTAACTGAACATTCCATATACATACAGTATTTCATTAGAATTAATATTGTAAGACAATCTAACAATATATAAGATAAACATATTCCTTTTGGCTTACCTATTTACCAACTAAGTCAACTTAATGGTATAATAGAATATCCAAGCCAATTGCATGTTTTATAACATAAGTATTCTTTGACCAAGTCAAAAGACATAACAGTTATAATATCTTACTTTATATTTTAAGTCTTTAAAAGACTTCATGTTTATGAGTTTATACAAAAACACATAACCATGTATAATTTAAAGTTATTATGAACACCACACCATGGTTTCAATTAATTAATTTTCAAGTTAATATACTACTCTATCTATTTATGTCATTCTAAAATTACATAAATATTTAAGATAATATTACTTTATTTATTTATGTCATTCCAAGAAGTGTCCAACTTAAGAAACTACAAATCATCCACGCCCGATCCCACGACAAGTGGAGATTTACCTTGAGATTACAATCTAGCCAAGATCTCACTTAACCTAAAATGTAACTTCAAGTGTTTCTATAATTTGAATGACATAAGACATAAAAGCAGTCTATGTTATATTCTTGACACATGTTCTAAACAAGTCAATCTTATTAGAACGTTAATCTCTTATCTTACGATCAAGAGAATCCATTAATCATATTTGTATGTGTTTGTTCTTTTGCACACAATTAATACTTCTCCCACTTGTGCATAGAACAACACCATATAGCATATAAACACCATGACATTTGTTTGTTTATGTGAGCAATATGATAGTGTCATAGATATATAAGCATTACAAGTAGATGTAGGAGCACTTAATTATCAAGGAAACGTTCATGACTATCCTTGAGAATATGAATGTCTACATTTTTAAACGTAATGTATTATTTCAAGAAAATCTTAGAAATAATCTGAGTCACTACCAAGATAATAAATCTTGTAACTCCCACTGAATTAGACAACGTTACAATAATGTCTTATTCAGTAATACACCACAATACTCCCACTGGATTTGATAACATTGTAAGTGTTGCATTAACCAGTGAAAATAGCGTGCTATTACGTTGTAACTCCTTTCAAAGACTATTCGTAACAATTACTTAGGTACTAAAAGAGTGTATTCTACTATGTAGATGATGAATCATCCATCATACTATTAACTTGAAAAATTGAGCATGCAATTTCTTCTTCAATAGGTCTACTATCCCCACAATGGTGTGTAGCACCTTTAATTTGTCAAATCAAAACAACTAGATACAATATACTAGTTTGTCTTTTACCAATTTTGCGGTAATTAGTCTAGATTCTAATGTAATAACTCATATAATATCAAACATGTTTTCTAGTTGACCAAAATGTCATATAAGAATTCAATCACCAACAGAGGGTAATGAAATCTCTTAAGGAAAACATGGTGTGCAATTTTCTTAACTATTAAAGTTGCTATGAGTTATATTAGAATTTAGACAATTCTAATGTTCCTAACATACCTTTCTCAATCATGAAAAGGAATAGGATTGAGTCACACTCTTCTTCTATGGAAAAGCGTTTATGTTTGTCTTTTAGTAAATTTTTCTTGATCAAACATTCGTTTGAAAACAGAACTAGATCAATTTACCAAAGCCCAAACTACGTTTACGGTTTAATGTTGCATTAATACAATCAAAAGAATTTTCAAAATTCAGTTTTAGTATTTTCGATAATAAAATCTTTCAAGAAAATAAAATACCCTTGGTCAATATTCATATTAACCATAGAATTTTCCTTGAATCTAGGACCCTCATTATCATAGTTTCACCACATCAGTTGATCTGCTAGTGATGAAAGTATAGAATAGGTAATTGTCGAAGAACAATAATTGACAAACAAGTTTGCAATTCCTAGAAAATATGGGATTTACAATTTTGCCAAACAATTATGCAAAATGTAAGCATGTTTCATCCCATCTTATGCCTTAAGTCATAGGTCTCACTAACTAACTTAATTAAGTTGTCTAACTTAGAAACTGCAAATCATAAAGCTGAGGTCTCACACAACAAAATAATTCACCTTGTCATTGTAATCTAGATCAAGGTCTCACATAACTAAATTACAACTTCAAGTGTTTCATATCATTAGATGGCATAAACTTAAATTTAAAGGGTACAATTTTTGACGTGTAATCAAAACTTATGTATAAAGAAGCATGCATACAACTTTATAACAAAATATTTTCGAAAACCTTACATACGATTTTAATTGCTAAGATTAAATTCTACAAAGTTTTAATCGATGCGTTGAGAAACTTACAACTTTGCACTAAGATGCTTCGTACATAGAATGGTTATACTAGGTAGCTCCAATCGAACTCACAGGGGGCAGAGGACCAGGTAAGCACTGAGGCATAACCTTAGACATCCATTCAGTGAGACTGTGCTCACTTCTTAAATAACCCCTTTATAGTTTGTTCTAGTGGGTGAGCCGTTCTAACCATTTAGTACAGTCGCATCAATCGATTAAAAGTTCAAGAAAAATACTTAGATAACAAATCAGTTTCGCCATTATTTAGTCCATTTAATTTTCTATTCATTAAAAACCCTTTTTGCTTACTGACATGTCAAACAATATATAAACAAAAAGGCATTTAAATAAAAAATTAAAAGGAACTCAAATAATATATACATATAACTTAACAATTAACATATGTAAAAACAATTAGCCACATGCATAATTATTTGATAAAACCTAATAAACAATTCTAGGCATAAAAAATGCATACATCAACTAGGGCTTTCAACTACAAGGTAGATGAGCCACATACATCGACAAGTCGATTGCGTAAGCCAAAGTCAATAGTATACCAAATAGCACATAACGAATTTTTATTAGTATAATTGAGGTCTTCCCCAATTCAATATTATCAAATAAATAAACATGTGTATATCACTTAACAATTAATCAAAAAACAATACTCCATGGCAAAACATGCATGTTTCACCATGGATTCCTCATAACAATTATAATCCCAAGATACGCATATAATCATGGCACATAACAATTATTCATGAAAACCACATAAAATATACATGCAATCCTAGGGTTTTTACAAGTTTTACAAAAAATAAAACCTAATAAACAATGAAAGGGTAATCGACCCAATAATAAAAAATTAGGGTTCCAATTTTCAAAACCCTAGAAACCATAAAAGCATATAATAATCATAAAGATTTAATTTTTTATGTGTTTCGGTAATTAATTACAACAAATTAACGGCTCGTGATGCCACTGTTGGGTTTTACTAATCATAACAATTATATAAAAGCAAGTAAACATCATCAAAGCATGCAGCGGAAGTAATAGGAATAATACTTGTAAATTAACTAACCGAATTAAAAGTATGTGCGTACCTTTTGCGAATCAATGCAATTAGGGTTTATGGAAAAACCCCAAATTAGGATCAAGAACAAGAAACCCTAAACTCTAATAAATTAGGGTTTGTGAATGTCGACCAACACCTATGTCGACCAACCAATGAAATCAATCACCAAGATTCACAAGCTCAAGCGTGCTTGTCCTTCGTTCTTGTACACACGTACTAATAGCGATTTGATGTGAAAAGCTAGTTTCTTGATCACGAAACAAACCAAATACTTATTTTTAAGTTAAGCAAATCGAATCCCTATGGGAAGGGGAGTTCGACCGGCCACACAAAGAAAGAGGGAGAAGGAGAGAAATTTAGGTTTGCAAGTCACCAAGATTAGGTTTAGAATGAACACAATAGGATTGTATTTATAGTTAACCAATCTTGGAGGACAAGTTAATGTGTGGGTTGGGTTAGGAAACCCCAACCGATCGGCCAATCAATCCCAAAGGGATTCTAGATCCTTCCCCGACTTATAATTTCATCTCTAGTCCTTTAAGTTTACATTTAACGACCGTTAGCCAAACCTCGTTAAATATTAACCATTGTTAAGTATTTATTTCGTGACTAATAATTAATAATAATAACGTTTTATATATTATAATTATTTACATCAATTCTCATACGTAATGTGTGCAATCCCGAAGTCTCGAGTTTGAATCCGGTCATACTAATATTAATAATTATCCATAAACCTTTCAATATGTTCTGCTATGGGTGAGCTGCCCGTTCACATTAGGCAGGTAATAAAATATCTAAACCGGTTAATTTGTGAACGATAGAATGATTTACTTTTTTGTGTTTCTGAATGGATAGTTACTGGAAAGCGTTGATGCTAAATTTGAAGTTCATTAGTTTTAATCTTCACTTTCGACTCCTAATAGTTATTAGTAGCCTTTGACTCTACTCGAATTGCAAACTTTTTTAGGCGGTGTTAGGATGCGAGTTTTTAAAGTGATTATCGTGTCTTGAAAATTCAGAATCAGAATCATGTCATTGGATTCACATATGAATAAGCTATGGACAATTACGTGCATTAACGTTTATGTATGGTGATTACTTGGTATCCCATATCTGATTAGTCTGATCTGAAATAATCAAAAATCTAAATCCATGATCACTTTTTTAGAATGTCAAGTCAAAGTAACACTTTATCTGCATTTCCAAACAACTAATGAACACTAGCATCCACCCGTACTGATATATTGCTCCCAGAGTTGTTGTCATGAATAGTTGTAATATGGGATTGTGTCTTGGTTTCGGGTGTACTGGTGTATGACTGTGTTACTTTTTCGGTCTGATCAGAACGCTGGGAGTATGGAGGCCGAGCTCAGAGCAATTCTTCCAGAACTCGAAGAGATGAAAAAGAGAAAAACTGAGAGGAGGAATCAGTTTCTTGAAGTCTTAGAACAGATACAGAAAATACAGCTGGAAATTTGTGCAACTTCTTACAAGACAATATTGGATGAATCTGATTTATCGCTGAGAAAGCTTGAAGAACTTCATGCACAGCTACAAGCTCTTGAGAAGGAGAAGGTGATTTTAGTTTCTTTACAATTAAGTTTTCTGGAAACTGCCTTGTTGTGAGTTGATACTAATTACTCGTTATTGCTTCTAATTATCCAGAGCGATCGACTTGAGCAACTTCTAGATCAGATGAACACCTTAAGTTATGTTGCAAAAGCTTATGTATCTTGTTAGTAAGCGAAACTTGTGTTGGATGTTTTAATGTCTCATATGCCCAAAGAATAAAAGGCCGCATACTTTCTGTCATGGGTTGCAAATCCGCAGGCCAACAAAACCCAATAGATGGCAGTTACATAGTATACGGTTATATAGTTTAGGTTTTATTGAAACGGTATAACTCTTCACATACACCGTTTCATCATGTATAAATAGATTTAGGAATCCTGTAAATTAGTTAACCCTTTTTCATTTATCAATATCAGTTATAGGGTTCAACCCATATCTTCTTTGTTTCATTATTATTGATTTTCTGTTTTGATTATACATGTTGTTGTCTGATCATAATGATCCTGGAAGAATCAAATCTGTGTCGAATTCTCTACAACTTGTCTCTTTATATTTTTAGCTTTGGGATACTGCACACCATCAGAAACGATATGAGATCGACCAACTGACACCGGGAACAAGATCTTCTGGGTCGTCGTTTAGATCACAGGCTGCTCAAGGTTTTGATGTTGTGTATTTCCTTCAAATGAAGTCGCTCAATCACTTTAAAGTATTTTGGACTGTTTTATTATTATCTAACAATATTGTAGTTACACCTCTTAACTCTGTTGTGTATAATCATGTCATTTCCCCTTGGATTGTTGTGTTTTTTTGGTGGATATATGAAATGTAAAGTTTGTCAAATATCATTGTGGTTTGCTTTATATGGCTGCTTGGGTATTGTTCATTGTTGCGGTAAAAGAAAATATATGCAGGTCTGGTAAAATGAAAATCTAAATGACCAAATTAAATTTTTTATTAAAAAGTGACTTAGGTATGGTTATCAAATGAACCGTTTCAAAAAAACAAAATTTTGTATTGATTATTGATGTGGAAATTTGGTACGGTTGAAGGAAAAACGTTAGCTAATAATCCTTTTTTGGTACGCTTTGAAACCGTACTAAAAAACCAATTCATTTTTTGTTATGGTATCATTTGGTACGGTCCATAAACCGTTCTAAAAGCCAGTTAAAACCGTACCTAATGCTCTTTTTCTGTAGTAGTGTCCATTACCTGTTCGGTGTTCCATTTCAATCTCTAGATGTTTGACCGATTCACCGAACTTACCTAGCCATGTTGATTCTGCTGTACATAACATGTTACGAAAATGTATCAAGGCATGGCCCTCCATCATGTAACATCATTGTTGAGAACATGTGAATTTGGTCTTTTAAGCTTACGATTGTACAGTTCAATCATGCAAAAGGCATCATTCAAACTGATCCAGATGTCCATTGCCATCCATGTGATTATGATACGAAGGGCACAACTAACATTGGTGATTTGAGTCCTCTTTGTTGCCTACATTTCTAGTGAAGGCAGATCAAGAGACACAGTGACGACTTCGTCATACCAACGTACTACTCAATCGATCACAAGGTACCAACCAACACGTGTCACCATAAAATACCCACCATACACCACAAAGTTTGAGTACAGTTCACTTAAACAGCGAAACCAAACTAATGAACTTTCTCAACGGATGCATTGATCGATCACATAACAATAGTCTATTAATATTATTCACAAGTGTTGGCTAAATGAAATGTCTTTTACAATAGTCTATAATTTTTTACTTGCATAGAAGAAAACAAAGAAAGGACACTAAAATATAGTATCTGTTCTTCCTTGGGTGTTCCTGAATAACTAAAACCGGATTAAACCGTTTTATGGTAAGATGTTAGAGATGGTAAGATGGGCGGGTTAAGTTACAGGTCGACATGGAAACGGGTCATATTTTAGTCTACACCAGGATGAAATCTTTTATCTAGATTTTTTTTGTCCAGTGTCTAATCTTTGGAGTAACATAGAACTCATGCACTAGCAGTGAATAACAATTATATTCCCGTTCTTAAATTAAATATAATTAGCTGGTTGTACGCATTAAAAACACTACTTTGGACAACTTTCTAATTCAGGGAATAATGATTTGACCTATTGTTCCTCATTAACTTCACGACTTGTTATTCAAACAACAAAAAACACGTTGCATTATCGCCAGTTTTTTCCTAGACCACAACCAAACAAAAGAGGAATGATGCGAGAGTACACCCATATAAGGAACTGTGAATCCAGTTGTGCCATTCAGTTAATTACCCTATCTAAACAATGGCACTACTATCAAAGTAGCTTCAAAATACAACGTTAACGCTCTAAAATAAACAGATAAATGATATATAGAAATGCAAGAGAAGACATGTAGGTATGTACATTACTTGATAAAAACCAGTCCAAATTTACATCCCACATAGGTTAAAGAATTGAAATCTTTGTGCATAGAAATATTATGTTTTCATGTGCATAGTTGTCGAAATAGTTGATTATAAAACTAAAAAAAATCATACTTGTCAGCGACAATGGACAAGAAAATAAGTATTTAATTCTTGACTTTTATAGTAATCTTGTTGTACCTTATAACGAATTAAAGTGCAGCCCTCCATGCAAGGTCGCTATTGTGCACATATGAGCTTTTTACCATTAAGTTTTTAACATTAGACTACTCAATCATACACAAAGTTCCATTCAAACTCATCCAAATGTCCATTGACATCCATGTGATTAAGATATGACGAGGTAACTCTGGTATAACAACCAGGTGACACTCGAGCCCCTCTTGAACTCTTGGTTGCCTTCATTTCAAGAGAGAGAGAGAGAGAGATCTTTCGCCCTACCAATGTTCTTTTTTCGCCGAGCGAAAGATTAATTTAAATAGACACTAGCAAAAGCTAGGGGCAAGATACAAATACGGGACAACATTACAAGGGTTATTATACCAATTTCCAAATGTTCAACTCAATAAAATCAGAATCGGTAAATTTTAAAAATTTCAGGGGTTATATAATCACATTTTTTACTTAATTTTAGCCAATTATTATAGGCCTATAACACCAAATACATATTACCAAAATTTTAAAGATATGGGCCTGCCCATATGTAAAAAGTTTGTGTCTTTGTAAAAGTTTACGTTAAATAAAAAGGGCAAGTATAAATTACTGTTAGGTGGGATGGTAGGCTGGTAAAGTGAAGTATGCCTTACTTGGGAGGTTTATAGTTCGATTCTCAGCCTATCTTTACCGCCCTCCTTTTTCTAAATTATTTTTTTGTCACTTTTTACTAGGTAGCTTCGCTCAATTGATTCTATAACTCACCATAGCAAGGTAAGCTGCTCTGTCTGAGTCGTTACTAACAACCGAGAAGCCAGTCTCTCAGCTGATAGCTCATCGGATCATGCAGCTCCTGATCGGGTCATAGAAAGAAGTAAGTCCGAACTCAAAGCCAGTCTCTGAGGTGGAGAGAAATGAAATAAGTGCGTTTGTTTATTTAAGACATAACAAACAAAAATGACTTCTTTTTCCCACTTCACTTTTGCATATTATTTTTAAACCTGTTTAACATTTTTTTTTTTAAATCTTTTTTCGCAAACATAGTATTACAATCAAACAAAAAATATCGAAAAAAGACAAACAAAGGTTGATTCTTACTACATGAACAAAACTAATATCTTACCTTCTTATATCATTCTTCCTTTTATAATTTTGGTGAATTTCAAGATGATAAATCTTCATTTAAACTTTCACATTTAGAATCGTGCTACGATTGGTTAAGCATTATCAAAGTCAGGGACGGAGCCATGACCAAATATGACCGGGTGCATAAATAATTTTGAACCGTAATATAGAAATACATTTCTATGGAATAGGGTCATTTAAGATGCATTTGGGAAAAATCAATGTTTTTTTTATAAAATTAAAAACTATATCGAAAAAAATCTCTTGGTGTCCCGGGCACCCGCGGGACAAATCCCCCCCCCCCCCCCCCCCCCCCCGGCTCCGCCCATGTCCACAATATTAAGTTTTTGCAACCAAGTTCGCTTGTAACCTTAAACGAGATGAATGTTGTTTTGCATTAATCAATTTTTGAAACCAAAATACAAAGTGGATACCTCATTGGGAATTAAATACAAAGTGTTATACGGCTAAACCTGGCTAGAACCTGTTGTTATACGGCTAAATCCGGCTACACTAAACCTGGCTAGGTCCAGGCATTATCCGGCAGGACATGGCAAATTCCGGCAGTTAGAAGGCTAGACCCTGCAAGGTCCGGCTGTTATACAGCTAAACCTGGCTAGATCCTGTCGCTATACGGCTAAACCCGACTAAGTCCGGCTGAAACCCGACTAGGTCCAAAATGAAGAGAGTCAAATTATAGATTTACAGTTGAATATTTATTTATTTGTTGTTGTATTATACGGAGTAGTAAGTATAAGTTAAATAGATAATAAGAAGACATGAATCATGTGTTGATAAATGAAGTGCAACTTATTCTTAAGGTCTACGGTTCTGTTCCTTGCACACTTTGTTGTGACGTTTTTTAAATAAATAAACTTTTATAGCTTCTCATTTTGTTGAAAAACATCACTTCACTTCGGTTGTTTTTAAACAAATGTAAAAAACCAAAACACCTCACCATCTTAAATTTTCATCTGTTTTTTTTTTTAATGGAGAGAATCGTATATATCCTTACAAAGATAAATAATTGAATGTCTAAAAATATGTGTTGATAGTTTATTTTTTCCCGACTATTAGAGCATCGGGTGTGGTAACGCATCCCTCGTGTTATGGATGACGTGGAGCTGCTTAACGCAATGTTAAGCCCACGTTATTACACTGTGCTCGTGCGTTAAGGCTGGGCATTGGCCTAGGCGTTAATTCGGTAACACAACGTTAAAGTTGTGTTCAATAAAAAAAAAAAAAAAAAAAAAAAAAAAAAAAAAAAAAAAAAAAAAAAAACCTCTAATTGATGGGGGCTGCAAAGGGCTGCAAATTTTAAGGTGGTGAATATCTTCTTGTTCTTGCTTTAATTGGTAGACGCTGCAATCTTGTTCTTGTTTTAATTGATGGAGGCTGCAAATTTTGGGTGTGAGAGTATTTAAGGTGGTGGATAGGTGAAAAGAAAGGAAGCGGGAAAAGGAAATGTTAAAACTTTTTCTTACCTCGTGGGTGTAAAAGTTGCTACATTTACGCATCATGTCCAATACTTGTGCCTCATCTGTTAGTAGCAGAAACTTGTCAATCACGAAAAGACTTCAGTCTATTCATTACTCAGAGATGCAACAAGTTACTTAAGGCATCACATTGTCCTCTCTGATGTTATAACATTATAGAAAATTGAGGATGCTTAGTTTTTTTTGTTTTTTTTGTTTTATTAAAGTTAAGTCAATAAGTTTACCACTTTAACTTGTGATCTAATTAGATAGATCCTAGTTTTCTTTGTTACACTAAATTCTATGGGCACTATAATTTTCTAGGACATGTTCCCTTGTGGGAGTGAGCACCTCATCAATAAAAGTGTAGTAAAAAAAATTTTGGGTAATGATTGACATGTCGACCCATTTAATAAGTACTAGCCGGGTACTCGCGCGTTGCAGCGGCGGGTACCCGTGTAATTATATGTTTTTCGGCGATAAAATGTTTTTCAAAGTACTTTTTAACGATGCACAATATTTCAGCTGTAAATCAAAAATGGTTCCCATCTTTAGCAAAAATTCAACAACTCAAATAGTTAACGAGTCGGGTCGGGGTCGGGTCAAGCCGTGTCCAATTCAACCCCTGCTCACTTATACCAAAACATCGAACATATTTTTCTATCAAGTGTTTCCGTATCAATGCATAATATTATTGGACTTTTGGTAGACTTTTTTGAGCATTAATGTAGTTATTAAAAAGAAAGTCAGTACTTTGACTTTAAAATCACAAATACGTTTGCAACTTAAAGTCTAAAGCTAGACATAAATACCCATTATAAAGTGGGTTGTTACATGTTTTTGAAATGGGTTGATGTTACAAGTTCAAACAATTTAAGATAATTAATCAACTTTTAATTATGTGTATGCAAGCTTATTAACTATCTTTTAATAATAAGTGTGTAGGCTTATTTTTTTAAGACTTCCTCTTATAGAAAGTCCCAAATCCATTATAAAATAGTATAGATATAGATTGTGGTTAGTAATATTTTTTAAGTATATACAAATAGGATGGAGGGATATACAAATAGTAATCCTTTCAGTATTGGTCAAGGGCTTTTGGTTAGTAATATTTTTGATAGGGTTTGTGTGGTATTAAGTATTAAATTAAGTGCTTATACGGGTTGTTTGGGATTACTTCTGCTTATTAGGGTGTCTGGGATTGCTTAAAGTCACCGGAATGGAATAGATTGCCCCAAAATAAGTTTAATTTCTTCAACCTTCTTTGCATTCCCCGTCACAAAAGTCACCGGAGGCAACTTCAAGACACTTCCACTCGCCACCACATGGGCCCCTGCCGCCATTTTACAGTTGACTGGTTAAGTATGATGCAAAGTTATGGGTATGTTGTTATTAGTATATGGGCTACAAGCCACATATGTAAAAAGTTTGCCTGTTTTTGAAAGTTTATGTTAAATAGATGGAGGGAGAGGAAAATAATGTCTAGCAAGGTAGTAAAGTGGAGTATGCCTTAATTGAAAGTTAGAAGGTCCATGGTTTAATTCTCTATAGACCACTTTGTTGATAAATTTTTAGTTATATCCTATCTTTTAACTTTCAGAAAAAGGCAAATAGTCTAAAAATGCATAAAACTTCCCACTTTCTTTTTATTATACTACAAATTTTTAATTTTCCTATTGTAACATCCAACTTTTCTAATTTTCCTATTGTAGCATTCAAATTCCTTAATCTTTATATTCGTAAGCATCCAACTTCCTTAATTTTTCTATTGTCACTTTACTTTTTTTGCGCTACAAGCCTACAATAGAAAAATTAAGAAAGTTGGATGATACAATAAGAAAATTAAAAGTTTGTAGCATACAAAAGAAAAAAGTGACAAGTTTTATGCATTTTTATACCATTTGCCCTTTAGAAAACATCGTATGTAGTCTTTCCCTTTTTTTATGCAATAGAACTATTCTAACATCCCATAATTAAAACATGGTAATTGAAGTGATGTGTGGCTTATTCTCAAGATCACATTCACATTTCTACCCGTTTGGTATTTTCTGATTCTTTTATTTGTAAGCATTTTGTTGATTCATAAGTTTTTATGTAGTTTTTTTATTTCACAAATATCGTTTGAATTTGTTTTGCCTTTAGATATACAACACTCATTATTATTATTCTTGTTAGTAATTTAACATAACTAGTAGATGTGAACAAATGGACAATTTGTATGTTAAAACAATCTTAGCACACCAAATAGATACATAAAAGTGCCGATAAATCTATTGCAATGCACGAACAAACTGTCCAAAAACATGCATGAAAGTTTCGTACGCGAGTAAAAGTATTTGTCCCATGGCGAAAATTTTCCTCCTCTTTAGATTTTCCCGATGTTCAAGTTCCCAATCAATGATTTAGTTATGTTCCATTGTTATTTTTCTTATAAACATTTTGTTGAATCTGATGGTATTATACATTATTACATAATCAGAAATGTGCTATATCAAATTGTGAATTATGTATCTAAGTATACTATACAAGTTATTGGTGAACAAGCACTACCTGAGACTAAAAAAACTGGTGGAATTAACTAGAGAAGTAGATAAGTCTCTAAAACATTTTGCTACAGAATCCTTAGTAACGTGCGGTAAATATGTATGGTTTTTTACCCGCCACAATGCTAAGTGTTTTACCTCTTAGTTAATATACTTTCTACTTTTCTAGGTATGAAATTTTTTAGCCAAACAAAGAATACTAAATATGTTACAGAAATAAACCATATTTATGGGATAAAGTAACTAGCTCCGGGATGGGTTTCCGGGAACCTCATGAATTTTTTCGATGTAGTGTTATTTATTTATTTTAGTTTTTAAATCGATTTTCCTAAATACATCTTAAATGCACCCGGTCCATCGAAACGTGTATGGTCCATCTACGATCCAAAAAGTTTTGTGCAACCGGTCATATTTGATTCAAGTTTCGTCCCTGATCTGGCTATAACTATGATCATATAACTTTAACTTCGTTTAGCTTCTTTGCATTTCCGTTCACGAATGTTACTCGAGGTGACTTTCATCCGGTTGGCTTTAATTTTGGTTGTGCATATTCCGTTATGAGAAAATTCCAATTTTAGTCATTAACCTTTCAAGTAGCTTTCTTTTACATCATTTGCCTCTCGTGTTTTCTTTTATTACGGGTATGTTTGGCAAAACTAGCTGTAAGTTGTATGCTGTAAGCTGTAATGTTTAGAAGGTATATCAGTAATTTAAAGTTTTAATAGCTCCAAGATGTTTAAAAAGCTTCATGAATCAGCAATTTTTATTTAAGAGCTATTTGTTTGAAATAAAAGCTTGAAGTTAATGTATCCAAACAGAGCTACTTATTGTGTAATCAAGTTTTTATTTTCTTAAATATCATTTGAGCTGTTTGTTCGTTTTTAAATTTTACCCATAGATAACATGTACATATGTACGTTATTATGCATTTGATAAAGTCATTTCAACTGCCTTACATCCCATATAGATTAAAGAAGTAAATTCTTTCTTGTTTTTATAATATATTGAATAAGCATCATACATGTTGAGAATAATGTTATGTTTTCAGGTACATGGTTAATCAAGTTTATGGATTTATTTAAACATAAAAAACTTGATTTGTCACGTAGCGGAAAATTTAATTGACATTCTCAGCTTTTTAATATCCTTATTGTATCGTTAATCGTTAAATTTAAAACACATCCGTGAACCAATCATGTTACATACTTACATGCACAAAGAGACGACTACTCACTAGACCATAAACACAAATACATAACATGAAAATAAAAAATAACCTACAAAAATCAACGCGAATTTAAATTGACTAAAACTATACATGGGCATCGTTAGTTCAAGCATTCGGCTAGATATAATCTAATAAGCTCATAAATTATTGGACAATTTTGTTTTGTTTTTTTTTCTATTTTAAAAAAAGAAAAGAAAAAAGAAGATGGTGACTAGTGAGGCACATCATTTAACTTATACCATAACTCCATGGAAACAAAGCATTGTATAGACCATTATTTCAACCATGCACCATGTGATTGTTGGCCCATTTCATTATCACCTCTAAGAAATTGGGACTACTACATGTTTCTACCTCGATGTTTCACGATCACTCGTTTAGCAATCTTTATTGACTTTTGCTATCCAAAAAAACAAACAACTAGGACTACTATTATTTGACCACTCTTTATTACCTAGAATTTAATGGATTACTTTTTGTAATTAATCTAAAGTAAAAAATAAAAATGTCATATAAGATAATTATTAATTTTAATTAAACGGTTAACTGAAGTTAAGAATTTTAATGTTAAAGATCAATTATTAAAAAGCATGGTGAAGAGGGAGTTACGAGCCATTAGTCCAATACAAGCACCAACGGTGCCACCGTTGGCCGCCATCTCGTCATTATGCGTTGTTCGTCCTTTAGCCCGCCCACCAACGGACGTTGTTGGTATTTTTTTTCTTTTTCTGTTTTCTTTTTTAGTGAGTAAGTGAGAATTTTTTGTGGGTATTTTTTGCTGTGCTCATATGTATCAATAAGTCTTATTGGTTTTTTTTTTAACACTGTGTTTTCAATTTGAGTAAAATGGGGGAAAGGAAAAGAAAGTGATTTTAATTATGTTTCCAAGGTTTTTTTAGGAGCGAAAGTCAAAGTAAATGAATGAAAGATGGAGGATTTTGCATATAAAACTTTCACCTTACTTTTTGGTGAAAGTCAACTTTTCTTCCTCTCTTTTTCTTTACTTTACATTCACTTTCTTCTTATTTTTTTTCTTGAAAACACAGTATAAGAAGAGTGTTTTAGTTATTAGTGTGTTATTGAAGAAGTATTAAAGTGTTGCTGAAGTGACACGTCAATAGTTATTCGTCCACTCATTCCACCTAGCCCTTTTGAAATTTTCTGTATGTTTTCTCAAACCGCCTTATCCATTTGTTTTTAAACATCTAGAACTCAACCAACCTCTTTGTTTGAACACTAAAAATATTACTTCTTTATCCAGGTTGCCAAACACTGGTGAGATTTTGCATATGGTAACTACTACTCTATCTAGTGATTTTTATTAAAAGATAGTAGCTAGTTGGTCCAAGGATGAGACAGTTTAAGCCTTGATTCATAAACTACAAAACAATTAGTCCTTCTCCCAAATACTACACTTGGACTACAATCAAACTGTTGAGGAATGGTAAATTGGTGATTCGCACTGATATTGTTTTAAGACAAGATTTTCTGCATGACTTCCATAATTCTCAAGGGGCTATTCTGGAATACAAGCCATAACCAAAAGATTATGAGCCCATGCCTATTGGAAGAAAATGAGAAAGGAGGTTAAGTACTATGTGAGAAACTTTGTGGTTTGCCAAAGATTTAAGCCTGAACTGTTGAGTTTATGATATATAAAATACAATAAAACATAAAGACATCAAGAGTACACAGCGGAAGACTTAAGATCATAACAAATAAATTAATTAACTGAAAGTATGCGTAACGTACCTCTTGCGAATGTCAAATCCCTCGAGCAAAGTAAAACAACCCTCGGGCAAAGCAAAACAAAGAAGTACTAATTGGTGTAAGAATAATGTCTTACAACCACGTTCTTGTACACACGAATTAATCAACGAATCAAGCGATTGCTAGATCTAACACAAGTCCTCGTTTAAGAAAAACGAAACCAAACTCCCTTACAAGTGGGGTGTTCGGCCGATTGGGACAAGAGAGAGGAGAAGGAGAGATCTAGGGTTAATTCAATGCACAAGTGTATGAAACCCTAGAATAATTAACCCTAGAACCTAACCCTCTTTATATACTAGTAGGTAAACTTAGGGAACAAGTTAGGGATTAGGCCTTGGAAAGCCCCATATGGCCGGCCATGTAGAAAGCCCAAAGCCAAACCCATAACTTTTTCAAGTTTTCCATTTCTAGTCCTTTCTCTTTTCATTTAACGGTCGTTAGTCATTTTTCCATTAAATACTTAATGATCGTTAACCGGACTTAATGTGCAATAATTAATCGTAAACATAAACATTAATTATTAACTTTAATTCTCATTCGCTAATGTGTGCAATCCCGTGGTCACGAGTTCGAATCCGGACATTCACATGTTCGTAAATATATACATTTCCAACAACTCCCACTTGGATATGTTTACAAAACGTGAAATGACATTGGTTAGCGTCTAGCAACACGCCAATGCCTCCGGTACAACTCGTGTATGGTTTTCTGGAGAAAAACCAAGTTTGATGATTCATCATCATATTCATCCTTTTGTTTCTAATACCATGTTAATAAGAATATGGATCTCACTCATTTCTTAATTAACTATTCTGTTTCTCGCTTTATGTGATTGATTAAGATTACCAATTCTTCTGAACATATTCCAGAAGACCTTGGGCATGGCCATGCAAACATCTTAACAACCCTACGAGGGGCCCAGTAGTATTATACTTCAAAATAAATTTGAAGGAAACAAATCCCATTTTGACTACAAGCAGGATTCATAAATTTCGCAACACTTCTGAAAACAACCCTTATAACTACCAGTTACGTATAGCGTTAGATTGCTTCACAAAAATGCACTACATCCATGACATATCTCTTGTATCTCAAGTCAGAGGATAAATATCCATGATATACTTAATGACAAAGATCCATAAAGTATCATCATGTGAGTGGGATAAGTCCTATACTCAATTCATTGAATATCATCTGAAATTAGTCATGCTACGCATCAATATACTTTCAAGTATATTATAACTAATACTCAGATTTGTCTTAATTCAATATCATTCCCATGTTATTGATTGACAACGGACTATTTAGAATAACTTAAGTTATTCATGGATTTAAACATGCAAACATAGGACACAATATTATAAATGAAATTAAACGTATACCGTACTTTAATTCATTATAAATAATAATTGTTTAACATCCTTTATCCAAATACTAAATAGATCAATGCATGATAATACTAGTTAATAAATTTTGCCACAAGTCATGAGAATCGTACTTGTTGACAAGGCATAATTTCAATTAACTTTGATCTATAGGAATTTTGAGAATACTTATTTCAAAAATTCAATAAGTGAATTTCTTGTATATGTTTACACATATCTTGATATTGTCATATCATTCCATAAGGTGCGTGATAACCTGAACCACCCTTTTATGACAATCATCTTTCAAAACTTTAAAGTTTTAAAGTATTCTTTTTCTTTAATGTATAATGCAACTATGCTCCTAGTTGAGCATAACTAGTCAACATGGTCATCATCAAGGATACCATGACTAGAATTGAGTGTCATCTCAATTATACTAGCATCATTGTGTACAACAATATGCTCTTTAAACGTCTGTAAACTTCGAACAGTTATAGTGTAATGTTGGTGCCTACCAAACTCAAGTTTGTTGGCAATGACAATTATGAAATAATTGCCATATTTCCATCCATAGAATCTAGGAGCATCTCCAGACTGTGGAATGTTATTCTAAATCCAAACATATTCTTTTTAAAATATTAATTACACTAACAACTTTCAATGTTGTCAAATCATCTTGTAATCAAGCATGACACAACAATCTTATACACAACATGATGTTCATGATGAATCTTCAAGTTAAACTTTAAGATCTCATCTATCTCGTCAAAGATATGTATTCATCATGTTCTATTAGACTCATTTATTTACCGCATATTTTTATAATAATAAACATATTTTTCAAGGTTATATATCTTATTTCCAAATCTTACAAACGAAGTTCATTCCCAACTAAAACTTAATTTAGGTGGAATGTAGTTGCCCATACAACATATAAGATTTAAAATAATACTCCCACTAGCTTTTAGGAATACTTATGAGCTATCTTATTTTAATTATTAAATCAAACATGGATTTAATATCAAACATAAGAAACATCTCTTAGATGCTTGCATATATCCATTCATGGATTCTTGCAGTTTGTACATATCCAAGGATTATTTGAATTCATAAAACTTCTTTGTATTACTCATCGTCCTCGCAAAAGTAATTCCACAACAAATAGTTATGACATTCATTGTCAAAATTTCATATCAATGAAACTAAGTATGACAATTAGAATCTTTATACTTCTATTTAATGTATCTAGTAAAGAATATTCAATCATAGTTAATTGCTTAAATATGATTAATATTATTATCACTAGACATGCATTAAATATGTGTACAATATTGTCCATATGATTTCTACATAAAGATTTAAACCACTAGGGTTTCCATCCTTTGAAGAAACTCATATTCATTATTAAGATAAACCAAATATCTAAAGTTGATTATCTTTATGGACAGCATCTCAACATTCATAGTATGATTGATTTACCATAATTCAACATTTGATAAATTCATCATTATGATTAACAGGTTTACCATGATCCTGTAACTCATATTCCTCAGCATATTAAATATCTGAGATATCCTTACGAATCTATGAATGACAATTCCATCATATTAAGGTCTATCATTTTCATGTTTAGCCTCATAATGATATTTGCTAGTGCATTTTAGAAGATTATGTATTTTTGTAATTCAATCTTTCAAGATCTAAACAAAAATCCCACTTGCCTTTTAAAAATTTAAAGATTACCTTTAAATAGTTTATCAAGTAGAGCAACAATACATTGTTCTCTTTTGGGATACTACAAAAAACATTGACAGTTCCTAACATTAGTTTGTTACAACTCACTCTATAAGTAGTTTAACAAATTCAGAACTTCATTTATAAGACTTAATGTGATTCATCACATTCCATAAACAAATGGTGTCTTATCAATCTTCTAGGATGGAGTCTTATTGAGTATATTCAATCTATACTCAATCTTCTAACCTTGATAACATGTGGAAGAAACTATAGTTATCTTGAATCAAACATGCCAATAGATTTTGATTCTTCTAACTGAACATACCATAAAACTATGGTATTTCATTAGAATTAATATTGTAAGAAAATCTAACAATATTTTAGATAACCATCTACTCTATGGCTTACCTATCTACCAACAAAGTAAAACTTAATGGTACAATAGAATTACCAAATCAATTGCATGCATTATAACACAAGTATTTTGACCAAGTCAAAAGACATATCAGTTATAATCCCACTATACGTTATAAGTCATTGACCAACTCATTGACTTCATGCAAATGTCTTAAAACATAGCAAGTTAACGTCTTACTTTATATTGTAAGTCTTTAAAGACTTTATGTTTGTGACTTTACAAAATCATAAACATTTATAATTAAAGTAATTATGAACACCACCTCGGGTTTCAAGTTAATACTTACTACATATATTTAAGTCATTCAACGAATACTCAAATTCAAAGTAGTATCAGATTACTTCATTTAATTATGTCATTCCATGAAATGTTCAATGTAAGAAACTGCAGAATCATCCATGCTCGTTCTCACGACACGTGGATATTTTACCTTGGGCTACAATCTAGTTCACGTTCTCACGTAACATAAATTGTAACTACAAGTGTTTCTTAAATATTGAAAGACATAAATATTTAAAATAAAGTAGTCTTTGTTATTATCTTGACACATGTTCTTAATAGGTCAATCATACACATTTAAATGTATAATTCCTATTAGAACGTTACTCTCTTACCTTGCGGTCAAGAGAATCTATTTAAATCATATTTATATGTGTTGTACCTTGCACACAATCAAGATTTCTCCCACTTGTGCTTGGAACAACATCATGTAGCAGATAAACAACACGATACACGTTCGTTTATTTGATTAATATGATTTGTGTCATAGATATAACAAGTAGATGTAGGACTATATTGATTAGTAAGGAAACGCACATGACAATCCTTGAAATCCATAAGTGCCTACAATTGGAAAGTAATTATCTTTGAAGATAATCTGGGTTACTACACAGGAAATAAGGCTTGTAGCTCCCACTGAATTAGAAATCATTAAAACAACTTCTTATTCAGTAATGTAACACAAATACTCCCACTGAATCTGACAACATTGTAAGTGTTGCATAACCAGTGAAAACAACTTGCTTGCTATTTACTTTCCTACACCTTTAAAGAACCATACGCAATCATTACTAAGATACTAAAAGGTGTGTTCTACTCTAAGAATGATGGGTTATCCATCAATGTTATTAACTTGAAAAATTGGGTATGCAATTTCTTCCTCAACAGGCCTACCATCCCATACTGGTATGTAGTACCTTTAAAGGCTAAAGCAAAACAACTAGATAAAATATGCTAGTTTGCCTTTTACCAATTTTCGCGGTAATTAGTCTAGCTTCTAATTTAGTAACTCATATACATGTTTTCCAGTTAACCAACATTCATGTTGTTACAAAGGATTCATTCACCAAATGAGGGTAATGAAATCTTTATGGAAAATAAGATGTGCAATTCATTGCTATGAGTTACATTAGAATTTAGACAATTCAAATGTTCCTATTATACCTTTCTCATTCATGAAAAGGAGTAGGATTGAGTCTCATGCTTCTCCCATGGAAAAGAGACTTCGTTTGTCTTTTCAGTAAATTATTCTCGATCAAACAATGTTTGAAAGAAGAATGGAGCAATTTATTGATCAAAGACTAAACTTTGTTTACGGTTAAATGTTGCAATTATACATTCAAAAGAATTACAAAATTCAATTTAGTATTTTCGATAATTAACCTATTTCAAGAAAATTAATTACCCATGGTTCATAAGCATATAACCATTTAATTTTCACTGAAAAACTAGGATCCAAATTGTCATAATCTCATCACATCAGTTGATCTGCTAGTAATGAACCTTATACAAAGTGGTAGAGCTTTTGCTCAATTGCCAATTTCAATTGCAATTCCTAGATTTATGGGATTTATATATAGCCAATTTCAATTGCCATGTAAACATGTTTTATCCCATCTTATGCCTTGAGTTGCCAGTTCTCACTACAAAACTCAATTAAGTTGTCCAACTTAAGAAACTGCAAAATCGTCCATGCCCGTTCTCACGACACGTGGACATTTTACCCTTTGATTACGATCTAAGTCACGATCTCACGCAAATAAAAGGTAATCTTAGGTGTTTCCGTTTCGTTGGATGGCATATAACTTAAATTAAAGGGTAATAATTTTGATGTAAAATCAAATATGTACAAAAATGTCATGCATTCATCTTTGTAGCATAGTTTTTATTAAAACATTTATATCTTGTTTTAATGTTTAAGTTTTTCATCATCAAACTTTAATTGAGGTATTGGTTTCACCAATCAAGGAATTTAGTGTTAATTATCATCCATTATACCGTACTTTTGCATAAGTGTAAACACTTAGTGTTTCGGATAATTACCACCGAAGTGGCGCATGGAATTAAAACTAATTCGCCCTTAAGATGAGCTTGCACATTTAATGGCTTACTAAGTAGGTCCACTCGAACTTACAGGGGGCAGAGGACCAGGTACGCGCTAAAGCACAACCTTAGACATCCATTCAGTGTGACTATGCGCACTTCTTTAAACCCCTTTTATTAGTTCATTCTCATGGGTGAGCCGTTCAGTCATTTGTACCAAAGTCATCAATCAATTAAACGATTATGATTACTATTCTTAAAAATACATGTTTCACCATTGTTTAGGTCAGTTTATTTTTCTTGTAAAAATACCCTTGTTAGAAAACACAAACAAGCAAGTATTTATAAAAATAAACAAATAAACAATGAATGCATAACAAATAAAAGTCATGCATATCAAATAGCCACATGCAAACGGTTTTTGATAAATCTTATTAAATTAATAATGATGGAGGTCTTCCCCAATTTTAGATCTATCAAAATTTAGAGTATATCACTTAAACAAGAAAGACATACAATAAAAGCAGATCCATGATAAAACATGTAGATAATTATCATGGACATAAAATTACACTTAACAATTAATGCAATTAAAACAGAGTTACGCATATACACATAAAGTTGCATGCATCTTAGGGTTTCTAATCCAATTAAAACTTTAGTTTACAAAACCCTAATAAGGGTACCAAAATAAACGCCCCCTATATCAAATTAGGGTTTAGGATTGCAAACCCTAGATCTATGCATACAAAAAATAACACATTCATGTTTATTTTAATTATGTGTTTCAGTAATTAATTACTTGTTATACAAGGCTCGTGATGCCACTGTTGAGTTTATGATATATAAAATACAATAAAACATAAAGACATCAAGAGTACACAGCGGAAGACTTAAGATCATAACAAATAAATTAATTAACTGAAAGTATGCGTAACGTACCTCTTGCGAATGTCAAATCCCTCGAACAAAGTAAAACAACCCTCGGGCAAAGCAAAACAAAGAAGTACTAATTGGTGTAAGAATAATGTCTTACAACCACGTTCTTGTACACACGAATTAACCAACGAATCAAGCGATTGCTAGATCTAACACAAGTCCTCGTTTAAGAAAAACGAAACCAAACTCCCTTACAAGTGGGGTGTTCGGCCGATTGGGACAAGAGAGAGGAGAAGGAGAGATCTAGGGTTAATTCAATGCACAAGTGTATGAAACCCTAGAATAATTAACCCTAGAACCTAACCCTCTTTATATACTAGTAGGTAAACTTAGGGAACAAGTTAGGGATTAGGCCTTGGAAAGCCCCATATGGCCGGCCATGTAGAAAGCCCAAAGCCAAACCCATAACTTTTCCAAGTTTTCCATTTCTAGTCCTTTCTCTTTTCATTTAACGGTCGTTAGTCATTTTTCCATTAAATACTTAACGATCGTTAACCGGACTTAATGTGCAATAATTAATCGTAAACATAAACATTAATTATTAACTTTAATTCTCATTCGCTAATGTGTGCAATCCCGTGGTCACGAGTTCGAATCCGGACATTCACATGTTCGTAAATATATACATTTCCAACATGAACTAGTCAATCACCAGGCTTGCTACAACCATTACCAATCCCTGAGAAAATATGGACTGAGATATCCATGGATTTTATTGATGGTTTCCTCATGTCAAAGGGAAGATCAGTTATTTTGGTTGTGGTAGATAGGTTAAGCAAATATGCTCACTTTATTCCACTCACTCACCCCTACACTGCTTTAACTGTGGCCCAGACATTATTGGACAACATTTACAAGCTTCATGGGTTGCCAAAGGTGATTGTGAGTGACAGAGATACAACTTTCCTAAGATAATTTCGGAAGGAGCTGTTTGGATCGTTACAAGTCAGCTTGCACATGAGCATTGCATACTACCCACATAGTGATGGGCAGACAAAGGTGGTGAACAGATGTTTGGAATGCTATCTCAGGTGTATGATTGGAGACAAGCCTAAAGAATGGTTTCACTAGATTTCCTTAGCTGGATATTGGTATAACAATACATATCACATTGTCATCAATACTACTCCTTACCAAGTAGTTTATGGTCAGTCACCACCAACACACATTGCATACATTCAGGGTGAAAGCAGAGATGAAGGTGTGAACAAATCATTGGCTGCTAGAGAAGAAGCTATCTAGATGCTCAAACTCTACCTAGAGATGGCACAAAATGTGATGAAATCCATGGCTGACAAGCACAAATCACACAAAACATTTGTACTGGACTCATGGGTCAATCTCAAAGATAATCCACTTTTAGGAAAGATAAGCACAACAAGCTATCTCCTAGATACTTTTGTACATTTAAAGTCATAAATAAAGTAGGAAAAGTAGCATATAAGCTGGAGTTACCTGAATGTGCCTAACTACAACCAGTGTTCCATGTCTCTCAACTAAAGTTACCTAAAGGAAATCCACCTACAATACGAGCTACCTTACCAGATTTCAATGGCACTATAGCTGATGCAATATGGGAGTTATATGAAGATATTGATTCTCGATTTCCCTCATTTGATATGGATGCTTAATAGTGATTACTTGAGGACAAGTAATGTTTGAAGGGAAGGTATTGGTATTAATCACAAGCAATTCTACAAAAAAGTCAAAGCATGTCAACAAATAAAGTTAAAAGGTCAAGAACAACTCATAACAAAAATTCCCCCAAAACTCATTTCAATTCATTTCTCATTTCCATTGTATAAATACACGTGTTAGCTACTTTACAATTCATCTAAATTTTTAATCAGTTCCTTCTATGTAACAAACTCATATTCCTAATAACAAATCATTTTCTCTGATTCGAATCTCTATTTCTTTCTTGTGTTTCTGTTAGTAGAATTGGATCTTCCTCATTTCATCTTGATTTATAGAATGATCATCTCAAAAAGATGGTATGTGAGAGTAGGAGCACACGTGTTAGCTTAAAGACACTTTCTACACTTTTTAAGATAGTAGGATTTTTCCTCACTTGCTACACGATCACAACTCATTTGACTATATATCTATACTATTTATATGAAAAAAACTATTTTGTTTAAAACTTACAAAAATGTTATTTTACAAAAATACACAATATTCTTAGATTTGAGATTGCGATTATTTACTTCCAAACATATTTGCCACATAAAAAACAATATTCTATCAACACAATACCATTCTCACCCTTATTTTATCACATCATAAAATGTTGCATGATAAATTTTGTTCATAAAAAATATTCGTCTTCGCCATTGCCTCTGGGTACCTTATTATATCGTTAATCGTTAAATTTAAAACACATCCGTGAACCAATAACTTGTTACATACTTACGTCTAAGAAGTCATGCACACAGAAATGACTGCTATCACTAAACCATAAACACAAATACATAAAATAAAAATAAAAATAACATAAAAACCAAGCCCGCACTTTAATTGTATCTAAAAACCATACATGGGCATCGTTAGATCAAGCATTGGGCAAGTATAATCTAATAATTCTTTAACAATTTTGTAATTAAAAAAAGAAAAAGAAAAAAAACGTAGATGGTGACTAGTGAGGTCCATCATTTAACTTGTACCATAACTCCATTGAAAGAAAGCGTTGTATAACCATTATTGTAATTGTTGGCCCATTTCATTATCACCTTTAAGGAATAGGGACTACTACATGTTGCTACCTCGATGTTTCACGATCACTCGTTTAACAATCTTTATTGACTTTTGCTATCCCAAAAACAAACAACTAGGACTACTATTATTTGACCACTCTAATTTATTACCTAGAATTTAGTGGATTATTTTTTTTAAACTATTCGAAAGTTAAAAATAAAAATGTTTTTAATTAAACGGTTAATTGAACGCAAATCGCACAAAAAATTGACCCAATTTATACCATCGTATCATGAAAACAAAGCATTGTATGACCATTATTTCAACCATGCACCATGCCATTGTAGGCTCCTTTCATTATCGGGGTATCATTCAAAAACATCATACTTGTATAAAAATACCATTTTAAATAGCGAACTTAAAAAATGTTCTTGGGAGTGCTAATATTAACATTTTTGTCTTTAAATTAGTAGTAAAAACGGATTTTTGAAAATTGCATCCACCATCCTTAGGGTAAGTTACATAAACGGTCCCTGTCGTTTGGAGAAAATTGCATCCACCGTCCTTAAACTTTTTTTCAAAATTTTCTTTTCCAATATTTGTTTCGAAATTCTTTTTTCAAAATTTTTTTTTTCGGAATTTTTTTGTCGAAAAACTTTTTTTCGTCCTATTTGATATGATTTCGTCCGTTTTTATTTTCGAAAACTTCTTTCTAATTTTTTTTGGGCGCATGTGATTTTTTTCCGTCACATGTGAAAAAAATTTCGGAAACTTCTTTTTTGTCACAACTGAATTTTTTATTGGAAAACTTTGTTTTTTTGCCACGAAAAATTTTTTTCTGAAAAACAATTCGGGAAAAAAAGTTTTCGACAAAAAAATTCCGAAAAATAATTGAAATAGAATTTTAAAAAAAATGGAAAAAAATTTCGGTAAAAAACGAACGAGATAAAAATTTTGGAAAAAAAATCGAAAAAAACTTAGGGACGGTGATTGCAATTTTCTCCAAACGACAGGGACCATTAATGTAATTTACCTTAAGGACGTTGGATGCAAGTTTTGCAAACCTATAGGGATCATTTATATAATTTGGAAGGGTAAAATTGTCATACTACTCGCATAAAGATAAAAATGACAACATTTGTACTCACAAGAGTATTTTATTTTAGTTCGCTACCTAAAAGAGAATATTTTTGAACACGTACGATGTTTTTTAATGGTATTACCCCTTCATTATCTCCTCTAAGCAATTGAGACTACTATAAGTTAATGTTTTTAAGATCGAGATCCTATTTAGGATCGTTTTTGTTTTTGCAAGATCGTAATTGTAAGATCGGATCGAGATCCTACTACAATGTCATTTTTTAATAGTCTCTGTAATATTATTCAGATCCTACTCCAATGTCATTTTTTAATAGTCTTTGTAATATGAATGTTTCATGAAAATGTTGTTTTAAATTATGTTAAAAAGAATTACATGTTGTTGTTTTTTTTTTAATTCTGTTAAAAGACAATTCATAAGTTTATAATTTTTAGTTTGTGATTCGAGAAACGTAAAATCGGATCGGATTAAATCTTAAGATCCAACGATCAAGATCGGGATCTCGTAAGATTTTAAGATTCCTAAAATCCTACATAGGATATGAATCATTTTTGTTTTGTAAAATCATAAAATCGTAAAATCATATCATTAAAATCGAAATCTTGACAAATATGCAAGTATGCAACAAGTTTCTACGTCGATGTTTCATGATCACTAATTTAGCAACCTTTATTGACTTTTGTCATCCAAAAAACAAACAACTAGGACTAGTATTATTTGATCACTCACTTTTTATTATCTAGAATTTAATGGATTACTTTTTGTAATAACTCTAAAGTAAAAAATAAAAATGTCACGTAAAATAATTATTAATTTTAATTAAACGATTAATTAAGGGCAAATCGTACAAAAATGCACCCAATTTATACTATCATTCCATGAAAACGAAGAGTTGTATGACCATTACTTCAACGATGCACCATGTCATTGTAGGCTCCTTTCATTATCTCCTCTAAGCAATTGGGACTATTACAGGTCAAGGTTTTTAAGATCGAGATTTTATTTAATTAGATTGTTTTTGTTTTTGCAAGACCGTGATTGTAAAATCAGATCGAGATCCTAAAATCCTGCTACAATGTTATTTTTTTGATAGTCTTCGTAATATTATTCAAATCTACACATTATTATATATCATAAATAACTAATTGACTAAAATACACGGTTGGTCCCTAAACTTGTCAATCCGCTTCGCGTTGGGACAAACCTAGCCATTATCATCGCCACAAGTCCAAAACATGGCCTTTATATGCCAAACTCGTCCCTTGACCAAGTCAACATGAATTTTCTAGCTTTACATCATTGGTATAATATACCATTCACAATTTTAACATGCCATAGTTAAAATCTAACCCAACCTTCAACCAAAGTAGAGTAAGAATCATCCTTCAACCAAAGTAGAGTAAGAATCATCATTTCACTTGGCCTGATAGCAGCTGTATAATCCTTTGCCGAAATAGGAAGTTTGACGAAGCATAAGAGTTTTTTTTTTTTTAAATGTAGGAGAGTGATTTACATACCAGATGTTCATACGTATACTGATATAGTTTTGCTGCTAAGCTTTCAGTCGTGTGACAATAAGGACACTTAACAAAGTGGTTGAATCTTGTTCTTCAAGATCGTTACGGTGGGAAATTGATTGAATACTTAATGACAGAAGCAAGCTGAAACTGTTAATTTGGCAGCAAGTTATTGGTGAAAATCAATACCAAGGTCACACATAGGAGATAGAAAATCGGTTCATATGTAAATAAGTTACACTAGTTGCCTGTATTTAGTTGCTACAATGTACAATTCAGCCCAAACAACTGAAGTCATTGGGTTTGGTGGAAGTTTTTGTTTCTTGAATCAGTGTAAAGGGGTAAAATGGGTGGGATCGGTAGGTCTATATTCATAACCGTTGTCCCACAATTTTTTTTTAAAGTTCTTCCCTTTGTAATGTAGAACGATTTTGTTACTCATTAGTAGCGGGTCAAAATGGGTGGGACGAGTAGCAGGTCCAAGTGTTTTTTTTGTTGGTATGGGTCAAAATGAGTCGGGTTGATTGGGTGCCATTTTGTCCAAGATTTTTAAAATTTCTGTAAATAATTTATGAATGCTGCTGCAATAAAAATACATTTTTGGTAACTTTCAACCTGTTATCTTTTTAGCAAACATATTTTTTCCTTTCCATTCCATATGTTAGCAATTTGACCTGACTACTGATTAAACATAGATCAATTTGACCCATGCATAAGCATGGTTCGTAATCATCACCTTATACTCATTAACATCAATACAAGAAATGTCATTGATATAATTTTGGTGCAAAAAAATATGTTATTCGTCTTCACAGTAGACTTGAATATGTAATACATCGTCAAACACTCTCTTTATGCATGTACTTTTTCCCTTAATTCTTTTGTTTTTATGTTGTGTTAATCGATGAAGAAGGCAATTTAAGATAGTTAAATGGTTAATTGAAGTTAAAAGAATCTAATGTTAAACGGTACAGAGGGAATTACCATGCATTCGTCTAATAACAACACCAATGGCGTTGCCGTTGGCCGTAATCCTGCACCGTTGTTATGCGCCGTTCGTCCTTTAGCCCGCCCGCCAATAAGTGATGTTAGTATTTTCTTCTTTTTTAGAGAGTGATTATTTTTGGTAGTTTTTTTTGCGAGACCCATATGTATAAATAAGTTGTATTGGAATTTTTGTTAACAATAATGTTTTAGTTATTGTTGTATTATTTGAAAAATTATGAATTTGTGCAGAAATGACACACCAATAATTGTTATTGGTTCCCTCGCTCCACTTGGCTCTTTTTATCTTTTATATAATAAAAAAATTACATTCTATCGGAGTTATTTTGCAAAATTATTCTTATTATAACAATAAACCCGATTAAGCACTTTTAACTAACTATAAACCCGATTAAGCACTTTTAAGCTAGAAAATAAGCGAAATCACTCAAATTTTCCCATGTTTTCCCCTGGATCGAACCTTATAGGATAAATGAGAGTTTTTGTTTTTTTGTAAGTGAAAAATATATGTGCTAGTTACTTCCTATTTATAATATAAGTGAAGTATGGTTTAATAAATAAACAAATAAACAAGTACTACTCATAAATGAGCTAAACAAAATTTTCAAAGATGTATGGTGTAGGTGATGGTGTTGTTGGGGTGAAAAGGGGGACAAGCAAAAGAAAAATGTTTACATGATTTATTAAATAGATATTGTAAGATTTAGTTAGTAAAATGTGTTAGATATTTACGATTTATAGTGTATTTAGGTATTAAGTTAGCTAGAAATAAATTTGTTTGGGACAAAAAAGAATGTCTAAAATATGTATAAATTTTGTAAATGTATTTTTATGTAAACATCGGGTGTTTAAAATAAATATCATTTTGTAAATATTTAAATTCTCATAATTATATATATTTAAATGTATATATAATAAATGAATCCAAAATACAGGGTAAAGTAATACTTGAATTTTTGTAATATTGTAACGAGTGTAAAAATATATTAGAACCATTGTTGGGAGTATCGGGTATATTGTTCATGCATGAAAATCGTTTAAGAGCGTTTATTTATATAATTTACATAAAATAATGAATAGTAGAAACTACGAGAATGAATAGTACCTTTTTCGAGTTTAAATAATGACCAAAAATACGAGTTGTCACACAAGCATAGGTAAAGAGCTTCAATAATGCTTTGGCAACATGGTATGGACCGGTGGTTGGGTAATGGGTTGAAATTACTTATCCTTTTGGTCTAGGTTGAATTAGGTGGGGTTTGTCTAAAATGAAACACTTTTTTGTCCAAATAAATGTAATTGACATTGTGATCTCTAACATTGTTTCTATAACAAATATATTTAGAATGGTTATGAAACTACGAGATTAGATGAAGGCTAAAGACTTATTGGATTAGCTATACCTAGAGATTTGGCATTCCTTATGCAACCAAGGACACACAGAGGCTTGCATGTCACAGTTGCACCTGAATCAGTTGTGGCACCAAGACCTGTGGTGGCTCCAATTTTTGCAGTGATCCCTGCCCATTCATTTTAATAGCATATCACTGAGGTTGGACCCTTAAATATGCAGAAACGTCTATACTGTCCTGTTGTATTTAGCACACCTTTGCAGAATGATGAAAACTAAGAGCATTTGTATCTTCCATTTATGGTTTATTAGTTGAATCTCAAAGGTATTGGGATATGAGCCAGTCTATTACTTTGGGATTTGGTAGCGTTAGACGTGTTGTGCGGGTTCATGGTGGTGTTAGACGTGCTGTGTGGGATTTGAGCCGGTATATTGCTTTATTTTTATAATATTAGTTTGTGTTAAATGAATAAATTTAGCAATGTTGCAAAAAGCTTGAATCGGTAGTCGGGCGGTCGACCACCCTGCAGCGAGTAATCGGTCAAGTCGGGATTAATCGGTGATTAATCGGATTGGCATTTCCTGCAATTTTTTGGTATTTCTAGAGACCAAACTAAAAATCTTAATCGATTCCAAGCCTGCTATGTTTCCAAACCTCAATAAAAGGCTACAATTCTGATTATGATGCCAATTGTGCGTTATAAGTGGAATATATGATCCCCAAATTAAGTATAATGCCTAAATTATTATTATTTTTAAAATGACCGATCTGCCCGATTCGGTCGATTTTTTTACCGATTTGGCCGATTTTGACCGATTCGGCCGATTAATCGGCCGATTTTTTGACTGCTTAGTATTGATTTTTATCCTAGGCCTATTTTTCGACCGATTTTCAAAAATCGACAAGGTACTCCGCCGATTAACGATTAATCGGCCGAGTTGACCATTTTTGCAACATTGAAATTTAGTTTTATACGTAGTTAGACATGATTTTTTTGCACATAATGTAGGGATTGACTATTGTGTGCATAACAAACTGATAACTAAAAGCATCTTACTTCTGTATTTTTGTACAAATTATCACAAGTCACAACCACCTTCAGAGAGTTGTTTATCTATCTTAAAGTGCAATAAGCTAAGCAATCCCAAACACCCTATAGTAGAAGTTGCAGTTAGCAAAAGCTCAAGTATCACGGTCATTGGCCATGCTCAAGGCCTAAACATGTATAATTTCACAGGTATTTTGTGTTCGTTTAGTTTTAAAAAAATCAGTCTTATATATGAGAAATTATTGTATTACAGTACTCAATATCGTCAGATTTATTTGAGTACATGATTGTTGGATGAATAGGTGTTTGTGGTTAATCATACATCAGTGAGTGACTAATTAATCTTTTATATCATATGACTGCACTTAATGTAACCATGCAGAAGTACTCTGGATGGGTTGGTATGCGCCATTGTTTATTATGCATATCTCAATAAATATAAGTATGACTCGAGTAGTTCCAGTAAGTGTTTGCTTCATATGGTTCAATCATTTTGAAGTAAAAGATCGTGAAATTGTAACACGTATGTGAATTGTATCCTATGCAATCTTTGTCTCCTTAATTTTAGTTTTTGATTGTATAAATGGTGTAATATGAGCTGGAGACTAAGATTAGGGGAACATGTTGAAGGAACTCACAATAGTCCTCTTTGCATTTTTTTTTAAAAGAAGTTGCTTAAATAAGAATTATACTGTTATTTTCAAAAAGTTATATTTGTTAATCACTATTAGAAAAGTAATAGTTCCTTAAGAGTCTATAAGAGCTCTAGGTGCCAAAACGAGGGGTACCTTCGTCGTCGTGCCACCTCAGCGCCACATCAGCATCCCATTTTTCCACAACTAACCACAACAAACCTCCTCCTCACTCATAACAAACCTCAACCTCTTCATTTGGGGCTCACACTACAAACACACACTAATAAACACACACTAACAAACACACACAACAATACAAACACACACTTAATAAACAAATCAAAAACACAACAATACAAACTTTACTTGTGTGTGTCAGAAATCCACACTCGTCGTCCTCACGATTTCAAACCCAACGACGAGGAACGGCGAGCCACCCCGGTGTGGCGGCGGGGCACGGCGAACCGCCATGTCATCTACGGCGAGGCACGAAAAAACCCACACCGGGTGCTCTAAGTTGCTAGCAGTTAAGTATTTATAATTTATAGGATGCTTATAATCAATCTCGCGATATTAGTTAGCTTGGTTCCTATTGAGTATTGATTCAGTTTGCGTTGTCAAATTATTAGTTTCAATTTATATTGGAGAGAACGAAAATTATATATAGACAACTACGGAGTAATAACTAACAAAATTGCACTGCTTTGAAGAGAAAACGCAAAACTTCACACAAACAAAATTCTACACAGATTCTAAGGGGGCGTTTGGTCGGGGTAATTTGGAGTATATTGGGGGCATTTGCATTTAATTCCCTTCAAATATGTTGTTTGGTAACTCAAATGGGGGCATTTAAAGTAATTTACAATTCCACAAATTGTCAAAATGGAGAGAATTAGAATGACTCGAAAAAGTGAGGAATTTTAATTTACTTGAATGTTTTTTTATAAACTTTTAAATAGAATATTTATGAAAAAAAAAATTATAAACTTTTTTTATAAATTTTTATAAATTTTATTTATAAACTTATTTTATAAATTGTTAATAAACTTTTTTTATAAACTATTTTTATAAATTTTTTTTATAATTTTTTTGTAAATTTCTTATAAATTTTTTATAAACTTTTTTTATAAACTTTTTTTATAAATTTTTTATAATTAAAAAAATAAAAAAATATTTATAAATTTCTGTCAACCAAGCATGCGAAGGTAATTTAAATTTCAAAATTTTATATTCTCAAGAATTTAAATTTTCTAGAATTTAAAAGTCCGGAATTTCAAATTACCCCAACCAAGCGTCCCCTAAGGCTTTTATAAGGAAGTTTCATGCTTACAACATGTAAAACTGATCACAAAAAGTGAAAGTAACCACAAGTTTTTGTTATATATATTGTAAGTAAAGTATTTACACATAAGCATTTTGGTAACTATTCATTTCAAAACAAATAAGCACTTAAAAGTAATCAAGGTGGTACATACATGTTTATCAGAATAAAATGTGATATTAAGTTTGGTCACGCCAAATTGTGATATTAAGTTTGGCCACTTCCACACAACAGGTTGTCTAGTTTATGATTGAGTTGTTTATCAGAAAATTTAACGAATCTAACAAAAAATCTATCCCAAATTCATGTTTAGTACTATTTTTACTTTGGGTTAATAACCTTTTAAAGCACTATATTTGTCAAGAATGACATAGCGAAATAAAAAAAAAATAACTTTTTTAGACATTAAAGTTGACATTTTTGTCTTTCTTTAAGTATTATGACTAAATTATGACCATTTTACCCTTTCTAAATTTTTTTCAAAATACTTCTTTTTTGGAAATTTTTTCTCCAATTTTTTTTTTTATTTTTTTCGAAATATTTTTTTTTTTTAAATTTCTGAAAATTTTTTTTGATTTTTTTTTTTTAAATATTTTTCGAAGGGTAAAATGGTCATAATATGACCATAATACTTAAAGAAACACAAAAATGTCAACTTTAATGTCTAAAAAAGTTATTTTTTTAGTTCGCTACGCAAAACTGCCATTCTTGACAAGTATAATGCTTTAAAAGGTTATTAGCCCTTTTACTTTTAACATTATCTAACAAAATTTAAGCCAAAACTTAATCTAACAAAAATAAAATATAAAGTTTGTGCGTACATGAAGATCTAAAACTAGTTTATGTAAAACCATAAATGGGCATCGTTAGATCAAGCATTCGGCTAGTACTAGTATAATCTAATCAGCTTAGAGCATGGAGTATCGTGGCGATTCATGCTCGCCGATCCAACGTGGTGCCTTCGCCACAACTCGCCGGACTTAGCCACGATACCGCCTAGGCTCGCCAGTGTCCATTTCGCCACCCCAACGACATGCAAAATGACAAAACACTTTTTCTGTTAACTTGTTTCTTTTGTGTTTGTGTTTGTGATGTGTTTGTGAGGTTGGGTGGGGCCCAAGTGAAGAGGTTTGGGTTAGTTGTGATTGGGGGTATTTTTAAATGAGTGTGTTGAAGTGATGTGGCACATGTGGGGACCAAATGAAGAACAATGGCTTAGCCACGATACTCCATGCTCTTATAACTTCATTTAAAAATTTGTTTTTGAGAAAAAGAACAAACCGATGTGATTGTAGGGCCCTTCCATTATCACATAATTTAATGAATATAACAAAAAACTTTATCTCAAAACCATGTTTACTACGGTTCTATTTTTACCTTCAACATTATCCAACAAAATTTAAGCTAAAGCTTAATCTAACAAAAATCAAACCCAAAGTCTATACATACATGAAGATCTAAAACTAGTTTATTTAAAATCATAAATGGGCATCGATCAAACATTCGGCTAGTCTTAGTATAATCTAATAAGCTCATAAATTCGTTTAAAAATTTGTTTTGAGAGAAAGAACAAGCCCATGTGATTGTAGGCCCCTTCCATTATCGCCTCTAAGCAATTAGGTCTAGGACTACTATAAGGGTTATACTATACAAACCCCCTATAGTGAACCGTACAACCCGCGATGCAGACAGTACAATATTATAGTAAACACCGTACAACCCATTAATGCATACAATGATTGAAACCCCCCAATAAAGGGTTTGTATAACATAACCCCCTACTATAATTTGCTTACTTTGGTTGAGTGGCTACGTTGATATTTCACGATCACTCAATTATTAACTAGCTTTATTTGACACATGGCCAAATGTAATGGAAGATTGGTGGGCAAAAAAGTAGCCATTTCACTTTACACTTTTGGAAATTTCTGCATGTCTTCTTGAACCGTCTTCTCCATTTGTTTTTAATCATCTAGAACTCAACCAACCTTCTTTGTTTGAACACTAAAAAGTAGTAACATCTTTGAGAACTGGTGAAGTCTGTATTTCAAGGTACTAGCTCTTACATATTTTTGGCATAGATTGTAGACACCTAATTTTTACCTTTATTAGTCAACAATTGAAACATAGTGAGATAAATCAGCTGTTTGGATCAAAATTAAGGGGTTTGTATAACATGACCCACTTTGGTTGAGTGGCTACGTCGATATTTCACGATCGCTCCATTATTAAGTAGCTTTATTTGACACATGGCCAAATGTAATGGAAGATTAGTGGGCAATACAGTAGCCATTTCACTTTACACTTTTGGAAATTTCTGCATGTTTTTAATCATCTATAACTCAACCAACCTTCTTCGTTTGAGCACTAAAAAATAGTAACATCTTGGAGAACTAGTGACATCTTTGAAGTCTGTATTTTAAGGTACTTTTACATATTTTTGGCATAGAATTAATTAGTTACTAACTGTAGACACCAGATTTCTACCTTTTCCTAGTATTTTACAAGTTGTGTAACCTCTTAAGTTTGATGTATCGATATTTCTATCTTTATTAATCAACATGTGAAACTTAGTGAGATAAATCTGTTTGGATCATATTTAAGGGGAGTTTTGGTATTCCTTATTTCTTTTTAAGTAAAATAAGAAAGTCTCAATAAGTAGGTAGAAGCTCCTTATTTTAATGCTTGAGATCATATAAAAATGTATACTGGTTTTTCTTAATAGCTTATTTTGAGGGAAAATTTTAAAGGAGATAGAAGCTGCTTATTTCTATAGGCTTATTTGAGATTATTCTTTTTTACTTTTATATTTGGCCTTAGCCAAAGGTCTTATGCTTGACCATACGCTGTGTTTGGGACGAGCTTTTTGGAGCTTTTATCGTTTAAAATATACAGCTTGTTTAGTAACGATTGTTTAGTTTTTTTATTTTGCCTATATGATACACCAAGTGTTTAGCATAACTTTTCGCTTTTACGTCATTTTACTCTTTAACCCGAGTGCTTATGTTTAAGTAGCTCATAAGTACTTTTTTATAAGCAGAGAATAATAAGTAATCCAAAAGTATGAATACTGTAATAAGATTCTCATCCCTTTTGTTGGTAGTTCAGTCGTGTTTTAGTCACATCAAACCAACCATGTGAACTAACCCTGTTTAGACCCAAGCTTAACATGTTTATTTTACTATCGTTTCTGGAATTGCCACCCCTAATTTTGTTTATATAATTTCTATGTCTTAGGAAAATGGAAGTTGTATCTGCAATCCTTGGTCCTGTTGTGAACGTTTTGACGGGCCATATTACGCAAAAGTTGAGAAATCTCACTTCCTCCGCTGATCGTGTGAAGGAAATGAAAGACAAAATGAAGGTTTTAGACAGTCAAAGAGTTGATAACGACAAGCATTTGAAAAGAAACCGTGAAAACAATAAAGAGATACCTGATCGTGTAACGGGGTGGTTGGAAGAAGCAGAAAACATCAAGAAAGAAGTTGAAAAAATTCCAAGTAACGACATTGGATGCTTTAATGTCAAAAAGAAGTATCGAGCAGGAAAAAATGCATTGACGCATATCAAGGATATCGACCGTCTTATTAAAGAGAGTTCTGACATGAAATGGAGTGATGCCGAAATCGGTTTCGGAAGAGTTGATTCCAAACGCCTGGCATCAACATCAGGTGGAGGTATACAAAATCTGTTCAAGTCAAGAGAAAAGACGTTCAATGAAGCATTGAAGCTCCTTCAACAAGATGATGATAAAAATCGAGTGATAGCCTTGTGTGGAATGGGTGGTGTGGGGAAAACTACGCTGATGAATGACCTGAAAGAGGTTGCAAAAAATGAAAAGATGTTTAATTGCATTGTGAAAGCAGTTATTGGGAATACTCCCAACTTGCTTGACATTCAAAAGGTCATAGCAGCAGACACAGGCGAACCTCTAACCGAAACTAATGAAACGCTAATGGCAACTTATCTTTCCAAAAGATTTGAAGAATTTTCAGAGCGTAAAGAAAAGATTATGGTAATATTGGACGATGTTTGGAAGAAGATCAAACTCGAAGATATCGGATTAGCGAGTCCTTTGCCAAAGGGGGTCAAGTTGTTGCTCACATCACGAAATGAAAAAATTTGCCACCAGATTGCAGTTGATGCTGGTTCTGTTTTTCAAGCTGTTAGAGTTGATGTCTTGGAGGAAGAGGAAGCACGGGATTTCTTTTGTCAAATCGCAGAGATTTCAGCCGAACATGATCGTGATCTCTATGATATAGGATGTAAAATTGTCAAAAAATGTGGTTCTTTGCCCCTTGCATGCCATCAAAATCATTGCTGCAGATGTTAAATGTGAAAAGAAAAGTAGTGTATGGAAGCATAAACTCAAGTGTTTGAAGAAAAATAATGAAGTGCTAGATATTGTTGATATGAGCTACAAGAATTTAGAACGAGAAGATAAAGCGATTTTTCTGCTTTGTGGCTTGTTCCCTGAGGACTCTAATATCCCAATTGAAGATCTCACAAGATATGCATGGGGATTAAAACTTTTAGAACAAGTTTCTACTATGGAAGATGCTAGAGAAAGCACAGAAACAAGTGTGAGCAATCTCAAAAAAAAAAATTTGTTGATGGATGGTGACAGTCATCATTGTGAGTGTGTGAAAATGCATGATCTTGTGCTTACATTTGTTGTGGGTACTGTTTCTAAAGGTGGTGATGAGGGATGCTGGATCATTCACCATGAAGATGATTTCTCAAAGTTGAGTGAAGCTAATAATATGAGCCAGTCTTGCAAGAAACTTTCGTTAACATGCAAGGGCATGTCTGAGTTTCCTAGTGAATTTAGGTTTCCAAACCTTTCACTTTTGAAACTTATGCACGGAGATGAGTTGCTAAGGGCTCCTCAAGACTTTTATGCAACAATGGAAAAGCTTCAAGTTATAGCATTTGAGAGAATGAAGTATCCATTAGTTCCCACATCTGCTCAGTTCTCCACCAACCTTCGAACTCTTTGTCTCGGTGAATGCTCGTTGATATTTGATTTAACTTGTATTGGAAATCTTTCGTATCTGGAAGTTCTTAGCTTTGCTAACTCTGGCATTACAATCCTACCTTCCACATTGGGAAATTTGAAGAAGCTACGACTACTGGATGCAACAGGTTGTTATAATCTTGTTATAGATGATGGTGTCTTCAAAAACTTGGTGAAACTTGAAGAGCTTTATCTGATACCATATCAGGAAAAAGCATGCTGCTTCACAGACAACAACAGTAGAGAATTTGCAGAGCGTTCAGAGAACCTTAAAAGATTCAAGCTCTCAGTGGAATGTTCTTTTACAGAAGTTAGAGAACACATGCAGACATATACAGTTGACATGCAGTCATACGAAAACAGCTTGCAGCTGGTCACCAACATAGAAGAACTTCTGAAATCTAAAATCAACGAGCTGTTTAAGATCACAGATGCACTTTATCTACAAGTGAATGATATGAATACTCTGCCATGCTCTTCGTTTTACAATTTAAGACTCCTTGTAGTTTCAGAATGTGCAGAGTTGAAATACCTTTTCACACCGAGTGTTGCAACAACTTTGTCAAAGCTCGAGCATCTGTTAATTTCCAACTGTGATGCTATGGAAGCTGTCATACATACTGAGAATAATGGATCAGATATAATTAAGTTTCCCAACTTAAAGTATCTCAGGTTGGCTGACCTACCAAAGCTATTGAGTTTCAGCGATAACGTCAATGTAATTAAGCTGCCACGTCTCATGGATTTGCAACTTGAAGGCCTTCAGAGTCTTACAAGCATTTATACCGATAGTGCAACATCTTTTGTGTCGAGTAATATATACCCCACGCAATCTTTCTTGAACAAAGAGGTAAGTATATGCTTTGTATTAGTATACTGATATTAACGATCTTCAACTAAAAGTGTTTTAATAACAGTCGGGTATCTAATGAATGAACAAATCTTTTTTTACATTGCAGGATGCGACTCGCAAGCTGGAGAAGTTGTTCGTCAAGGATTGTGATTCCATTGAAGTCTTGTTCAACATGGATTTTGGTGAAATGAAGCAACTTGGCAGCAGCTTGAGAAGCATCGAAGTGGATGGATGCAATAGTCTCGTGAAGCTTTTTTCATGCAATCCGTATCCTTTCTTCAATAATTTACAAGAGCTTGAAGTTAGAAGGTGTTGTTCCATTAAAGTGTTATTTGACATTGACTCGGGACGTACCGGTAATATTGGAGAGCAAGTTTGTACCAGCAGCTTGAGAAGCATTGTAGTGTTAGAATGTAATAGTCTCATGAATCTTCTCCCAAAAAATCCAATGCCATTATTCAATCATCTAGAAGAGCTTGAAGTTATAAGGTGTCGTTCCATTCAAGTGTTATTTGACATTGACTCGGGACGTCACGGTAATATTGGAGAGCAGGTTTGTAGCAGCAGCTTGAGAAGCATTCAAGTGAAAGAATGCGATAGTCTCGTGAATCTTTTTTCATGCAATCCGTTTCCTATCTTCAATAATTTACAAGAACTTGAAGTTAGAAGTTGTCATTCCATTCAAGTGTTATTTGAAATTGACTCGGGACGTGCTGGTAGATATGAAGAGCAGGTTTGTAGCAGTAGTTTGAGACGCATAATATATCAAACAATATATCGAAAATCATTTAGATTTCTTAAAAAAAAATTGTAAAATATTTTTAAAAATTTGTTGCAGTTATATTCAGATTTTGTCAATAGTAATTATTACTAATTATAACATTTGTGGTTGTGATATGCAAATTAACAATCTTCAACTAAAAGTGTTTTAATAACAATCCTTTTTTACAGGATGCGGCTCCTAAGCTGGAGAAATTGCTTCTTGTTGATATGGAGAATTTGAAGGAGATCTGGCCTCCCCAGTTTAGTATTAGTAATTTTTGCCCATTGAGAGAGCTTACAGTCGAGGGTTGTGGTTCCATTGAAGTATTGTTCAACATGGATTTTGGTGAAATCGAGCAACTTAGCAGCAGCTTGAGAAGCATTACAGTTAGGGGATGTTCTCGTCTTGTGAAGCTTTTTTCGTCCAATCCATTTCCATTCTTGAATAATCTGCAAGAGCTTGAAGTTAGATGGTGTGGTTCCATTGAAGTGTTATTTAACACTGACTTCGGACTTGCTAGTAAAATTGAAGAACAGGTTTGTAGCAGCAGTTTGAGAAGCATTAATGTGTATGGATGTAAAAGTCTTGTGAATTTTCTCCCAAGAAATCCAATGCCATTATTCAATAATCTAGAAGATCTTGAAGTCGAATGGTGTGCTTCTGTTGAAGTGATATTCGACATTGACATGGGATGTGTTGGTGAAATGGATAAAGTTAGCAGCAGCAGGTTGAGAAGCATTTATTTGTGGAAATTAGGGAAGCTTAGAGAGGTGTGGAGAATAAAAGATGGTGGAAATAACTTGATTCATGGATTTGAAGCTGTTGAAAGCATATATATTGGAGGTTGTGAGAGGTTTGAAAATTTAATCACACCTGCCACAACCACTTTTGATATGAGAGCACTTAAAGAAGTTAAAATTGAAATATGCGGCAGAGAAAGTGAGAGAAAGAATGAATTGGCTGAGAGTAACCAAGATGAAGAGGTACTATCTTGAAATTGAATGCTTAAAACTAACATAAATGACTTGAATGTTATTTATTATTTTTTTCATAGAAAAAAATAATATAATATTAGAAGTAAAGGTTTCCATACATTTTGAATAAACTAACATAAAATAGCATATTACTATCATAAATTTTATGGAATTTAATAAAATTTACATGAAACTATAGTTCTTGATTTTGAAACTAGTTACACTTTTGTTCCTCAGCTCTAGCATGCGTTAAAATACACCACTAACATGGTGCATCTGTTGTCCACGTAAGGATAAAATAGTGATTTTAGATACTTTTAATTTTTTAACCCTTTTTCAGCTTTTCGTCACATGTGTACATGCATAATTGCATACCTTGTAATTGCGTGTAAAAATGTAAACTTTTCTATTAAAGCAACTACTCATAAGTAATTTAGTACAATTGTAATTATAGTTTATTGAAAATGAGTTTTTATGAATTACTACATGTTTTGTAGGTACGTGTGAATTAAGATTAAAATTGTGTGTATTTTTGTTAACAATTGTGATTTTTTTTGGTTCATAATATAAGGCCCGTTTTTCTAATTTTTTTTTTCACTTATCAAGATTTTCCTTTTTCTACACAACATAATATAAATTAAAAAAAAAAAAAAAAAAAAAAAAAAAAAAAAATTACAAGATACAAACATGAATACAAAGAGGCTCACTCGAAAAATCCCCACCTATCAATAAACCTACAATCTCACTACACCAAACATTATAAATTGACCCTATAATAAAAAAAGAGTAAACTACACCGTTCGTCCTTGTGGTTTGCGTTGACCGACGAGTTTCGTCCTTTGACCCAAAAAAATGCACCATTCGTCCTTAAATGCGAAACGTTATATACCGTTAGTCCTTTACTTTAACGGGTCACACTAACGCTCGTTAAATGTCTACGCATGATACTCACATGAGGGTATTTTAGTCTTTTTACGCCATTAAATTCATCTTCTTTCTTTAATATTTCATCATCTTCATCTTCAAACAATCACCAAATATCATCTTCAGTTAACCCACCACCACCACCACCACCGTATACCATTACTCCAACCACCTTCACAAGCCTCAATTATCATATTCATTAGAAAATATCTCATCAGACTAATTTTTTTTACAACAATAGTAAACACCACATTCCAAAAACACACACACGCACACAATCTCACCCCCGTTGAATTACCCACTTACCCTCTAACCGCCATTAAGAAACCACAAAACCTTCAATTACGCATTCTGCATTCATCAGATTTAAACAAAAAAATAAAAAATAAAAAAAAATACACCACTGTTAATAACTAAAAAAACCCATAAAGACCCTTTAAGGGCTTTCCCAAATAATCCTTTTTTACTTTCTAACCGTTATCAAGAAACCACAAAAGCTTCACATACATAAATTGCGTGTTCGTCAGTGTTTAAAAAAAATTACACCACTTTAGATAACTCAAAAACCCAGAAAACCCATTAAGGATCTGAACCAGATGTCATAAAATAGTTTAATTTGGGTTTTAATTTTTTAAGATGTATTTGCCTATTTGGGGTGGTGGTGAGTGAAGATGAAGATGACAGTGGTTGGTGACGAGGGTGGTGTTGTGCCGTCGTGGCTGTCGGATTGTTAACAGGTGGCTGGTAGTGGTGGTTTTTAGATCCTTGTAATCACCTTACACCTCTTTCATTCCTGATGGCGACGGTGGTAGGATGGCTTGATTCTGGGTTTTCGACTGGTGTTATGTGCAAGTGTTTGTGTTTGTGTTTGTGTATAAGTGTTTATGTTTGTGTGAAAGATAGAGGTTGAAGATGGCGAAGAAGGTGAATGGTGTCTGGTGTGAGATATGATATATAAGAAAAAAAGTAGATAAAGATGAAGAGGTAGTAGTTTGGTGACAATTATTTTTTATTTGAAATAAATATTTTTTTAAAAGTGACCACGGGTTATATAGCGGAAAAGACCAAAATACCTTTTTTTGTGTAGATTTAACGAGTGTTAATAAGAGCAGTTAGAGAGAGAGACCAATGGTGGATAACGTTTCGCATTTAAGGACGGATGGTACATTTTTTTGTCAAAGGACGAAACTCGTCGGTAAACGCAAACCACAAGGACGAACGGTGTAGTTTACTCTAAAAAAAAACAACCTAACAATAAACCTACAATCTTTTGTCGCACATTCAAATATTCCTTAGATTGCTTTTTTATTTTTTCTAAAAGTTATAACATTTGTGGTTGTAATATGCAGATTAATGTTATACCCACATCGAGGGAGGAAGTGAATGATGGTATTTCTAAAGTTGCACTCCCATCCTATCTATTACGCACTTTCCATCACCTTCATGAACTTTTATTGGACGACTATAAAGGTGTGGAGGTGGTCTTTGAGATAACGACTCCAAGTAGTAGATGTGACAACCCGTACTTTCAGGTCATTTCTCGACACCGTTCATGTCTCATTATTTCAACATTTTAGTAAACTTGGTTTACTTGTTTCAAATTCGCGTAACCTGGGAGGTTTAGCGGCGAATTCATGATCATGACATCACGTACATTTCATATGGACTAGGATTAGTCTACATTTCATTGACATCATGTGCATCTCATTGATTCATTCACGACATTTCATTTCACCCTTCAACGCGTAATTTTTATATTTAATAATTTTTATCGCGTGAGTTTTTATTTTGATTATTTAACCCGTTATTTTCAAAAATGATCCCGAGGTTATTTTAAACTTACATTTAGTTTATAAAAACTATATTTTTAGTTTTCCTAGTGTTTCACATTTATTTGGTATTTAATCGTAAAAGTTTAATTATTAAGTCGTTTTCTAAAAAAATTTTACGATAATTATTTTATCACCCGATTTTCACAAGGAAAGTATTTTTACAATTTTTATCACCTCAATACATTCTATTTTGACTTAATAAAAAGTTACTTGCACCAAAAATTCCCATTTGCTTATACTTGTACATTTTTACAATTTACTTACACTTTTTCTACAAATAAACACAAGATAATACAAGTATCAATTTATACAAGATTTAAAAAAAAAAAATATATAATTGAGAGACAAACCCTCCCCAAAAACCGGCCTAGGGGAGGGCTTGCATTAATTTGAAGCATGGTTCATGTTTTTTTCTAATAATTCACCTCATATACAAAGTCTTACCTCATCTTCATTATTTACACATAGTTTCAAGTGTGAAATAAAAATCTCATTTCTCTCTTTTGCTCCATCAAGAACCGGCCACATAGAGAAGAACCAAAGGGATCAAAAAATTTTGCAACTTCAAGTGTTATAACAACCTAGATCATATCCTTTTCATGGTTTTGAAATAAAAACCAAGGATATTTAAGTTAATCCTTTGTTACCTACACCTCTTCACTTGCACTAGTAAGCATATTCTTGTTATTTTTAAGCTTCCTTATCATTTTCATATGTTCCTTTTCATTTTTGGAGCTTATATGCATGTTATGTAGTTTATACCATTTATTTTATGATTTTAAGGTTTTATATACTTATTGGTCATCCTATAATTACTCCCATGGTATTCTTTGGTCTTGATGGTGATTAGGAACCCATGACACTCTAAGAAGGTGTATGGTAGGATTAGATTAGTTTTGGAGTTGATTGAAGGGATTAGAATAGGTTTTGTCCGAGAAAAACTATTTTCGTAAACTATATTTTACGTTCTGTCCTTAAAACGAAATTCTGGAAAAACCCACTGATGGTACGACATTTTGGCCTTGATAATTAGAAAATATACTTTAAAACGAATCCGTGGCCGCTTGAACGGATAAAAACGGAGTTATAACGAAGCCGTGGTGAATTTTTAAAGTTTGACGACGAAACGTATTATTTTCTGAAAAAGACAGCATGCAGTTTTTACATATTTCGGGTCAAAAAACGAGCCTTAAGCTTCACAAATTATTTCGACTAGTCAAAAATATATTAGTTTACTTCGATACGAAGCTAAGGACATATTTTACGTAGAAAACGGATTTAAAACGACAAATATATGGCCGTTTTCATAAAGTTGCCGTAAATATAATTTTCTGAAAATTATATTATTTCTACTATACAAGTATTTCATTAGCTATATCGTCCATGTTTGCGGCAGTTTTTAACCATGATGCAAAACTTTTTATAACAAAGTGTCTTCTAGTAAAATCAAGTTCACCGGCCATATTTTTCAAAACAAAAAGCCGTTTGTCAAGCGGAGTTATGGTGAATTATTTACGGATGTTCAAACATTGGCCGAAACTCATTTTCTGCACAACATTAACAAAAACCACCATCTTTAGCCTTTGATATCTTTATGATCTAGACCTTTTGGACGAAAACTCCTGAACTGAAACTTTTAGATATCGGTACAAACTTTCCAAAACCGTCGAGTTCGTTCTCTAACGATCGACGTACACCATTTTACGACTACTTTTCCGGAGCCATTTTTGTTAATTTCATGATTTTTCCGACGACATTGTTTTGCGACGAAAAGTGGTAATTTCATCAAAAATCATTATAAAACCATTGTAGGATGACATTTTGACGTAAAAACATGTAAAGTCATTTTTGAAGGGTCAAGACGTCAAACGAGTATTTTTCGTCGACGAGTAACATTTTCAAAAACTCGTAAATGGTATAAATAACGTACGAAATGCATGCATAACATTACATTGCAACACATGACATATCATATCATTCGTAATAGGTCCCGGTTGACGCATTACATTATACCTCAGTGTACTCACTCTTGTCATCACCTGTTTACCAAGTGAGTTTTCATAGCCCCTACTTTTACTTGCTTTCATAACTGTTTTGGGGGAGATACATGCTCAAACCGTTTTCATTTACTTTCACAAGTACTTTAACATTTTAAGGATTACTGTGAGTTTCGTAGCCCCTGCTTTTACTTGTTTTCATAACTGTTTTGGGGGAGATACATGCTCAATAATGTTTATTACATTCATGACTATTTGCAAATTACATGTTTAGCCGAACTGAATGCTTAGTCATGCGTAGTAACAGTATTACTATAAGTAGTATTTTCATGGTATATTCATTGGACTGATGGTCTTGGTATATTCATTGGGCTGATGGTCTTGGTATGTTCATTGGGCTGATGGTCTTGGTATATTCATTGGGCTGATGGTCTTGGTATATTCATTGGACTGATGGTCTTGGTACATTCATTGAGCTGATGGTCTTTGTATAATCATTGCACTAAGGGTCATGGAACAATTTGAAACCGTACGAGTTATATGTTATATCAAGTATCTAGGGATACATCAAGTTATGCACTAGTGTGAATTCATTTGACATCATATGTTTGGAACATAAACTACACACATTCTGGCAGTGGGTTGTGAACACACAGGTTGCAAGTTTTGTATGGGCGGGACTTGGAACTGAGTGGATTTACAATGCCTTTGCTACATAAACGATTTTGAAAGTCTTTACATTTCAACGATTTACAATGCCTTAGCTGCATAAACGATTTTGGAAGGCTTTACATTTCAAAACAAACTCTATGAACTCACTCAACCTTTGTGTTGACACTTTTAGCATGTTTTAATCTCAGGTATCTAAGGCATTCACTTCATGGCACGCATTGGGACACATCATGGAGTCGTGATGACGACGCGTCTCACTTGGGTTTTACGTACTTTAAAACGTTGTTTGAATTGTAACAAACTTATTTTTACACAAGTTGATTTACATTTGGGACCTACTTTGTAAACTCTGATTGTTTTACTAAATCAAACGATGTATTTTCCAAACGACACTTTAGGTCGTTCGATATAACTGTGATTGTGATGCTATGACAGTCAATCCCCAGGAATTCCATTCCGCTGCAAAACAGGTAATTTGGGGGGGTGACAGATTGGCATCAGAGCTTCAGTTATAGAGAACTAGGTTGCATCATTGACCCTAGACTATAACTACATTATCATAGCATCTCATCATTTCATCATAAGTGAATGTTCACTTTACATGCGGTTTTTACGTACATTTTCGAGTTATTTACTTTCATTTTACATCGATTGTCACATGGATGCCTTTACATGCCCATCCCATTATCTTTTCCCCATACTCTAACGTGGAGAATTCCTTGTCATTCCCTATCATCATTTTTATATCAATTGACTCATCACCGATAACGTCGAATGCCGAGATAAACTTTTAAATAGGACGAAGTCGCTCTCACTCCTTTGTTTCACCACTAACATGTCGAGTTACACTTTATTCACACATTAAGTCTCTAAACCATCATATATTTGAAGTACTTACAACACCTCATAACCCATCTTTTCGGAACCCGTCGATCATTTTGAAACATAACCTCAAATTTATCATTTTTATCACATTTCTTTGGAGCGTTCATTATTAACATCGGATTTTGGCTACGTCTCACATTTCCTCTTGTTTTGAAGAAGATATGGCACCGAAGAAAGCCACAGCTGAAATGACCCAAGCGGCTATTCAAAAGTTGGTGAATGATAGCATAGCCGATGCTTTAAGAACTGTAAGGGAAACGGTGGCTGCTGCTGCTGCCGAGGCCGCGACTGCTGCTGTAACCGCAAGGCTTTCTACTGCTACTGGAAATGCAGGAGGATCTGGAGTTAAGAGCTGTTCTTACAAGGATTTCAAGAGTGGAGATCCCACTAAGTTTCGAGGTACCGAGGGAGCTACAGCCATGGTTCGATGGTTTGAAAAATTGGAATCGGTGTTTTTGCTTTGTAACTGTCCGGATGACAGTAAGGTTAAGTTTGCTACGAGCACATTACTTGATGGAGCGTTGTCTTGGTGGAATTCTTATGCTCAAACGATTGGAATGGAGAATGCTATCAAGCTTACTTGGGAGGAATTCAAGGGTTTGGTGACTAAGAAGTTTTGTCCTCGAACGGAAGTGAAAAAGTTGGAGACGGAGTTCTATGAACTAAAAACTATTGGGTATGATATCGACACTTACATTCGGAGATTCCAAGAATTGGCCGTGTTATGCCCATCTATGGTTTCAGATAATGAGAAGCTACTGGAGGCTTTCATTGAAGGACTTCCCGAAGTTATTCAAGGAGATGTGACTTCTTCTGACCCGCAAACGATCGAGGAAGCTATTCGATTGACTCAAAAGCTCATGGCCCAGGTAGTGAAGAGAGGCAAGTACACCAACACCAACCAAAACAACAACAACCCCAACAACTGCACCAACTACTACAATAACCAAAACAACAACAACAACAACGACGATAACCAAATCAACCGCGACAAAAGAAAATGGGAAGACGACCAAGGAGATTATAACAACAACAACCAAAACCGTAACAATAACCATCATCAACAACAGAATAGAGGGCAAGAGACTGCAATGGTTTATGTTGCTGCACCAATAGAAGGCAGAGGTTATGCTGGAACCTACCCACTATGTAATCGATGTAAGTATCATCACACGGGTCTTTGTCCTGCTAAGTGCTACAAATGTCAACAACTGGGACACCTTGCCAGGAATTGTAGAGGCAAGGCCATGGTTACATGTTACAGGTGCGGGGAGCAAGGACACTATCGGAATCAATGTCCTCAAAACCAAGGTCAACAAGTCGAAGGTGCTCATGGGAATGTATATATGTTAGAAGGAGCTCGTCAAGGTATCAACGACGCGGAAGACTGAAGAAGTTCGGAAACTAACAGTCTTATTTCTCCTTATATATTATGTCGTACTAAGTTTATGTTTTTCATCGTACTCGAATCTTTTTAACCCAAGATGTATTTCTGTTTGATAAACCACTCGTTGTAATATATTCTCATCTATCGTACTTTATTTTCTTTCGATTCGATATCATTTACGAGGATTTTAATTCTTTTTACTTTAACTATCATATTAACGACACTTTTCCATGTCTTCTCTCCTCGAAGTTCATCACAATTTTAACATCAGTTGACTCAACACCAAACAACATATGAGTCGATTAGTCCAAGCATTGCATAGTTACTCCTAAATTATACATAGCCTGATCACCTATGTCTAATTCAGGAAGAATCATGCAATGAAGGGAGTAGTAGTCTTATATGAGTAAGCAATTCTGTAATCGAGCCAAATTTTCAAAAGATTTTCTTCAAACCACTTGTTTCCAGTTTGATCCGCGTGACAGTTCTTGTTTGATGAGTTGCAAAGATCGAGCTAGAAACAAGTTGTTACCTAAACCGATTTAGCCTAATCTCATGACAGTTCTTGTTTGATGAGTTGTGAGATTAAGTAAAAATCGGTTACCAAAAAGTCTTTTGAGGGTTTTGCTCGGGAATGGGAAACTTTGCCACATCAAACCCTAAACCCGATAGACTAACACGAACTGAATTCAGGGACTGAATTCCTTTTTGGATGGGCGAATGTGACAACCCGTACTTTCAGGTCATTTCTCGACACCGTTCATGTCTCATTATTTCAACATTTTAGTAAACTTGGTTTACTTGTTTCAAATTCGCGTAACCTGGGAGGTTTAGCGGCGAATTCATGATCATGACATCACGTACATTTCATATGGACTAGGATTATTCTATATTTCATTGACATCATGTGCATCTCATTGATTCATTCACGACATTTCATTTCACCCTTCAACGCGTAATTTTTATATTTAATAATTTTTATCGCGTGAGTTTTTATTTTGATTATTTAACCCGTTATTTTCAAAAATGATCCCGAGGTTATTTTAAACTTACATTTAGTTTATAAAAACTATATTTTTAGTTTTCCTAGTGTTTCACATTTATTTGGTATTTAATCGTAAAAGTTTAATTATTAAGTCGTTTTCTAAAAAAATTTTACGATAATTATTTTATCACCCGATTTTCACAAGGAAAGTATTTTTACAATTTTTATCACCTCAATACATTCTATTTTGACTTAATAAAAAGTTACTTGCACCAAAAATTCCCATTTGCTTATACTTGTACATTTTTACAATTTACTTACACTTTTTCTACAAATAAACACAAGATAATACAAGTATCAATTTATACAAGATTTTAAAAAAAAAAATATATAATTGAGAGACAAACCCTCCCCAAAAACCGGCCTAGGGGAGGGCTTGCATTAATTTGAAGCATGGTTCATGTTTTTTTCTAATAATTCACCTCATATACAAAGTCTTACCTCATCTTCATTATTTACACATAGTTTCAAGTGTGAAATAAAAATCTCATTTCTCTCTTTTGCTCCATCAAGAACCGGCCACATAGAGAAGAACCAAAGGGATCAAAAAATTTTGCAACTTCAAGTGTTATAACAACCTAGATCATATCCTTTTCATGGTTTTGAAATAAAAACCAAGGATATTTAAGTTAATCCTTTGTTACCTACACCTCTTCACTTGCACTAGTAAGCATATTCTTGTTATTTTTAAGCTTCCTTATCATTTTCATATGTTCCTTTTCATTTTTGGAGCTTATATGCATGTTATGTAGTTTATACCATTTATTTTATGATTTTAAGGTTTTATATACTTATTGGTCATCCTATAATTACTCCCATGGTATTCTTTGGTCTTGATGGTGATTAGGAACCCATGACACCCTAAGAAGGTGTATGGTAGGATTAGATTAGTTTTGGAGTTGATTGAAGGGATTAGAATAGGTTTTGTCCGAGAAAAACTATTTTCGTAAACTATATTTTACGTTCTGTCCTTAAAACGAAATTCTGGAAAAACCCACTGATGGTACGACATTTTGGCCTTGATAATTAGAAAATATACTTTAAAACGAATCCGTGGCCGCTTGAACGGATAAAAACGGAGTTATAACGAAGCCGTGGTGAATTTTTAAAGTTTGACGACGAAACGTATTATTTTCTGAAAAAGACAGCATGCAGTTTTTACATATTTCGGGTCAAAAAACGAGCCTTAAGCTTCACAAATTATTTCGACTAGTCAAAAATATATTAGTTTACTTCGATACGAAGCTAAGGACATATTTTACGTAGAAAACGGATTTAAAACGACAAATATATGGCCGTTTTCATAAAGTTGCCGTAAATATAATTTTCTGAAAATTATATTATTTCTACTATACAAGTATTTCATTAGCTATATCGTCCATGTTTGCGGCAGTTTTTAACCATGATGCAAAACTTTTTATAACAAAGTGTCTTCTAGTAAAATCAAGTTCACCGGCCATATTTTTCAAAACAAAAAGCCGTTTGTCAAGCGGAGTTATGGTGAATTATTTACGGATGTTCAAACATTGGCCGAAACTCATTTTCTGCACAACATTAACAAAAACCACCATCTTTAGCCTTTGATATCTTTATGATCTAGACCTTTTGGACGAAAACTCCTGAACTGAAACTTTTAGATATCGGTACAAACTTTCCAAAACCGTCGAGTTCGTTCTCTAACGATCGACGTACACCATTTTACGACTACTTTTCCGGAGCCATTTTTGTTAATTTCATGATTTTTCCGACGACATTGTTTTGCGACGAAAAGTGGTAATTTCATCAAAAATCATTATAAAACCATTGTAGGATGACATTTTGACGTAAAAACATGTAAAGTCATTTTTGAAGGGTCAAGACGTCAAACGAGTATTTTTCGTCGACGAGTAACATTTTCAAAAACTCGTAAATGGTATAAATAACGTACGAAATGCATGCATAACATTACATTGCAACACATGACATATCATATCATTCGTAATAGGTCCCGGTTGACGCATTACATTATACCTCAGTGTACTCACTCTTGTCATCACCTGTTTACCAAGTGAGTTTTCATAGCCCCTACTTTTACTTGCTTTCATAACTGTTTTGGGGGAGATACATGCTCAAACCGTTTTCATTTACTTTCACAAGTACTTTAACATTTTAAGGATTACTGTGAGTTTCGTAGCCCCTGCTTTTACTTGTTTTCATAACTGTTTTGGGGGAGATACATGCTCAATAATGTTTATTACATTCATGACTATTTGCAAATTACATGTTTAGCCGAACTGAATGCCTAGTCATGCGTAGTAACAGTATTACTATAAGTAGTATTTTCATGGTATATTCATTGGACTGATGGTCTTGGTATATTCATTGGGCTGATGGTCTTGGTATGTTCATTGGGCTGATGGTCTTGGTATATTCATTGGGCTGATGGTCTTGGTATATTCATTGGACTGATGGTCTTGGTACATTCATTGAGCTGATGGTCTTTGTATAATCATTGCACTAAGGGTCATGGAACAATTTGAAACCGTACGAGTTATATGTTATATCAAGTATCTAGGGATACATCAAGTTATGCACTAGTGTGAATTCATTTGACATCATATGTTTGGAACATAAACTACACACATTCTGGCAGTGGGTTGTGAACACACAGGTTGCAAGTTTTGTATGGGCGGGACTTGGAACTGAGTGGATTTACAATGCCTTTGCTACATAAACGATTTTGAAAGTCTTTACATTTCAACGATTTACAATGCCTTAGCTGCATAAACGATTTTGGAAGGCTTTACATTTCAAAACAAACTCTATGAACTCACTCAACCTTTGTGTTGACACTTTTAGCATGTTTTAATCTCAGGTATCTAAGGCATTCACTTCATGGCACGCATTGGGACACATCATGGAGTCGTGATGACGACGCGTCTCACTTGGGTTTTACGTACTTTAAAACGTTGTTTGAATTGTAACAAACTTATTTTTACACAAGTTGATTTACATTTGGGACCTACTTTGTAAACTCTGATTGTTTTACTAAATCAAACGATGTATTTTCCAAACGACACTTTAGGTCGTTCGATATAACTGTGATTGTGATGCTATGACAGTCAATCCCCAGGAATTCCATTCCGCTGCAAAACAGGTAATTTGGGGGGTGACAGTAGAGAATCACCTCACAATACTCAACAACCACCAATACTCCCCTATCTTAAAATTTTGAAGTTACAGAATATGGGGAGGATGAGTCATGTGTGGAAGTGCGATTGGAATGAATTCTTAATTCTTCAAAAACCACAGGCACAATCCTCATTCCATAACCTCACAACCATAAAAATGGGTTGGTGCAACAGGATAAAGTACTTGTTTTCACCTCTCATGGCGAAACTTCTTTCCAACCTAAAGAGAGTTGATATATGGCTCTGTGATGGTATTGAAGAGGTTGTTTCAAACAGATACGAGTCTACTGATAACCTCAAAAACACCAGTCTCTTCCCTCATTTAGACATTCTTGACCTGTCTAGCCTCAAAAAGCTCAAGTGCATTGGTGGTAGTACCAATGGTATATCTACTGATATTCATGACCAGCTTAAGGTATGTTTCCTATATATTTAGTGACTAAAATAAAGGTTGGTTAATTATGTTAATATTATTAGCTCTGTTAATTTTATAATTATATTCTTTTTTTTTTTTTTTTTTTTTTTTTTTTTTTTTTTTTTTTTTTTCAGTTATCTTCTTGGTCCTTATGCCAATATGCTAGAGAGATAAGTATAGAAGGTTGTATGGCATTGTCAAGTGTGATTCCATGGTATGCTGTTACACAAATGCAAAAGCTTCAGGTGCTGAAAATAGAACATTGCAAATCGATGACAGAGGTGTTTGAAACTCAAGAGATCAACAACAAGAGTAGTGATGATACTCGAAAGTCACTTCCAAGGCTAGAATATATTACGATGCTCAAACTTCCAAAACTAAAGATCTTGAAAATTGAAGGGTGCAGCCTTTTGGAACATATATTCACATTTTCCACTCTTGAAAGCCTCGTGGAACTCGAAGAACTAGGGATAAAGCATTGCGAGGCAATGGAAGTCATTGTTAAGAAAAATAATGGAGAGCAAACAACGACATCTGATGTGGTGGTCTTTCCTCAGTTAAAATCCCTTTCACTAGTCGATCTACCCAACTTTGTTGGTTTCTTCTTGGGGAAGAATGAATTCACATGGCCAGCATTGGAAAAGGTTGTGATCGGTGAATGCCCACAAATAACGGTGTTCACTTATGGTCGGTCAACAGCTCGAAAGCTTAACTTCATAAATACAAGCTTAGGCAAACATAGTGTTGAATGTGGCCTTAACTTTCATGTGACCACCACCTCGCATCAGGTATTATTTTTATTTCAAATAAAAAATGAAAAAGCCTTCCCATGTCAGGTCTTTTCTAGAAAATATCAACGGTTTAGTTATGTATCTGATCCCCAAAACCCAACCGTTGTACAATCATGTAGAGCCTTTTGGCTTATTTTACTCACATCTGAAGTTTTTTAATCACTGAACCAACTTATATGTGCAATTTTCTCTGACATAAGCTTGTGTTTTTTTATGACCTTGTAGGCCCGATTACCAAGTTATGAAAGTACAAGCTCATACGGCCCTACTACTATGGAGCGGTTGCCTTGGTCTTATCATAATTTGATTGAAGTGGATATGGATATGAATTATAACCCCAGTGGTGGACATTCTCTTTTTTCATCCGATAAGTTGCTACAACTGCAAAAGCTTGAAACTGTTCATTTTAGGAGATGCGAGGACACTGAGGAGATATTCGATTCACCAACTGTTGCTGAAATTCCAAACTTGAGACAAGTGGACTTGGAGTTTTTAGATGGTCTCAAGTATATATGGAAGAGCAAGCAGGGGATAGCATTAAAGTTTCCAAACCTAACACAACTGTCTATTGATAATTGTAATAGTTTAGAATATGTATTTACATGTTCGATGGTTGGTAGTCTATCGCATCTCCAAGAACTAGATATAAGTGTCTGCGAAAGTGTGAATGTAATTGTGAAAGGAGAAGAAGAAGAATGTGATGCCATAGTGAATGCTATTGTGGTGTTCCCTTGTCTAAAGTCCTTAAAACTTGAATGTCTTGAAAGTCTCGAGGGATTTTGCTTAGGAAAGGAAGCTTTTGAATTTCCATCATTGGATACCTTGCAAATTGATTGGTGTGAAGAAATGACGGTTTTTACCAAGGGAGATTTGTCTGCTCCAAAGCTATATGCAATTAGGACACGGGATATTATAAATGGGAAGAGGAAGTATAATATACACAACAGGCTGAACTCCTTTTTGAACACCTTAAATAAAAGGGACTAAATATGTAAAAAGTTCATGTTCACAACTTCTTCATCTTCAAACTTAATTTTCGACGCCATCCACATGATCTGTTTTCAGGTAAGTCGTTCAATTTATCTTTTTTATATGCGTAATTAACTATGTTTATTTATGTGATAATTCATAGGATTATAGGTAATTGGGTATTTTGAATTGGAAGTATTTAATTAAGGGTTTATGTCTTAGCCTGATTGATGTCATGGGTCAAAATAAGAAAGTCAACAAAAGTCAAACCCACATCAACAACAAGTTTGATGAGAATTGGCAGTATTTTCGTGTAATAGTGATAAAACTTGAAGTTTTAGTTTGAATCTTGATGATGAATTGGAAGATTTTGTAGTATATGATGGTTATTATCAAGTAAAAAATGAAAAATATTATAGTGCACAAAAGATGTTTGGTGAAATGTCAATTAAGAAATTTGAGGTTGATGGTGTTGCTTGTTGTTGGTGTGGGTTTGACTTTTATTGTTGACTTCCTTATTTTGACCCATGACAATTGATTTCTGTGTTTGAGTTTTTATTGCAAGTATAAATTTTAATAAGCCGAATGTATAATAGGTGTGACGATTAATTGGATCACTTTTGGTGTTGTTAATAGCCTATGCCGTGTGTTTTTATTGGCTACATAGTTACATGTGTTTGAAAATAATTATGAGATCTTGTATTTAATTGAACTCTGCAATTGGTAAAAGAAGAAATTAAGAAGTATAGATGGTTTGAAAAGGCACATTTGATTTAGGGTAACTTGGCAATGGTTGATCTTTTGTGATAGTTTGAATTTATTATGAATTGGAATGACCTTCAGTTAAAACATATAGGCTTGAAACTACACTTATAGAAACAAGATAACTGGAACAGGAGAGGAGGGGACTCACCAAAGTAAGTCAACAAAATTCAAAGAAAACGTGCAGTGAGTACTTAGTTTAGCGTCCTATTTTAGGGAATTATTTATACCAATCTCATCAAGTGACTAAGAAGAGATTAACAACAAAAAGATCAGTCAACTGCCTAATCTTAGAATATGTTGCTGTAGAAATAGTCAAGCTCGATAGTGGAATCAATATGCTCCAATACTTGTGTCCCATGTTAGAACGAGCTGTTTGGTCATCATCACAAATGAATTAAATGTGTTCGCTTTGGGTCCACAACAAATATTCCAACAATTTTCTTAAACTAACTAATCGAACATTGAAATTGCATATGATATATCATTTATTCTCATGTGTGCAGCAACTATAAGAAGCTATTATCTAATAACCCACTTGTAGGTTTGTAGATATTGTAATTGTTTATACTTAAGATGTTATATTAGTAACTTCACTTCAAAGGTATAAATTTATGACAATGTCTAAGTAATTGGTGATAGAGGATATATTATAATTTTACTTGAGTTTTATTATGTGGACAGTATGACTTACGCTACAGTAATTTCCACCAATTTTTCGTATTGTCAAGAACCAAAATTTTGTTTTTTCAGAAACATAGATAGAAGTAATATTTTCATTATATACCATCTTTCGTGTTTTGCATATTTACAAAATGTGTGTGATTTTACAGGAACATCAGAACTCTACAGAGGCTCAAGTCGTGTGTTCTTCATACCGCTATGCCTAAATTCATGGGAACTTTGGGCATGAAGTTTGTTTTTGGACAATTTTATACAGTTTGTTGGTCTAAAGGAGTTTGAGACAGGTATGAACAACGAGTCCAAACCACAAATATCTTTCATGTAAAAATTATGCGCAACAACACGTTTGTCAATGTGGCAGGTTCAAAAGGAAACAAGAAAATGGGAGCCTCGATCTTCTGGATCCTAAAAAATGAAGGCGGAAGGAATTTTCTAAGTATACCGCAGAAGAAACTGTTGAAGATGTGAGAAGAGTTGCTAAAAGTATGGGACTGAAGTCGGTTGTGATAAAGGTCAATGGATTTACTCATTCAAGAGATACAAGCTTGTGATTTTGAGGTTTAGAGACGCTTAAACAAACTGACACCTGACCAAAACGCGGTTGTGTAATTAAAGCCACTTAATGGCTGTCGACTCAGGATTCTGTTTGTGCTCTTTTTTTGTGCTGTTGCAAAATACTTGTTGAACTGTAGTAAGGAGACTTGCTTGATGTTATGGTTTCACCATCAATATGTTTGATTGTGTTTTTTTCTTGGATATTGGTTGAAGCAAAAATTTAAAACTTTTTGTTGAAGGGGTTGTATAATAGAATATCGTTTGCAATATATTTTGTACTTGATTGCTTTTACACGTGGGAAGGGAGGTAAGTTCCGCAAAAATGATAAATTTCCAGAAAAATATTCTCAGCAGCTTCCCTTGTTTGCTATTTTTAATTAAGTTTATAAGTTTCCTATCTTTTCAATTTCAGAAAACACCATCTGGTGCGTCTATGTTTTTCTCTTATGTTTGCAGACGGAAAGTGAAAATGATATAAGTTCTTATGTCTCCAAACGGGAGGAGCAAATAAAAGAAGCGCGTTTGTTTTTTTCCAACATAAAAGGGACAATTGACTTTTTTTCACTTCAATCTACATATTCTTTTTCTTGCATAGACAAAATACATGTAAGTAAACAAAAAACGCCTTAGTTGCTTTTTGCTACATGTACAAAACTAATTGTTCACTAATCGGTTATTGAATAGTTAGGGTGTTTAGTCGAGAACTAAAGTTTAAGTTTGGATTTAATAATGTGTTCAATTAGTTGTATGATTGAATTGTTATGTTTTATTTATTATAGGGTTGAAAAAATGTTGACCAAGTTTGAGACCAAGAGTAACCAAGTCAAAGGATTGAGTCCTCATACCAAATGGCCGTGGATCCTTGCCAGTCTTCACAGTGGTGTAATTCAGCTATGGGATTATCGAATGGGGACTTTGATTGACAAGTTTGATGAGCATGATCGTCACGTTCGTGTTGTTCATTTTCACCCTTTGCAGCCCCTCTTTGTGTCTGGAGGTATAAATGCATTTTCATCTTTTACGTTATTTTAAGCTCTTCTCTACACGTTATTTTGTAATGCGATAAGACTAGTTTATATAATATGGTTTTCCAACTTTCTAGAGAGTTATGTCATGATATGGTAGAAGGCTTGTTTGCCGCGGTATGTTTTGCTAAAGATGGATGCAGCAATTGGTCGAAAATAGAGTATGTGATGCCGATGTGTATATATAAACTGCATGTCTGATTCATGCACCAATGCATTACAGGAAAAGAGATCCAAAGTTGGTATTATCGACGGCAGTTTAAATAAATATTCTTAGCTGTATACATTTCAGACATAAATGAACACAATTCTTTACATAATCGAACAAAACTACACATTTAGTTTGTGGTAAAAGATGATATTTAGCTTGTATCAGTATCACTCAATAGCTTTCTTCAGATGTGAGACACACGCTGACCAATAGGATTAATCACGCCACTATACGCATGAACTCATACCACATTCTCAAATGTCACGGCACATATCTCATCACACAACACCATGCCGTCCATGCCATTACTCTTATTTACATCCCCTATTTTGCATGCTAGTGAGATTATGATCAAGACAATTAACACATAAGAACTTAACTACTTATAAACTGAAGAACCTAATTATTAGAGGCATGTAATCAATTACCAATACATATACTCAAACATACGTTTCAAAGTACCAAACTTCTAAATAACAGTGTGACAAACTACAAACATCTAACTCTTATTAATATCTATTTTCCCATTAATTATCATTAACAGATATATTTTAACTTACAAATATGCATCTGATTAGTGTTTTCCCCATTTGTCCGGTCCGTGAGGTCCAAGCCTGAAATGTTCTTAAAGTTGGAAAATTTGATCGCTGTAAGTCAGGTAACGGGTCAAGATGGCAGTGTCACATTTAGTACAATATGTGGCACATTCAGTAAACCCGCATACTTTGTTACCCACTTTCTTATAAACAACTACTCAGTCATTAATGATTATACATACAACATTTTTACGATAACAATCATATTCTCAGAACAAAACGAAAAGCTTGTTAAAAATGCTCTAATTAAGTCAACATTAGTGAAGATAAAAAGCATGGGTGAAGAAGTACCAGGAATGTCGTTTCCTTCAAACGCGACACTGTTGATGGCGGAGGCACATTCATATACACCATCAGTTCTACATCCGGTAAAGCCACGTGTCCAATGACAACAATTACGAAATTAGTATATGGTAATCTGAAATGCGAGTAGGTGTGATTCCAGATAAAGCCACGTGTAAAGCCACGTTTCCTTCATATACACCATCAGTTCTACATCCGGTAAAGCCACGTGTCCAATGACAACAATTACGAAATTAGTATATGGTAATCTGAAATGCGAGTAGGTGTGATTCCAGATAAGTGATTACGTTACCTCAAGTGACCGACCGTTGACGCCTATTATTCGTATGTAACGTGCTAGAACCTATTCCAGCTCGCATGGCAGCGCCTAAAATGATAACAATAACAGAATTAGTAAACGGCGATCTGCAAGTTCAATGATGTTTAACAGAAGAATTACAGATTAATCGTACATCAGTTCAAAAGTTACTGAACCTGCAACGTGCCTTACCTGCTGGTAGTACCTTTGGGCGACCATTACATAAATGCGAAAAGCCACCTACAGTTTTCAGCCGCGTCTCTGACGCGAAGCATCAGTTGCAATGGATCTACCGTACGCACAAAAATGACAAAATATAAAACTTTTGGCAACAAAAATAACTGCTTGCAGTACATTAGCAGTAATTCTAAATCATAAGAAAAGGATAAACATATTATATCGACTCACAGGCTGCGCACCATAGGTATTTGTCCCTGATGCTGGCAAGACACCCACATTTTCAGCATTTACACCTGAATTGTCAATATTAAACCGGACAGTGTATGAGTATGGAAAACAGCAATCTAAGCGTATACAATGGACCAGAAATAATAAAGATGTATGAAAACCTGAAGGTGTGCCGCTGGCCGTACCAGTATCCACACTCGAGTGACAACGTTAACCCGCAACCCATAGATTCGGAACTGTCGAATCCTGTATACCTGCAAGTGCAACATGTTCTATAACAGCACCCACACTTATTATTTAACATACTAATCAAGAGCATAGCTTTAGGGAGTAGTTGCAAAAACTGAACTGAGAATGAAACAACTGAAGTAAAAAGTACCTGAGCATCCCAAAATTTTGTAGATCAATTGATCTCTGCCATTGTCGATCAATTAAGATGGGTAGCTTAAGTCGGCTGTGTTGAACTCAAGATCTTTAGCCATGGTCTGCAAATAGCCAACATCGTATAACACACAACATTATATCAGACTGAGTAAATTGGCAATGCATTCATAAAGCGGTCCACTACTAAACACTAACGCAGGCATACTCAAAGGTAATTTCAAAATTTCATACCTCTCTCGAAGCTCAAACCGAGCACCATCACAAAATTTTGTACTTGCGTTATGAAAAACTGCAGCATTGCCAGAAGCACAAAATGAATAATCAGTGCCCATTGATTAAAAAGACGGTTCATAACTAAAAGAATTTTGTATAGAGCGTTGATTAAAAAGACGGTTCATAACTAAAAGAATTACAAGGCTAGGGAAAAATGGCGTACATTTAATCATTTGTGGTCTAGTCTGCAATTTTGCTATTACCTCTTGCTTTATTTCTCTTCTGGGGCATTTCACTATATCCAACTTTTGCCTTTTTAATCACCTCTAATTTAGATCTACTTCTGAACTCTAAGACAAATTTCTCATCTTAGCAAAGTACTAATTCTAAACAAATTATAATTCATATTGACAGTCAAAAAGATTTGGTACCAATTTGTTATTGCAAAAATCGTCCCTAAACTTTGGCCAAATTGCACGTTTCGTCCCAAAACATTGGAAAGTGCAAATATCGTCCCTGTGGGGAAACTTTGGGGCAGAAATCGTCCCTGGCCTAGATCAAATTACTAAAATACCCTTCTCACTTTATTACTTTCCAGTTTGTTGCGCAAATGGTCCCTGTGTTTCGCCAGATTTTGCAAATTTAGTCCTATTTTTTTTTTTTTTTTTTTTTTTTTTTTTTTTTTTTTTTTTTTTTTTTTTTTTTTAATTAACTATTAATATTAGTATTATTTTTTTTACGATTTCGTCTGATTTTTTACGTTTTCGTCCGTTTTTTACGTTTTCATCCGTTTTTTTACGTTTTCGTCCGATTTTTTACGTTTTCGTCCGTTTTTTTACGTTTTCGTCCCTTTTTTTACGTTTTCGTCGGGTTTTTTACGTTTTCGTCGGATTTTTTACGTTTTCGTCCGTTTTTTTACGTTTTCGTCCTTTTTTTACGTTTTCGTCCGTTTTTTTTACGTTTTCGTCTGATTCTTTACATTTTTGTCCGTTTTTTTACGTTTTCGTCCCATTTTTAACATTTTCGTCCGTTTTTTTACGTTTTTGTCCCTCTTTTTTACATTTTTTTTCTCTTTTTTACGTTTTCGTCCGATTTTTTACGTTTTCGTCCCTTTTTTTACGTTTTCGTCCGTTTTTTTACGTTTCCGTCCGATTTTTTACGTTTTCGTCCGTTTTTTTACGTTTTTTTCTGATTTTTTACGTTTTTGTCCGTTTTTTTACGTTTTCGTCCCATTTTTTACACTTTCGTCCGTTTTTTTACGTTTTTGTCCATTTTTTTTCCATTTTTTCCTCTTTTTTTATGTTTTCGTCCGTTTTTTTACGTTTTCGTCCGATTTTTTACGTTTTCATCCGTTTTTTACGTTTTCGTCTGATTTTTTACGTTTTCGTCCGATTTTTTTTACGTTTTCGTCCGTTTTTTACGTTTTTTTACGTTTTCGTCCGATTTTTTTTATGTTTTTGTCGTAAAAAATCAGACGAAAACGTAAAAAATCTGACGAAAACGTAAAAATCGGACAAAAATGTAAAAAATCGGACAAAAACGTAAAAAAATGGACGAAAACGTAAAAAACGGACAAAAACGTAAAAATACGGACGAAAACGTAAAAAAACAGACGAAAACGTAAAAAATCATAAACAAAAACGTAAAAAATCAGACGAAAACGTAAAAATGGGACAAAAACGAAAAATTAGACAAAAACGAAAAAAATCGGACAAAAACGTAAAAATTCTGATGAAAACGTAAAAAATCAGACGAAAACGTAAAAAATCAGATGAAAAAGTAAAAAATCGGACAAAAACGAAAAAATCGGACGAAAAGGTAAAAAATCGGACGAAAACGTAAAAAAACGGACGAAAACGTAAAAATTCTGACGAAAACGTAAAAAAACGGACGAAAACGTCAAAAAATCGGACGAAAACGTAAAAAATCGGACGAAAACGTAAAAAAAGGACGAAAATGTAAAAAAACGGACGAAAACGTAAAAAATCGGGCGAAAACGTAAAAAAACGGACGAAAACGTAAAAATTCTGACAAAAACGTAAAAAATGGGACAAAAACGAAAAAATTGGACAAAAACGTAAAAAATCGGACAAAAACGTAAAAAAATGGACGAAACCGTAAAAATTCTGATGAAAACGTAAAAAATCAGACGAAAACGTAGAAAATCAGACGAAAACGTAAAAAATCGAACAAAAACGAAAAAATCGGACAAAAAGTTAAAAAAATCGGACAAAAACGTAAAAAAACGGACGAAAACGTAAAAATTCTGACGAAAACGTAAAAAACGGACGAAAATGTAAAAAAACGGACGAAAACGTAAAAAATGGGGCGAAAACGTAATAAAACGGACGAAAACGTAAAAAATCGGACGAAAACGTAAAAAAACGGATGAAAACGTAAAAAATCAGACGAAAACGTAAAAAACAGATGAAAACGTAAAAAAAATAATACTAATATTAATAATTAATTTTTTTTTTTTTTTTTAAAAAAAAAAAAAAGGACTAAATTTGCAAAATCTGGCGAAACACAGGGACCATTTGCGCAACAAACTGAAAAGTAATAAAGAGAGAAGGGTATTTTAGTCATTTTATCTAGGCCAGGGACGATTTCTGCCCAAAGTTTCCCCACAGGGACGATATTTGCACGAAACGTGCAATTTGGCCAAAGTTTAGGGACGATTTTTGCAATTTACTCTTTTCAATTTAGTATTCCAAATAGCCACAAATCAAAAGGATTATAGTAATAATAGTTACAAACTAAAACCCGATTAAACAAAAAATGCATTGACATACAGGTGACATAAAAAATCTGCCAAACACAGTTTCACCCAGTTAACCCGATTTACTCGTTACCCTTTTTGCCAACTCAACCCGCTTCTTTTATGTAGATGATGCAGTTGATAAATGATAAAAGTAGTGATAATTGTGTGATTACCTGTCATAAAAAACACAGTAGGTCCTTTTCATGTTTATGCTTCATATTACCTATGTGCTATATCAATTACCTAATAATAATATGAAATAGCATATACTGTTGTCAATTACCAAAAATAAAAAGTTTATTGGTGAGATTTATGTTTGCCTCATTATCAAGCTAATATTTTTTCTTGTCAAAGAAATTCAATGGTGGAAAAAAAAGTGTTTTAAGTTGACTCAGAACTAAATACCTGCTTGACCACAGTTACCAAACCCGCCCTGCTTGCCCTTTATGCCACCTCTTCATGAGATCGAGGCGTCATAATCCCATACTCTCATACATGTGCACCGCCGGCTGTATCATCTACAACTTGCTTAGCCGTTTGTAACCTTGTTAATGTGTGTTCACACTAAGCAAGAGGCTGCAATTAAATATAGAAAGATCATTATCAACATTTAAATTGTTGTTCGGAAAAGTTAAGATGCAGAACCGGTCTGATCCAGCGGCCACAAAAACCAAACGTAGCTTATACATTGGTATATAATAACTTAAAAATAAAGACTGTTATAAGGGAAGGGAAACTCACATTGAGTACTTTGTGGTCCAACAATAGCTCGTTACTGGTCTTAATCACTGTTATAACACAATGCCAAATACCCCGTCACAAATCTCTTCCTTCCTCACCAAACGAACTCTTTTCTAATCATTATATCTTGAGATTCCAATGATAAAAAAACCAAACGATGTCAGGTAGATAAAAGGAAAAAACTAACAATCATATAACATAAAAAACTTACACGTGGCTGCTGATTTTTTGAACAGGAAGATGGACGCAGTCACCCCCAAATCGCAAAATCCTCTTCGACACGGCTGAGGGAATCAGCTCAATAACGTATTGAACAACGCAATTTCTGCATGGCACGATAAAAGTTACAATTATTAACGACTGTATAAAAATGGGAAGCAACACGATCTTTGGTTACTCTTACCTGAAAGTAATTCCTAAAGCAATGTCCTGCATGCCGACTCCCTTGTAGAAAACCCAAAAACCAAAATCAAAACCACATTAGCCAAAAAAAAAAGTGACTGAGCTTTCGAAAAACAGCTAAACATACGCCCGAGCTATATTCAAAGTCCTTAAAAGCAGCTTCACTAAAATTAATGATATCAAGCTTAAAGTTCTTTGAAAATCAACAATCACCTTTTCTGAAAATGATGTTATTACTTGGGGTGTGTTTGTTTTTTTAAAAAAAGTCTTACTAGCCCTCTTACTCTTACCAGTAAGAGGTGGGCAGACGTTTTGCTTGTTTGTTTTTTTCTTTTGAGTAAGACCCAGTTAGACATATAACATCTTACTCAGTAAGAGGTGGGGGACTTGTCTTACTGCCTCTTACTCGTTTTGTAAACTTTATATAATATATTTGATTGTTTATTAACTATGTTATATTTATGATAAAAAGTCTTGTTTCATATTTACATAAGTTACTTATTATCGTATTGCGTTGGTTTAATAAATAAATTGCAAAAACGAGCACTTAAAATCATTCGGACACTCATACAAAAAACAAACAACATTATTTCTTTCAGATTTAGACTTTCTAGCCACCTCTTACTAGTAAGATGCGGTAGTGAGATTCGGACCCAAAACATCTTAATGAAACAAACACACCCTTGGATTAGCTAAAATCACCGCATTAATTAAACTAAAATTATATAAAAGTGAAATGATACCTGCAACAGCAATTTTTCTAGGGTTTGGTCCAGCAAAATCATCGCCCTACATTTTAATACAAATTAATAATATATTATTAACAATTAAAAATGTAATTAAAGAAATATAATTACTTCTTCCATATGAGATCGTGATGACATCGGTGGTTTTGAAATCCTGGTCTTAAAAGTCAGTTGGTTTTAGGGCTCCAAGAAGATGTGAGTGAACCCTAATTTAATATGGGTCATGCTACCCAAGGCAGCTAAAGGCCTATGGGTGCTTGTGATAATTTAATAGGGGGTTGCCAATCAGGCAATGATCGGGGGAATGTTTTATCATTTTCGTGCCAAAATATAAAAAAATTAAAAAGCCTTTTAGTTAGTAAAAAAAAATTCGTTTTTCCGTTTTTTAAATTCAGAGAGAAGGGAATGGTTTTTTCTTCTCTAGAGAAGAATTGATAAGTTTGAAAACCCGTTTAGTTGTAGTTATATTTTTCTTTTTTTTTTAAATGAAGGCGATGGAAGGTGGATGGAGATGGGCGTGATAAGAGTGGGGTGAGAGGAAATGGGGTTATTATTTTAAAAATGAAAAAAGTGAGAAAGGTGTAATGGTATTTTCATTTTTTGTATTAAGATTTGGAAAATGAGAAATTCATATTTTTGGAAAATTATTGGAAAAAAGTGCGACTAAACGGGTTTTCAGTTTTTCTCTTTCCATATGAAAAATTTTCTTAAAAAATGAGTATTTCTCTCCAACTAAACGGCCCCTAAGGTTTGGGTTCTTTGGTTTGCAGAAATATAAGATACAAGTTTTTTTTATTTATTGTTTTACAATTTTTTTAGTCTTTTACAAGTTTTTGTTTTTACAAGTTTTTTTTTTTTTTTTTTTTTTTTTTTTTTACAACTTTTAAGTTTTTTACATGTTTTTTTAGTTTTTTACAAAGTTTTTTTTAGCAAAAAACGTAGTCGGAAAATTTTTGAGTCTCAGATTCGAAGGTTGTAAAGTGAGATTTTATCTCACTTTACCATCTATTCAGTTTTCATCATCGTCTCGGAAAATTAAGGCTCAAAAATCATCATCGCCTCGGAAATTTTTTGAAAAAGGCTAAAATTCGAAGGTTGCAAAGTGAGATAAACCTCACTTTGCCGTCCATTCGGTTTCGGTTATCATCATCGTCTCACAAGGCACAACAGGTCTCAAACTGCACAAGTGCACAAGTTTACAATAGCAGTCTCAGGTCTCAAAACTGCACAAGTGCACAAGTTCACTACAGAAGTCTAGCCAAACACCTCATGTCTCAAAACTGCACAACATGTCTCAAAACTACACAAGTCACAACAGGTCTAAAAACTGCATAACTCTAACCAAGCACAAAACACGTTTTCATTGTGCAAGAGGTACGATTCCCTTTCTGCAAAAGTTTACAAGAAAGTAAACAAGTGCAGGCATTCTACCTTATAAGCAACAACATTACTCAGCAACTAGCAAGAAAGCAACAACACAACTAGCAATATCTCCAAAAACCACAATAAACAACAACTAGCAAGAACTAAAACAGGACCACAAGTGTCACAGTCCACGACAACAAGCAACAACTGCACAAGCAACAGCACCACAAGCAGATACCACCAAAACATAAACGATCTAACAAGTTTTATACTTGTCAGATCAAGTTTTTAGATCTAAAATTTTTTTAGATAATCAAAGAAAACCAAACATTTTTTTAAACTAACCTTAAATTTTTTTCAACATCATAAAAAGATTCAAGATCTAAAAAATTTTTAGATCTAAAAACATAAACGAAACAGATACCACCAACCAACGATCTAACAAGTTTTATACTTGTTAGATCAAGTTTTTAGATCTAAAACTTTTTTAGATAATCAAAGAAAACCAACATTTTTTTAAACCAACCTCAAATTTTTTTCAACATCATAAAAAGATTCAAGATCTAAAAAAATTTTAGATCTAAAAACTTAAACGAAACAGATACCACCAAAACAGATACCACCAACCAACTATCTAACAAGTTTTATACTTGTTAGATCAAGTTTTTAGATCTCAAATTTTTTTAGATAATCAAAGAAAACCAAACATTTTTTTAAACCAACCTCAAATTTTTTTCAACATCATAAAAAGATTCAAGATCTAAAAAAATTTTAGATCTAAAAACTTAAACGAAACAGATACCACCGAAACAGATACCACCAAAACAGATATCACCAATCTCTCTAAAATTTGTACATGCAACCAATGATCTAACAAGTTTTATACTTGTTAGATCAAGTACTTAGATCTAAAATGTTTTTAGATCTAAAATGTTTAGAGAGAGAGAGAGAGAGAGAGAGAGAGGTGAGATAGAGTGAGGTACCAAAAGTGAGATGAGACATAGTTATCAATTCAGAGAGAGACAGAAAACGCGAACACGGTAACACCACAAAAAGAGAACGCGTAACACACTATACAACCACACACGTAACACACACATATACACACGTTTTTTTATACATTTTATAAAGATTTTAAAAAATAAATAAGTTTTAAAAGTATATTTATTTTTTAAAGTATTATAACTTTTTAAAAATAAAAGTAGTTTTAAAAGTAGTAAAATAAAAGTTTTATATAAAATGTATTATTAATAAAAGTTTTATATAAAATGTATGATAAAAGTTTTATATTAAAAGTTATATTATAAAACTTTTATAATAAAAGTTGTATCACAAAGTTGTATTTTTTAATTTTTATATACAAAAATTGTTAAAAAAAAATACAAAAGTTGTCACAGATATTGAAATCATGACAACATGTGGCGGTGGTGGTGTTCCGTGATGAAGTTATAAAAGTTGTGTTTTTTATTTTTTAGGTGTTCGGTACTGAAGTTGCTTTAACTGATTCGGTGCAATCTACTGCTCAAGCGAATGGTTTTCTTATTGTTAAAGGAAGAACTAAAACAGATAGGGGCTATAAGTACTCAATCGAAATTAAGTGTTCTAGACATGGGACGTCTGCACGTGAAAGTTTAGAAGATGAACTTGAACGGCAGACTGGTACCGCTAAAATTAATTGCCCATTCAGATTACTGGCGAAATTTATAAAAGGTCGAACTGGTACCACTAAAACTAATGGTTGGATCTTGAGGGTCAAGTGTCCAAGGCATAATCATGATTTTGTAGACTCGTTGCATGGTTTTTCACAGGCCATGCGATTAAAAGAACGTGAGTTAGTTTTGGTAGAGCAGTTGACAAAACATCAAGTAGCACCACGGATTATACTTTCCTCACTAAAAGAGAGCGATCCGAATAACGTGTCTAGCATTAAAATGGTATATAATGCACAAGACAAGATACGTCGCGCCAGTCGTGGTGATTTAGTAATCTTTTATTTACAAAGATTGACCATATGTTTATATAACTAAGTATTTAGTAATCTTTTATCTATCTTTATAATAAAACAAAACTGTATCTATACTCATTCTCAATTTGATTATTAACTAGAGATTTTTTAGAATATGTGATAGATGTTCAATAGAATCTTTTGTTAGCTAACCCAACAGTACAGTCATCATGTGAAAACCACAAAAGAAGCTAAACCATCTCATATACAACCTTTACAACAAACTAAGTTGTGCCTCCATATAAGGGCTCTATTGAACACATATGACTTAGTACTTTAGGCTTCTAAATTGCACAGGTCATTCACATATGTCAACCACTAACAAATGAGTCAACTAGGGTGATTCGAGAGTCTAGACGACCCTCTTGGTTGCCTATATTTTTAGAGAAGATATCAAGAGACAGCTTCGTCCTATACTCCTGTCAATTTAAAGCTCAAACAATCACAAGTATGATTGGAAGTTATGGGTCTGTTGTTATTCTTTAATGGGCTAAAACCATTTATATAAAGCTTGTGTTTGTGAAAGTTTATGTTAAATACACCTTAATCATCACAATGTGCCAGTGCAAGTCAGTAACCAGAATTATTCAAATGGATCGATATGTCGCCTTCACGAGTCCTACCAAAAAACTCACCAAGCAACAGAGTTTGAGTCCTCTTGACGTAATCCAAACCATTGATGTTTCGCAAAGGGTAACTTGATGAGTCACACAAAGATTGCCTGAAGAAAGTATGTTTAACAAATCACTACTTGCAGGGTTGCAGCGTAACATACTGCAATTGATTACTAAAACAACTGATATATCAATACATAGATGAGAGGTTATGGATCTTGCAAGGTTAGAGTCTCCGCCCTCCATATGTTCACCAACACAATACTAAAAACCAATTGCAATAAAGAAAAACGACAATGTAACTGAAATTTTGTATGCTCGTCACATTCTCATTTTCTATCAGTTATCAAGTTAATTCACATGTAAAGTACTAACATTTAAAACTAGTCAAACATTATCAACAAACTTCGGTTTTCACATCCATGTTCTTTTGTGTACATGAGCCAAATGACATATATCTGCTATAAAATCACAACCACAAACTCCCATCATTTAAAGTACTACCATTTAAAAGTACAGTGTGAATTAAAAGTGTTATACACCAATAAAAATAATATTACTACGTATATCTTATGTATCAAATACATACCCAGCCTCTACAAAGTGGGATTTTACTCTTGTTCTTTTCTTCCTTGGGCATTTCAGCATAACTATAACATACGAGTAAATAATAAAATTAGTTTGGATTTAATGCAAGGATGTGATGATGTGAAAGGATCAGGGAGATTAGAGATGGCAAGATGGCGGGTCAAAATGGGTTCGGATTAAGAAGGATCAAAATTGGTTTGCTTCATAAGAGTGTCAAATCTGATACGGGATCAAACATGTGGCTAGGTCGGAATGGGGACCTATAAATCTTCTTTCTCCACAATTTATAAGTTTGTACTCTTAAAAGATTGACTTGACGTAACTTTCAACCTGTTTGACCCATTCGACCCATTTTGATGTGTTCCTCTTTTAGATAAACTTGCTTTGAGCCATAGGACTGTTTAAAATATGAAAATTCTAGGACCCGTTTATAAGTAAATCGGTCGAAAATCAAAATTTCCACCTATTATGGAGATGACCATATAGAAACAGAGATGGCCTTACGTTTGATCATAACCATCAGGTTGGAAGACTGGATCCCATCCAAAGTCATTCGGTCCTCTTGCAGGAATGATCTTCCCCTGAAAGGATACAATGTGTGTAAAATTATTTGAAATTCCAATCAATCAAAACTTAGTACGACCATTCATAGGTATATGCAAATCACACAAAGCATAGGCAGATTTTGCCTAATAAGCCATCAACATTTTGTTCAGACCTACAAAAGCAACTGAAGTGGTTAAATTATATTATTTTTTATAATTTAACGTCAAGCTATATACGACATAAAGATGATTCTATGTACCTTCATGACCAAGCTTCTCAAGTAACCACCTGCTATAGATCAGCATTTGCCATCCGGTAACACACATGAGAAAGTAAAATCAAGAAAGTCAAAACAAATCAAATTTCACCCATGACAAAGATATTCATTTTGAGTTATTCAAAAAGTTTCAAGTGATCAGAAAGTCTTTGTAGTTCGGAACGTGAAATGTAAGTTCATCTATTATCTTAAGTAATTGACACGTAGATGATTGCAAAAAACCGGTTTAAAAGACAATAAAAAAACTAGCAGTTTTTTCACCGTCAAAAAGAGATGAAATACACTTTCACTAATCTAGGAATTGCCGTGTCCAATAACTAGCTACAACCTAGAATACTAACCCGTTCATTAGCTGAAGGTAAAAACACATTATGCATTTATGCATATATAACATAATCCATGATGCAAACAATGTGACATCCGAACTCACAATCTTACAAGAGATGTCTTAGTTATGCTACCACGTCTTGTTAACAATATAAAGAGATTGAACAAGCAATTCAAGGGAAGTTCAAATGTGTTGCAAACCTAAAGTCACAATAATCAGCTTTGCGAGGTTCAGCTATCTGATTTTGATGAAACTCACAGGGGAATATTATCAGATTCTTAAAAGCAGATAAGCAGTTGGTGCAACAAAAGTGATGTATTAGGGTAGTTTTTTCTTGATCACGTAACTTCAATGAATGATGAATGAAACAATGAACAGTTTAACTTGTGACCTGATTATCTTATGAGAGACAATTTGACAGGAAGCCGTTAAACAGGAAAACAGGGAAGTGCAGCAAGGAAACTTACATGTAAACCAACACATATGCCTGTGTTTAGAGTATAGTCATGTTTGGTTTTTCAACAAATAAACAAGCATTACATGTAAGTTTAACTTCTTCAAGCTTGAGTGAATGGAAAGGTAATAGATTGACCCAAAATAAGTTTAACTTCTTTAAGCTTCTTTGCATTCGCGTCACAAACGTCACCGGTGGTAACCTCAACACACCCGCACTCGCCACCATGACCGCACGCGCCACCGCCATTTTACAGTTGACTATTTATTATCAACTTGCACATTTCCAGTTGACTATTTATTTGTTGCTGTCTAATGGGATTGTATAAAGCTTTTGTATTGTCACACTAAGTGTAAGTTAAATAGATGTAGGAAGATACAAATCATGTGACATGAGATAGTATGCTGGTAAATGAAGTGTAACTTACATATAAGGTCTATGGTTCAATTCCCTGCATGTTCATTCATGTTTTTATTATTATTTTTTTAATAAATTATGTTTTGCTGTCTCATCTTTCTCATTTTTTGTAAATAATCCTTCAAAGTCAATTTTTTAATATATTTATTTACAGTTGAATCTTTAACTAGTCTTATACAAAGTCATGGCCAGTTGTTATTATCATATGGGCTAATCTCATTTATAACAAGTTTGTGTAAGTCATGGGCCTATTGTTATTATTATATGTAAATTTTGTTATGTCAAAGAGGAATGCAACATAATAAAATGATTAGCGTCATGGTATGATTAAAGGCTACAATTGTTGGAACAATCTAGGGGTGTTGATCGGTTCGGTCAACGGGTTGTTCGGTTAGTTCGGTTCGGTTAATTCGGTTAAAATATTTTTTTAGGTCAATCCGAAAACCGAACCGAACCAAATTCAAATTCGGTTTTCTGTTCGGTTCGGTTCGGTTGAATTCTAATTCGGTTCGGTTTTCGGGTTGACCCGAATAACTCGAATTTCACTATTTAAAAAAAAATTTAATAATTAGATAGATATTTAGCAAAAAAATATATTTCAAGCATAAAAATTATTTTATTATATTATGATAACCTTTCAATAGTATTTATTTATATATAAATATACTTAAAAATATATAAATATATAAAATATATATATATATATATATATTTATATGAATTCGGTTTTCGGTTCAAACTGCCAAAGCCATACACAAACCGAGAACCGAATTAGTAATTCGGTTTGGTTCGGTTTTAACAAATTCGGTTCGGTTATTAGTTCGATTCGGTTATTTTCGGTTTGGTTTGTTTCGGTTTATTCGGTCTTTTTGGTTTTTTCGCTCCACCCTAGAAAAATCAAGGTTAATAAGGCTTTATCCAACTAAATAATATAGGACAAGTTGAATAGAACAAATCATCAACAATCACACAAAATTGTCTCAAGTTCTAACAACTACTATTTTCAAAATGTGATTTTTTTATTTTCAAAAAAGCAATAAAACTTTGAATATTATATTATGATTTTAGTTCAACAACTAGCGTAAAGTTGAATTTTAAATTTAAGTTTTACTAGTTTAAAGAAACTTCTAGTTTCAGTAATATTCGCGAAGCGAAATCTTATTCTTGGATGAAAGAGTGAATATATCACATACTCCGCTTCGTCGACGAGTTTATGTACAATTATCTTTTTTGTTTCCAAGCAAGAAAAGCTTGGACAGAAGTTTAGATTTTGTTTTACATTAAAATGAACCAAGTATAAATAAGACTTTAATGACCGTTCTAATATCGACTGAGTCGAGTCGAGTCGAGACTAAGGGTAACAAAACAAAAACAAGTTGCATTATAGCCAATTTTCAACACGGTCAAACAAAAAAGATCGATAATGGGAGAGTATATGAGGGTTTCGGAATCCGATAGCGTCGTCACTTAATAACCGTATTAAACAATGGCACCCTACTGTCAAAGTGGCTTCAAAGTACAAACACTATTTAAGTATATAACGAACAGATATAGAGAAATGCAAGAGTCAACGTGTAGATATGTACATTATTTGATAAAAAGCACTCTCAGCTTGCATCCCACATAGGCTGACGAAATGAGATTGTTGTTGCTTATATACTCTACTAAATGAGTTTCAAAGATGTTAAGAGTATTACCATGTTTTTCTAGCACTTGGTTGTTAATGAAGTTGGTTATATTAAAAAATTTCGAACTTCGTTCACAAAAAATGTACTTGAAAACGCTCAACTTTTTAGTATTTGTTCACACTTAAACAAAAGGGTAATCCAAACTTTTTGTATTTATGAAGATCATACATATCTTGGGATACCAAATTATGTACATATCTTAGGATTCCAAATTCTAAAAAACCCATGTTGTCATTGGTACGTGTTCAATTTAATATCTAAATGTTTCACCGATCTAATTGAACATATCTAATACCATACAATGCCATATTTATATCCCACATAGGTGAAAGAAGAGAAATCTTTCTAGTTTATATACTATAGAGAATGATGATCACACGCGTCTAGAATATTATTATGTTTTCAAACCTAACATGTTGATGAAGTTGATTATAAAACTAAAAAAATTCAAACTTCATCAACCGATTATCTTGAAAATATAATATAAATTCTTGATCTTTTTTCGCTTAAAAAATACTCCTACTCCAAAGTCCAAATTTTTATTTATTTACAAATTTTTCAAAGACATTATAAAATTTTGCCTTTTATTTACATATATCGTTCACAAAACCTTCTATCTGTTAAAGCTTAACACTAACTATATGTTAGGATACCACCATATTGTAGGAAGATGTGAGATCAATAGAAAACACATTTAATCTAAAGAACAAATCATAAGATCTCAACCAATCATTTTCTTTTCATCCAATGGATGAGATGAAAGCAAAAATTAACAAAGAAATGGTAGAAATGTAGTTTTATAGAAACCCACTTTTCACCATTTTTTTAAAAACAACATATCTTGCAAACGGTAAATCTTCAAACTACAAAAAATACACCATCACGACGAGAAAAAAAAAATCATCTTTCTATAGATATGCACTTTTATATACTTTGGACAAACTTTTTATTCAAAATTTCCGTCCAGACAAATCACACGTGATCCGTAAAAAAATCACATGTGATTTGTTATTTTTAAAAAATCACAAGTTATCCATCAAAAAATCACAAATGATCAAAAAAGAATCACATGTGATCCACCAAAGAATCACATGTGATTTTATAAGTCACATTCGATCTTTAAAGAAATAAATCAGATGCGATCTTTAATTTCAAATCAACTTATTCCTTCATTTTATAAAATAAATTTCTGAAATCACCTGTGATTCTGTTATTTATTTTTTTGCTCTATTATGAAAAAATGTAAATTACGTATGATTCAATTTTAATTTAAAAATGAGTAAATCACATGGGATTCACATGTGATTTGGGATTCACATGGGATTCACATGTGATTTGCGGTAAATCACATGTGATTTAAGGTAAAATCACATGTGATTTGAGGTAAAATCACATGTGATTCGTACAAAATCCCATATGATTTTTTGGTAGATCACATTAAAAAAAATTTAAAAATTTTACAAAAATAAACTATTGTGTCTTTTATTTTTTTATTTTATTTTTTTTAAGTTAAAAGAACAAAATATCAAATGAATTCATTTTTATTTCAATTAGAAAATTAGCTAATATCACTTATATCAAAGTAAAAACAATGATGTTAAAAAAAGTTTAAAGAATGAAGAGTAGAAATTGGACTTTCTCGTTTTACTAAAAATATTCTTTTCTTCATGAGCATTCACGTGATGAAGGTACTTTCACAAAAACATATTTTCTACCTCCTTTCTCTTGATTTCAATTGGTTCGTATTTTGTATATCAAGTCAATTGATATTGATATTTTAATAGGCTAGATGCTCGTTTTGAAAGCTTTTTGCTAGTAGAACATCAACCAAGCTCTGATGGATTAAGGCTTTTTTCTAAAACGCAATACATTTCTAGAACACCAAACCAAGCAACAAACCTTCACCATAAATTACTAATTATCACCAATGCTACAACGACGGCAGTTACAACGGCGATGGTTATAATGGCGGTTACAACAACCACCGCCGCAACAAACACATCTTTGATAGTCGAAAAATGAACGGCACGACATCACTATACAATTCACCTTTAGAGTGTGCTACTTCTTCCTGTAAATCCATTATTTACAAAATATTTTATTAATATTGCATTTGATTTTGATAGAAAAAAAAAGTTAGAGTTTGATTTGGGAATGGGGAAAGAGTTTAGTGTGAGAGGGAAATAGATGAAATGAGGTTGTTTTGAAATGTGAAAAGTGAATGAGATGTAACTGACACCTACGGGTGTATTATTTTTGAGAGTGTAATTACAAATATGCCCTTTAGTAATTAAAATTAATTAAATTAAAATATGAATTAATCTTCACCATTGGATGTTAAAATAATGGGTGGCTGAGTTCAAAGGGTTTTGTAAAGATCTTTGGATAAAGTATGTTTTGTAAAGATCTTTCGTCATTGTAGGATACACATTTCATGATTGGCGTTCAATCCGGTCTTTAAATGTTTATCCGATCCACCTGAACTTACCTAACATATACCGTACAATGCCATATTAATTAGGCAGTGACTTGTTACAAAAATGAAGGAAAAAAACTATAAATGCTTAACATATTTTCAAAAAAACCCATTATGCTTTCTCTACTAATTTTAATGTCATTTTACTTTATTATGTTTTTTCAAATGTTTATTGTGCTACTATTTTTACCTATTTTTTTATTGTTTATGCCATGTGTATAAAAAACTGGTTACGTGGTATTATTGAGGTGATATTTTGAATAAACAAAAAAATAGAAAAACGGGTCTATATAAGTAGTTGACATAAGTCAACTCTGTCAAAATTGGCTTCGATTGCTTAAAGGTATGTTAATATAAACATGTATTTATCATTTTATAATTGTTAATTTTTTAAACCCCTAATTTCTATATGAAATCCTACTTTTGCAGATTTGGTGAAAGATGGCTAATTTCACCATCAACCTTTATCACGATGGTTTTTTCGTGAATAACCCACTTCAGTATCTGGAATGGGAACATCATGTAGTTGAAGACATTGATTTTGAAGGGATAATATTTAGTGAGTTTTTTAAACTTATGCGCAGACTTGTTCATCTTACACCTCAGTCCTTTTACTACATTAAAACTGGTGTCCCACTAAATATAGGTTTGAAAGAGCTTAAAACAGATGAACATTTAAGTGAGTTTGTTACAGCAGCCTTTGAAAATGATTGTAAGATGGACATATATACTGAGCATAGTGGTTATAATGTTATGGAAATGGTCAAAGATGATAATTTGGTCAGTCCAGATAATGATAGTGACTTCTCTGATAATGACAATCAAGAAAACCTAGATGATGTTAAGGAAACTGTGGATTTTCAAACAAAGGGTGAGGTAAACGTCAAAATACCAAAAATTTCTACTTATGATCCTTGGTTGAATAAATTAGTTGGGAATCGTAAATTCATTGGTTATATGGATGATCCAATACCTAATTTAAATGGTAGGTATATGCTAGAGATTGATGTGGGTTTGACTTTTATTGTTGACTTCCTTATTTTGACCCATGACAATTGATTTATGTGTTTGCGTATTTATTGCAAGTATAAACTGTAATAAGCCGAGTGTATACTATGATTCGTAAAATGTTTAAACAAGAGAACTAGATAGATGTATGATGCAGTAGTCAATTGGGGGTTGTTCATCGGCTATATCGTGTGTTTTTGATTTATGGTAGCTTGGCAATGGTTGTATCCGTTAGAAATAAAAAGTGTGCCTTGAATCTTTAGTTATATATAGTTTAATATTATGACGGAATAATGACCTTTAGTTAAAACGTACAGGCTTATAACTTCACTTATGGTAATCAAACCTTATCCTAGTAACAGAAGCAAGATAACTGGAGCAGGGGAGGAGGGGACTCAAAAAAGTAAGTTATCTAAAATAATTAAAAACCGTGCAGTGAGTACCTAGTTTAGAGTCTTATTTTAGGGAATTTTTTACACCAATCACATCTAGTGACTAAGAAGAGATCAACAACAAAATGATCTGTCAACTGCCTAATCTTAGAATATATTGGTGTAGAAATAGTCAAGTGCGATAGTGAACATAATGCTCCAGTACTAGTGTCCCATGAATGTTGCGGCATTTTCTTTTTGGGGTATCTCGTTACAAACTGTAACATATGTGTTAAAAGACTTGTTTGGTCATCATCACAAATGAAGTCTTTTGATTTGGGTTCACACAAATATTCCAACAATTTTCTTAAACTAACTAATCAAACATTGCAATTGCATGCACTAGATGAAGTATTTGTTTGATAACTAGTGCTCGTACATATTTTTGGATATCACATATCATTATTCTCATGTGTGTAGCAACTACACGAAGCTATTATCTAATACCACTTGCAGGTTTGTAAGTATTGTAAATGTTTATACTTGAGATGGTGGAAAAGTAACTTCACTTCAATAGTATAAATTTATGACAATGTTACAGTAATTGATGATTGTAATTTTACTTAGAGTTTTTATTTTGTGGACAGTATCACTTAAAACTATAGTAATTTCCCCCAAATTTTTGTATTGTCAAGAACCAAAATTACGTTTTTACAGAAACATAGATCGAAGTTGTATTCATGATAAATTCAGGCGTGTTGGATATGCATCCAAATGCCTGCGACTATTTACCTTATGTTTTGTTTGTCATATTTAATTGATTCAACGTGTGTTCTTTAGAAAACTACACATATCCAATTCGCGTGTTCTTCATAATGGTAGGTCTGAATTCTTGGGAAGATTGGGCATTAACATTTGGTTTAGGACAAGCAGATACATTCCGTTGGTCCAAAGGAAACAAGAGGTATGAACAACGGGCCCAAACCACATATATCTTTCATGTTAAAATTATGCGCAACAACACGTTTGTCACTGTGACAGATTCAAAAGGAAACAAGAAAATGGGAGCATCTGCTGGATCTTTAGTAAAGAAGGAAGACCTAAAGTTATTTAAGTATACTGCTGAACATGTGTGAAGAGTTGCTAAAAGTATGGGACTGAAGCCAGTGATAGTAAAGGTTAATGGGTTTACTCATTTCAAAAGAAAGATGCTTGCAATTTTGGGTTTTAGGGACGGATACACAAACTCGAGATGTGACAAAAACCCGGTTGTATACATTGAAGACACGACACAAAAGCCGCATAATGGATGTCGTCAAGCAACTTTTTTTTTTTTTTTGGTGCTGATTGCAAAATGCTAGTTACAGTACACTCAAGAGGCTGCTTCTTCTTGTTGTTATGTTGTCACCATCAACGTGTAGCCAAGTATGATTGTGTTCTATATTCATATACTGATAAAAGCATGAACTTAGAATTTTTTGTTGAGTGGATCATTGTAAAGAAAACTACAAACTGTGTGAAATATTTTCTTTTTTTGTTCAGATTTTGTTGACTTGCATTTTTTTTTAAATACATACATATATACTGATAATATATATGCGCCTGGCCCAGATGATTTTTCTGCTAAATTTTTCAAAGCGTCCTGGTCTATCATTGGTGATGAAGTATGCTCTGATGTTCAAGATTATTTTTGCAATGGTATGTTGTTAAAGGAGCTTAATGCAACTATTATAGCTTTGGTCCCGAAATTTGCTTCCCCTAAAAAAGTGTCGGATTTTAGGCCCATAGCGTGTTGCAATGTTCTTTATAAATGCATCACTAAAATTATTGCTAATAGAATTAAAGGTGTCTTGGGTAGTTTAGTTGATGAATACCAAAGTGCTTTTATTCCTTCTAGACAAATTAGTGATAATATTTTGTTAACCCAAGAGCTTATGAGGAACTACCGTAGGAGTAGAGGTGTTGCTAAAGTGGCGTTTAAGATTGATATACAGAAGGCGTATGATTCTATGGAGTGGAGTTTTGTAAGGCAATGTTTAGTTCACTTTGGATTTCATAATAGTATGATTGCATGGATCATGAACTGTTTGACTTTTATTGTTGACTTCCTTATTTTGACCCATGACAATTGATTTCTGTGTTTGTGTATTTATTGCAAGTATAAATTGTAATAAGTCGAATGTATAATATGATTTGTAAAATGTTTAAACAAGAGAACTACATAGATGTATGATGCACTAGGTGCGACGATTTTTAGTCGATTGGGGGTTGTTCATCAGCTATATCATGTGTTTTTATTGGCTACTTAGTTACATATGTTTGAATTTGTTAAAGGTTGGAAAAAAAGAGAAAACAAGAAGGATAGATGGCTGAAAAGGCAAATTTGATTTAGGGTAACTTGGCAATGGTTGTATCCGTTAGGAATAAGAAACTTCTTCATCTTCAATCTTAGTTTTCGAAACCCTAATTCACAGCCAACCGCTGTTCTCCCGCCAGTCATCCACATGATCTGTTTTCAGGTAATTTGTTCAAATTATGTTTTTAATTTGCGTAATAAACTCTGTTTATTTATATGATAATTTGTAGGACTATAGGTAATTGGGTAATTTGAATTGGAAGTATTAAATTAAGGGTTTATGTAATAAGCTGGATGTTATTTTCATAATATGATTTGTAAAATGGTTAGATAAGAGAACTACACAGATGTATGATGCAGTAAGTTAGTCAATTTTTAGTCAATTGGATCTCTATCGGTGTTGTTCATCGGCTATATCGTGTGATTTTATTGGCTACTTTGAAAATGGTTAGACAAGAGAACTACAAGAGATGTACAAACATATAGGCTTAAAACTACACTTATAGAAACAAGATAACTGGAACAGGGGAGGAGGGGACTCACCAAAGTAAGTCAACAAAATTCAAAGAAAACGTGCAGTGGGTACTTAGTTTAGCGTCCTATTTTAGGGAATTTTTTATATCAATCTCATCCAGTGAATAAGCAGAGATCAACAACAAAACGATCAGTCAACTGCCTAATCTTAAAATATATTGCTGCAGAAATAGTTAAGCGCGATAGTGAAATCAGTATGCTCCAGTACATGTCCCAAAAAAGTTGCAGTCTTTTCTTTTTCGGGCATCTTGTTAAAATTGTAATCGAAAATATTTTATGATAGAAAGAGGAAAGATTGTAATTTAACTTGAGTTTTTATTATGTGGACAGTATATAGTATGACTTTAAACTATAGTAATTTACCCCAATTTTTTGTATTCTAGATAACTAAACTTACTTACAGAAACATAGATAGAAGTTAATTATTCATTATATACATTCTTTTTTGGTTTAACATATCTACAAAATGTGTCCAATATTACAGGAACTTCAGAACTCTTCAGAGGTTCAACTCGTGTGTTCTTCATAACGCCATGCCTAAATTCATGGAAATTTGGGCATGAAGTCTGTTTTTGAACAACGAGCCCAAACCGCGGATATCTTTCATGTAAAAATTATGCGCAACAACACGTTTGTCACTGTCACAGATTCAAAAGGAAACAAGAAAATGGGAGCCTCGATCTTCTGGATCCTAAGAAATGAAGGTGGAAGGAATTTTCTAAGTATACCGTGGAAGAAACTGCTGAAGATGTGAGAAGAGTTACTAAAAGTATGAGACTGAAGTCGGTTGTGATAAAGGTCAATGGATTTACTCATTCAAGAGATACAAGCTTGTGATTTTGAGGTTTAGAGACGCGTAAACAAACTGACACCTGACCAAAACGCGATTGTGTAATTAAAGCCACTTAATGGCTGTCGACTCAGGATTGTGTTTGTGTTTTATTTGTGCTGTTGCAAAATACTAGTTGAATTGTAGTAAGGAGGCTTGCTTGATGTTGTTATTGTTTCACCATCAGTATGTAGCTTTGTTTGATTGTGTTGTTTTTCTTTCCGATATTGCTAGAAGCAAAACTGTACAACTTTTTGTTGAAGGGGTTGTTTAATAGAATATCGTTCGTAATATGTTTTGTAGTTTATTGCTTTTATACATGAGAAGGGAGGTAAGTTCCGCAAAAATGATAAATTTCCAGAAAAATATTCTCAGCAGCTTCCCTTGTTTGCACTTTTTAATTAAGTCTCTAAGTTTCCTATCTTTTCAATTTCAGAAAACACCATCTGGTGCGGCTATGTTTTTCTCTTATGTTTGCGGACGGAAAGTGAAAATGATATATGTTCTTTATGTCTCCAAACGGGAGGAGCACATAAAAGAAGCGTGTTTGTTTTTTTCACTTCACTCTAAATATTCTTTTTCTTGCATAGACAAAATACATGTAAGTAAACAAACAACACCTTAGTTGCTTTTTGCTACATGTACAAAACTAATTATTCACTAATCGGTTATTGAATAGTTAGGGTTTTTAGTCAAGAACTAAAGTTTAAGTTTGGATTTAATGATGTGTTCAGTTGTATGATTGAATTGTTATGATTTATTTATATAGGGTTGAAAAAATGTTGACCAAGTTTGAGACCAAGAGTAACCGAGTCAAAGGATTGAGTACTCATACCAAACGGCCGTGGATCCTTGCCAGTCTTCACAGTGGTGTAATTCAGCTATGGGCTTATCGAATGGGGACTTTGATTGACAAGTTTGATGAGCATGACCGTCCCGTTTGTGTGTGGAGGTATAAATGCATTTTCATCTCTTACGTTATTTTAAGCTCTTCTGTACACGTTATTTTGTAATGTGATAAGACTAGTTTTTATATAATATGGTTTTCCAACTTTCTAGAGAGTTATGTCATGATATGGTAGAAGGCTCGTTGACGTATCAGCAGTCTAAATGGTCAAAGATTCTTAAACATACACTGAATTTCATGTACAAATGTTTCATAAAATTGTGATCCCTGTTTGCAAATTATAGATGTGTATTATGGATGATGATGATGATGATGATGATGATGATGATGATGATGATGATGATGATGATGATGGGCAATGTTGTTACCTATTAATTATGTTTAAGATCAAAGATAGAATAGTTATTATTTAACATATACTTTTAAGACAATATGTGTATTATTATTAATGTCCTAAGTATGCATATGAGTCAGAAATAGTCAAAAACGACCCAATGCAATGAAACAGTTATTAGGCAGTTATTATAGTTGGTAGTTACTTTTCTTAAACGACACAATGATTAGTTTGTAACTGTCATCTGTTGTTGTGTCGTTTGGAAACCTATAAATAGGTCATTTCCTGTACAAAACAGATATCAACTCTATATCAATATTATTTACTTTGTTGCATAAATTCTGTCCAAGTTTACTTACATTTACTGTTACATTACTTATTACCAAACACAAGAGATATCAATGACTATCTACAATCACTTGTATCAATCCAAAAGTGTTGCCAGAAAGCCTGGCCAACATTGGCATCAGAGCCAAGGGAAGATACGATCATGGGAAAGGCAAACACCAAAGATTGATCAAGGGTTCTACACTGGTAGATACTTGTTAAGAGAAACACCATCAAGGTTGGTCAAGTGGTTTGCAAGAAAGAAGTGCATCAGTCCTAAAGGGAAAGAGATGCTTTTTAAGAAAGTACTTGAAAACCAAGCCTATAACACTTCTCAGTTGGCACAAAACCAAAAGGTTGAAACTGCAAAGAAAAAGAAGAAACCAAGATGTTTCATTTGCAGAGAAAGGGGCCATGCATATTGGTCATGTGAACAAAGAAAGAAGATTGCAGCCATTGAAGTGAAACAAGAGGCAACCATAGATAGCCAAGTACTTGATGAAGAGACCAAGTTTCCAGAAAAAGTTCACATAGAACCAGACTATATGGTTGAAGGATCAAGGGACAAGTCATGGAATGAAGTTTGGTTTGTTAGCAGTGGTTATAAACATCACCTTTGCCCAAGCAGAGTTCAATTCAAACGAATTGAATACAAGTTTAAGATGATCTGCAGAGATGAAAAAGAGAAAAAATTTGTTTTTTCTTATGGTGTGGGTGATGCAGTGGTCAACACAAAAGATGGAGACATAATTGTTCAAGATGTTCAATACACCCCTGAGGTGTCATTAAACATACTAAGTTATGACCTCTTGGAAGAACAAGGATACATGTTGAAGATTGAAGACAACATGTGCACACTGAAATGCATGTTTGATGAGAACACTGTGGAAACTGAAAAGGAACAAGAGACAGGCAACAATCAAGAGAAATGGAGTCCAATCAGAGAGCATAATAAATACTTAGATGATTACTTTGAGTCTTTGGACCCAAAGGATGAATGCTCATTGGTTAAGGGACTTGAAGAACTGAATTGGAATAAGGAGGACACCCAAGACTATGTGGACAATGACTACATCAGTTGGAATGGGACCCTATATGCTCTCAAGGTAAATTCTTTTAATAGGTTCTTATCCTTTATGAATTTACTCAAGAAAAACAGTCTTGTTTACAACAATTGGAGCATATTCAGTGGAAAGTTTATAGAATTGGTAAAGTGGTTCTATTTGGTGCATCTCAATTATGATGCATTAGACATGATACCACCAGTTATTCATGAGAAGGAGATAGATTTGTTGAGTTTGTATAAGATAGTAGAAGGCTTTGGTGGATATGTGGCAGTCACTTTAAGTGACAAATGGAAAGGCATTGCAAGCATACAAGGATTATCAGTTGATGATGATGAAGCCATAAAGGCTTGTTACAGAAAGTTCATAGACCTCATAAGTGTTTACCACGAGACTGCTAGGATGCCTAGTGTTGAGAGAACAAGAGATGTGGGAGAATGCAGTAAGTATGCAGAAGAAAGGGACCAACAGAACTGGAAGAATGATGCAGTAGAAGATGGATCACAAGGAGAAGAGATGAACAACTATGGTGTTGAAAGGTATGTCAATGAAGAGAAAGATACAGCCCATGACACAAGCAGTGAAGACAGCAGTGATTATGAGATCATTGTGTGAAGAAACTGGAAGCAAGACTCACTCATGAAGTTTTGATCTTAAAATAATTAGGAGGGAAATGTTACCTGTTAATTATGTTTAAGATCAAAGATAGAATAGTTATTATTTAACATATACTTTTAAGACAATATGTGTATTATTATTAATGTCCTAAGTATGCATATGGGTCAGAAATAGTCAAAAACGACCCAATGCAATGAAACAGTTATTAGGCAGTTATTATAGTTGGTAGTTACTTTTCTTAAACGACACAATGATTAGTTTGTAACTGTCATCTGTTGTTGTGTCGTTTGGAAACCTATAAATAGGTCATTTCCTGTACAAAACAGATATCAACTCTATATCAATATTATTTACTTTGTTGCATAAATTCTGTCCAAGTTTACTTACATTTACTGTTACATTACTTATTACCAAACACAAGAGATATCAATGACTATCTACAATCACTTGTATCAATCCAAAAGTGTTGCCAGAAAGCCTGGCCAACAAATGTGTGCTGTTTTACCACTAGCTTTCTTCAGCTTCAAATGGCCATGTCTCGACAAAGCTATTAAGTATGTGTGGAGTCTAAAGAGGCTGTTAAGCATAAGGTGCCATTCAAACTGATCCAAATGTCATTCATGTGACTAAGAAATGAGGCGACTCGGGTGCAACACAGATGATTCGAGACCTCTTAGTTGCCTACTTTCTAAGGAAGATATCATGAGACAGAAGGACAACTTTGTCCTAACGAACATATGTCACCAGAATTATACAAAATGGATAGATGTGTCGCCCTCGTGAGCCCTACCAAAAAACTCGACAAACCCAAAGAGAGTTTTGAGTCATGTTCCCCTAAAACAAACTATTATAGTTTCCAAAAGGATAACTTGATCAGTCACATAATAATAGCCAATTGATTTTAATCACAAATGTTCGCCTAGATGCTAAATTAACGCTTATAGTAAGCAACAACAACGGAAGTACACTTATACAATATCAAAAAGATGAGGACTATGGGTCTTGCTAGAGTATGCAGGAGTCACGGTATATTCACTCATACGATACATTAGACCAATTTGATTAACGAACAAGACAGCGTAAATTGCCTTTTAAATGGTCATTTTCTAGAGCTTGTGGTTGGTACCACCATTGTCAAAGTGGTCAAAGATCAGTCACAAACTTTAGCTTTTGTTCCTTAAACAAAATGATCCCAGATTTGCATTTATCAGTTTTTTAACCCAAAATACAAAGTGGATACCTTTCATCTAAGATACGTTGTTTAGAAGTACAGTATGAATTTAAAGTGGTATACACCAGCAGAAATGATATTCTATCTTATGTGTCGAATACATACCCAGCCTCACCAAAGTGGGATTTTATGAGTGCAAGATCTCTTCCGCGATGAGAAATCTTGTTTTATTTCTTCCTTGGGCATTTCAGCATATCTATAACAACATAAATCATAAAATTAGTTTCGTTTTATCACAAGCAGCAATGATATGAAAGGTGTAGGGAGATTAGAGATGGTGAGTCAAGATGGGTCGGGTTGAAATGGATCAAAATGGTTTTGGTTCATAAGAATGTCAAAACAGGTGGCTAGGTCAGAATGGGGACCTAAAATAATTCTTTCTCCACAATTTATAAGTTTGTACTCTCAAAAGATAGACTTGACGTGACCTTCAACCTGTTTGACCCATTCGACCTATTTGTTGTGTTCCTATTTTAGCTAAACTTGCTTAGAACCATAGGACCCATTTCAGATATGAAAAAGCCAAGACCCATTTATAAGTAAATAGGTTGAAATTGCCACCTATTATGGAGATGATCCTATAGAAATAGACATGGCCTTACGTTTGATCATAATCATCAGGTTGGAAAATTGGATCCCATCCAAAGTCATGCAGTCCTCTTACAGGAACGATCTTCCCCTGAAAGGGTTATTGTGTATAAAATTATTCAATATATCAATTAAGCAAAACCTGGTATGTTCATTCAAACGTACATGCAAATCACTTTTTAGAGTACAAAAGATCAGTTAAACCGTTTGATATCGTATAAAACAAAGCGAATAATACAAAGCATACCGGGGTCTTTCCCACAAACCTAATGGGTTCATGATTTCATAAACCATCAACATATTGTTTAGACCTACAAAAGCAATTGAAGTGGTTAATTAGTATTAGATTTTTATAGTTTAGCATCATGGTAAATACGACATAAAGATTATTCTATGTACCTTCATGACCAAGCTTCTGAAGGAACCACTTGAGAAAGTAAAATCAATAAAGCAAGAAAAGACCAAATTTCACTCTTATCAAAGAGATTCGGTTTGAGTTTATTGATAACTATTTAGTATTTACAACAAGAAATGTCAAAACGGTCAAGTTTTATGTACTGAAGTACAGTAAGATGATCGTCGAAAATTGGTTAAAAGACAAAAAACACTAGCAATCTGTTGGGAATTTCTGAAGTCTGATTGTGGCTGGAATGCATGGATCAGGTTTGAGTAGAAGTACTAGTTGGAGTGCTAGTCCAACTCGTCTAATGTTTATCCTAATATGGAGTAGTCCTCATTGGTTTAGGATAGGTTTAATGTAATCCTAGTTATAGTACAACGCGTCTATGTTAGTCTATATATACCACGAGGGGTAGGGAATTACATTGTATCGTATTGGAGTTTTGAGTTAAGTTTCTTCAATAAAATAACCTGCGTGTTAGGCAGCAACCTTGTGTGTTTTTTATTTTCTGCGTTGTGCATCTATGTGCGTACCTCTGATTACCACAATTGGTATCAAGAGCTTCTAGTTCCTTGTTGGTGATTTGTTGATGCGACTAAGGGTTACAAACACAACCAACAACAATAACTCTTAAGCCTGTGATTCTGTTGGTTTAAGGAGAAGAAGTTAGTGACCTGTTATTTGTGATTAGAGGTTTCCAGAAAAGATTAAATCGAGCAAACGTTATTAACCTGTGAACTTGTGGTTAGACGTGTGGGTTTCTTTTGATCAGATACGAAACCTGATGACAGGTTTTTGGTGATTTGTAACGACGATAAAGGGATTAGAAATACCTACAAATAGCATTCATTCAAAACCTGTGCTCCTGTGGTTTTGACGTGTAGTATTGGAAGAATATATCAGCAGCGATTTAGGGTTAGAATAAACCCTAAAACAACAAACGATCAAGCACTAGTGGATTTGTAAGTTTTAATCGTGTGTAATTAATCAGGTGTAACCTGATTACAGCTTCTTCAGTTAAAAAAAAGCGAGTAGAAAACAGTCTTCAAGGCTGTTAATTTAGCCCCATCAATTTTTCCATATCGACTTAAAACCTATGAGCCTATTGGTTTTAGTTGGTGGGCTTTTTGATTTATTTGTGTGGGCTGATCTGTGAGTGGGTTGATCACTGAGTTGAAAAGATCAGTAACCTTGTTTAAAATTCTTGGACAGCGAGTTGGAAACAGTATTGTCTCGTTTGTTTTAGTTGAGTTTTAGTAGGGTAATCTAGGAAACCGTTGATAGGCTTACGCATATTCAACACGAACCAAGAACAAACGGATCCAAGCCGTGGTATAAGGGCTGGAAAGTTCCCCGTTACAAACTTATTCACGGTCCAGAAGAAGAACCAGGATGACGGGAGACCCATCAGGTTCTAACCCACCACCGCTGACAAAAGAGTTAAGTTTGACGTTTCAGTGCCCATTGTTAACGTCAACCAATTACACTATATGGAGTATGCGAATGGAAGTTCTTCTTGGAATTCATGGAGTATGGGATGTGGTAGATCCGGGCTCAGACGATGCCAAGAAAAACAATATAGTTAAAGGATTATTGTTTCAATCGATCCCAGAAGACTTGATTTTGCAAATCGAGAATTTGAAAACCGGGAAGGAGATGTGGGAAGCAATAAAAACTCGTAACTTAGGGGTTGATCGTGTGAAGGAAGCGAGGCTTCAAACCCTAATTACGGAGTTCGAGAATCTGAAGATGTCAGATAACGATACCATAGACGAATATGCTGCAAAGTTATCAGGTATTGCGTCTAAATCAACCACGCTTGGAGAAGTCATGTCGGAACACAAGCTGGTAAAGAAGTTTCTCACAAGTCTTCCTAGACGTTTTGTCCATATCGTGGCAGCCCTAGAGCAAGTTTTAGACCTTAAAGAAACGGGGTTTGAGGATGTGGTTGGACGATTGAAAGCATATGAAGAAAGAGTCAAAGAAGAAGATAAAGCAAACGATGCTCAAGAAAACTTGCTTTATGCTAGAACCGATAATTCCTACAGGAATAATGACTCAAGCGGAGGAAGAGGACGTGGTTCATACTCTCGAGGTCGTGGCCGTGGTAGCGGACGTGGCAACAATCAAAACCAAGGTCAACGTGACTCCTCGAAAAACCGTGAAGATAATGAACAAAAGGGTAAACAACGTGAGAAACGTGACCTCTCACATATAAAGTGTTACCGTTGTGATGAGTACGGACACTTTGTTTCAAGATGACCTGAACGAAACTGAAACCATGAATTTAACCTTAATGAGACGCAAGAGAAAGATGTGTATCATTAGGAAAGTACGTTCTTTATGATGAACCATATTCAAGAAATGATTTTCATGAATGAAGAAAGTACACTCCACCAAAGTGCGAACCAAATGCCGATGAAGATGATGTATGGTATTTTGACAATGGTGCAAGTAATCACATGACAGGTAATTACTCTTACTTTTCTGAATTAAATGAAAATATTACTGGACTTGTTAGGTTCGGAGATGGTTCATGTGTGAGCATAAAGGGAAAAGGATCGATTTTGTTCCAAGGTAAAAACGGAGAACAAAAATTGTTGAAAGATGTCTATTATATTCCCGCTCTTTGTAGTAATGTGATAAGTCTTGGACAAGCTACAATATTTGGTTGTGATATTAGTATCCGAGGTGATTTTTTAACCATGCTAGATAGTTGTGGAAATTTAATTATAAAGGTCCCACGTAGTACAAATCGCCTTCATAAAGCTCAACTAAAAGTTGGTAAAGAAGATACAAACGAAGTGAAATGAGAATCGGTTGAACAACAACCTGTTATTGAAGTTGATGAAGTATTCGTGCCGGTAGCTCAACTCTGTTGGAAAATTTAGTGCACTTGTGGGATTAGTTCACACCTTGTAATGGGTTAGGAGGTACGGAGTGTACACCCATAAGGTCTATGAACACCTTGACTCTTGTAGTGGTTTGTATTGGTAGTGCTTGGTGAAAGTACTGTTGTGGTTACCACTGAGTATCAGTGTTTCCACTGAAGCAGTACTTACACTGAATCAGTGTTTCCACTGATTCAGTGTTTCCACTGAAGTGGTGTTTCCACTGAAGTGGTGTCTCACTGAAGTTGTGTTTACACTGAAGTAGTGGCGTTTCCACTAATGTAGTGTAACCACTGAAGGCACTATGAAAGTACTGATACTTGTAACGGTTTTGACCTATTCAAGTGGCAGTTTAAACTGCATTATGACCATGATTATTTGGTCATGTAACCACTAACGGCTATATAGGGATAATTATGAGGCTATTAATGGGCCGATTAATACTCATAATTCCATTGACTAGCCAAGAGTATTTCCGATAAATAGGAGATCTGTTTTTACAGATAAACACAGAGGAAAATACGTGTGAAAACAATACATCAAACCTAAACACTTATTAGCGAAGGGGTTGAAGAATTGTGCCTAATTCTCTAACTACATTTGGTCTTATCCAAAGTAGATATTGGTGATACCCAGGCATTAGGGTCGAATAGTTTACTTTGGAAAGTGATCACACGATTCCAAGTGATATCTGGTAACCGCCAAGTGGTATCTGTTACTGCTGACATTTATTTTGTTTCTGCTGAAGCTGTTGAGCATTTCTGCTGAAGTTGATTATCTTACCCTGCTTTGGGACGAATAGAAACCAACAATCAAAGTAAACTATTTAGTGATAATCAATGGCAACTGCTACTATGAAACATATGGCTTCAAACTTTGCTAAGCTGGACAAGTTTGAAGGGGTGGACTTTAGGAGGTGGCAGAAGAAGATGCACTTCTTGCTGTCAAGCATGACTGTGGTCTATGTGCTGACTACTCCAATTCCTGATGATGGTGGGGATGATGCTACTGTGGAGTAGATCAGGAGGAGGAGCAAGTGGGAGAATGATGACTACATATGCCGAGGCTTAATTCTCAATGGTATGTCTGATTCTCTGTTTGATATTTATCAGAACTCTGAATCTTCCAAAGAACTGTGGGATTCCTTGGATGCCAAATATATGGCTGAGGATGCATCAAGTAAGAAGTTCCTTGTTAGTAATTTCACAAATTACAAAATGACTGATTCAAGACCAGTTATGGAACAATACAATGAACTTCTTGGAATACTTGGAAGGTTTACACAACATAATATGCACATGGATGAGGCTATTCAAGTCTCTTGTGTCATTGATAAACTTCCTCCTTCTTGGAAACATTTCAAGCACATCTTGAAACATAAGAAAGAGGAATTAACTCTGGTTGAGTTGGGCAGTCATCTGCGCATTGAGGATTCTCTCAGGGTGCAGGATAATGACAAGCCAAAGAGTAGCAATGCTACTGGACCATCTGTTGTCAATATGGTGGAGCATAATAACTCCACCAGGTACAATGACAACAAAGGCAAACGCAAATATCATGAGAACACAAGGGCAGATCCTAACAAGAAGGCAACACCTAGTTGTTGGAAATGTGGCAAGACTGGTCACATTAAAAGGGATTGAAAGGGTGTTAAAATTGGTGGTAAAGCCAATGGATCAGGCGCTAATGGTTCAGGGAGTGGTGGTTCTTCCAACTCACTGAAAGGATGATGATATTGCGTGGTGGGTTGACTCTGGAGCAACAGTTCATGTATTCAAAGATAGAAGCTGGTTCAAGACTTATGAGTCACTGAATGATGGTTCTATTCTTCACATGGGAAATGAGTCAACATCCTTGGTGCATGGTCATGGTTGTGTAGATCTTAAGTTTAGTTCTGGAAAGATTGTAACTTTGTTTAATGTTATTCATGTTCCTGATATAAAGAAGAACTTGGTTTCAAGTAGTGTTTTGAATAATCATGGATATAAACAAGTTATTGAATCTGATAAATTTGTATTGTCTAAATGTTGTGTTTTTATTGGTTTTGGTTATTTATGTAATAAAATGTTCAGGCTTAATGTTTCCACTGATAGTTTATCTGTTTCCACTAATAATGTTAATTTAGCCTTTGTGACCACCACTGACCAGACTAACTCTACCCTTTGGCATGCTAGACTTGGCCATGTACACTATAAGAGGATGCAAGATATGTCTAAGGATAGGTTAATCCCAGCATTTGACATGGACACTGAAAAGTGTAAAACTTGCATGTTGACCAAGATAACTAAGAAACCCTTTCAGGGTGTTAGTCGTGAGAATGAGCACTTAGAGCTGATTCATAGTGACCTGTGTGATTTGCATGCCACTCCATCTTTGGGGAATAAGAAGTACTTTGTGACATTTATTGATGATGCTTCTAGGTAAAACTTGTGACATCTGATGATGCTTCTAGATAAAACTTGTGACATCTGTTATGTTTATTTGTTGCATACTAAGGATGAAGCATTAGATAAATTCAAAGTGTTTAAAACTGAAGTTGAATTACAACTTGGGTCTTTGATCAAAAGATTAAGGACTGATAGGGGAGGTGAGTACATGGATACTAAGTATTTTCAGTCTATTGGTATAATCCATGAAACGACTGCCCCTTATACTCCTCAGCAAAATGGTATTTCTGAAAGAAAGAACAGGGTGCTGAAGGAGATGGTTAATTCCATGTTGTCCCATTCAGGACTGAGTCAAGGGTTCTGGGGTGAAGCTATGTTAGCAGCTTGCTATTTATTAAATAGAGTTCCCAACAAAAGGAACAAGGTTACCCCTTATGAACTCTGGACTAAAAGGAAACCCAACTTGAATTATCTCAAGGTTTGGGGTTGTAGGGCTGTTGTAAGACTCCCTAATCCAAAGATGAAAACTTTGGGTGAAAGAGGCATTGATTGCATCTTTGTAGGATATGCTGAGCATTCCAAGGCTTTTAGATTCTATGTTGTAGAACCTAATGAGTATGTTTCAGTTAACTCAATAATTGAATCAAGGGATGCAAACTTTGATGAGGATAGATTCTCATCAGTCCCTAGACCAAGTATGAGGATTCCTAATGGAAATCATAACACTGGTGTATCAGAGGTCCCTGATGATGAACCATCAGTGGTCCCTGATGAGGTTGTGGTTCAACAACCTGAACCTATGCTCAGAAAGAGCAAAAGGGTTAGGACTCCAAAGTCATTTGGGCCTGAGTTTCAGCTATATTTAGTTGAAGGAACAAGGGATGAGGTCTCTGACCAATACTCCTATTGCTTCATTGTTGAGGATGATCCCAAGACATTTGAAGAAGCAATGAAGTCCCAGGATATTGCTTTCTGGAAAGAAGCAATCAATGATGAGATGGATTCCATCATGGGGAACAACACTTGGGTGTTGGTTGATCTACCACCTGGTTGCAAACCTTTAGGTTGCAAATGGATTTTCAAAAGGAAAATGAAGGTAGATGGAACTATTGAAAAGTTTAAGGCAAGACTAGTCATTCAGGGCTTTAAACAAAAGTCAGGAATAGACTATTTTGATACTTATGCCCCTGTGGCTCGTATCAGTACCATAAGACTGTTGATTGCTTTGGCATCTATTCACAATCTGGTTATTCATCAGATGGATGTGAAGACAGCTTTCTTGAATGGTGAATTGGAAGAGGAGGTTTATATGAACCAACCTCAGGGCTTCATCATGCCTGGCAATGAAAACAAGGTGTGTAAACTGATTAAGTCTCTTTATGGACTTAAGCAGGCACCTAAGCAATGGCATAAAAAATTTGATGAAGTGGTTTTGTCTAGTGGTTATGTTCTTAACCAAGCTGACAAATGTGTATATAGCAAATTTGATGAATCTGGTAAAGGAGTCATCATTTGTCTATATGTTGATGACATGTTGATCTTTGGCACTGACCAAAATCAAGTTGACCTGACAAAGGAATTTTTGTCATCAAGGTTCTCCATGAAAGACATGGGGGAGGCTGATGTTATCCTTGGTATAAGGATTAAACATGAAAGTAAAAGAATTTCTATCTCTCAGTCTCATTATATTGAGAAGGTGCTGAGGAAATTCAATTACTTTGATTGTACTCCTGTGAGTACACCTATGGATACTTGTGAGAAGCTGATGCCTAACCATGGCAAAGCTGTATCTCAACTTGAGTATTCTAGGGTAATTGGCTGCTTGATGTATGCCATGACTTGTACAAGACCTGATATTGGTTTTGCAGTGGGAAAATTGAGCAGGTATACTAGTAACCCTAGTGCTCATCACTGGCAAGCAGTTCAAAGGGTACTGAAGTATTTGAAGAAAACTATGGATTATAGTATCTCTTATACTGGTTACCCATCAGTGTTGGAAGGATACACTGATGCAAGTTGGATCAGTAACACTGAAGACAATTCGTCTACCAGTGGCTGGGTATTCCTACTTGGTGGAGGTGCAATTTCTTGGGCATCCAAGAAGCAAACTGATAAGGTTTTAAAAGGTACCATTTTGAGGGGTCGTTTAAGTCCTTATTTGATCACTTTTGTATCCGTTATTGCTTAATATCGTTCCTTTTTACTTTTTAGGTCTCGTGAAGGCAAAATGCTGGAATGGCACTTATTTGGACGAAAAGGCGCGAATATATGAAGAAAATAGCCAAAGTCGAAATCGAGACACTCACAGTTGCTGAAAGTAGAAGGCGACGGCGTCAGGTGCTATTGGCGACGCCGTCCCAAAATTATTGTGACGGGCCAGAACCCAAAACTCGTGTTTTCAAGAGACGGCGTCTAGTTGTGAAAGAGTAGGCCGTCGCTACTCAGACGGCCTAGATGCAATCCAGACGACGTCAGAAGCTGAAGAGGACGGCGTCACGGACATAAGGTGACGCCGTCGCAAGGTTAACGTGGCCAAGACGAAACCCTAATGGCGGCGACACGACGGCGTCACTAAACATAAGGTGACGCCGTCGCAATTGTAATCTTATATATAGAATCCGAATTTTTCAGTCTTTGTGTGGAGAGTCTTTGGAGTAAAAACCTAAAACCGAACCTAAGGTGTCTTGTACAGTATTTTAGGGTTTTAAACCCTATCTTACACCAAGATAAGTCTTTACTTCATTAATTCAATTATGTCTTTGATTATTTGTGTGTATGCTTGCATGTTCTCCATGTCCGGCTAATTTATTTGTGTGTTTGCTTAGGAAGTATGAAACTTAATTATTAAATATTGATTGGTTGTTTCTTATCTTGGTTGATTAATGATCTAGTAGTGCGATAGGTCATTCGTTGTGTACTTAATGATTGATTCATCTTTGTGAACCTTAGAGTATAATTACCTGAGTAATTGTAGGCTAAACCATCCAAAGAGCGCCTTAGAGTAGGAGTCTTTAATCTCTAGTGGGTTTGTAGACAAGACCCTTTGGTAAGTTCGAAGAGTTAGGGAGAAACGCATACCCTACAACTTTAGACACACAACGCAACTAGGAATAAGACGTGACACTCAACCATCAATAGGAGATAATTAAGGAGTAATACAAACTAAGTAAACACATCTTTAAACTATCATACGAACACACATTAATTAGACATAGACTCCCACAACCTTAGTTTAGATAATTAGATAATAGTAGAGTAATCGGTAGAAATACCAACCCCCCAAATCCAATACCCGAGATTCGTACCTTTCCATTTTTCATAAAATATAAAAAGATAAAAAATAATCTTCCTCAACCTTAACCTTAGCGTAGTAACTCCCTACTAGCATTCCTATTCCCCTAGAGAACGATATCAATACCCGTGGCTTACCCTAATTACTACACTACAACGATTAGGTTCACTGCCTAGGGTGTTATAAAACTTGCTCGAAGAAAAGGAAGTTCCTTTGACCCCGAACGACGCGTGTAGCGTTATCAAGTTTTTGGCGCCGCTGCCGGGGAATAGAATAGCTAGTTAGTAGTCCACCTCGTTTAGGTTTCTTTGCTTGATTCCTATCAAGTAAACGTTTTTCTCATTTTTAGCTTCCTCGTAGTCTATCCCCCTTCTTCGTGACCTTTGTTCGTAACCATTTTCATTGACTATTCCGTTAGCCGCTATGGAGAACGCGAATTTGCCAAAACTTTCACCCAATCAGCGAAATCTACTACATAATTTACCCCCTACACTCCAAAATGAGATCTTGAGGTTCCAGCAACATTATGATGAATCCTTTCCGGAGGCGTGGACTCGAATTAAATATTTATTACAAAAATTCCTTTATCATGGTATTGATTTACTGCTTCCACTACAATTCTTTTACACTCGTATCGCCCACGAAACCCAAAGGAGACTTGACTATGTAGCGGATGGGGATATTTGGGGACGTGGTGTTCGAATTGCATGGGAAACCTTTGAGATTCACGCCCAATTTAGAGGTGGAACATGGGACCCAAAAAACGAATCTTTAGACCTATTTTCAATTTGGAAACTTCGGTCGGAAAGGTTGTTTAGGAAGGAGATGATTAGAGTTGAGGTACCAAGGTGCATGTCATGGTTAGGCGCTACCACAATACAAAATGAATACATAGGTGATCTTGATAAGATGGAGGATAGAGTAGAAAATCCAACCCCATCGGATAACCCACAAGTCTTACCATCACTTGAGGAACACACATCGCCTATAACTTACCCGGAAGAAGTAGAAGAGACTATAGGAACCCCAATTAGAGAACCTTTGGACCAAACGCCATTAGAGAATGTAGGTTTAGATGCTTGTTGTCATGACATCTCTCTTAGTCCTAGGGAAGTTCCATATTTTGATGAACCGGAGCCTCACTTAAAAACCTTACCCAATTTTCCGTCTTTAGATGTGAATCTTGGAATTGAATTAGGCCCCAATCCACCCATCAAAATAGATAGTCCGGGTAGTTGCTTGATAAAGGTGGTAGATTCTAGGTCATGTAGAGTAGAAGCCGATATAGGAGTAACCCATGACCTTACACACTTATATCACCCATTCATGGTTGATAACAAGAAACACAATGGGTTTAAACCGGGTTTATTAGGTCAAGAAGGATCCTTAACCAGGAATCTTTTGAAGTTGGTAGAAAATGATCCATTCTTAGGAGAGAGATTTGATTCTCTCGCTACACCAATAGACTTAGGTAAGGTTATAATGAATGGAGCACACTCCTTTGAGCATATAAATCACCCATCACCCTCTCCTCACGTAGTAAATTTCCACCCTAAGGGTGTGTATCGCTACTATCACCCGCACTTAAACTTAAGTGTAGGGAAAACTTCCCCTTTATCTGTTAAATAAGGGTAGAGTCAGGCTCGTGACTCGAACAAAAACAAGCGCTTCTTGGGAGGCAACCCATGTGTTTTTCCTTTTTCATTTTTATTTGTGTGTCATATATCTCTTATTGATTGTTTATTCTCATGTTTGAATTTGTAAAAATGCTTTATTTTGTCTTTAACCTCGTCTTAATTACATATAAAGGTATTTTACATAAGGGATAAGTGTAGGAAGGATTACACACGTTTTCAAAAGAAACGTAAACATGAGAATAACAATTAACTAAAAGATATTTATGTTTGTTTGTTCGAGTCAAATTCTTGTATCGAGTCATAATGGATGTTTTTGCAGAAATTTTTCCAGATTCTAAAGATGTAAATTTTCCAGAATTTTTCCAGAAAATCGCAGACCAGTTTTTGTCAGGATAACCTGACGGCGTCAGGATTGCAACCTGACGGCGTCATGAAGGAGTAAAAACATCAGATTACTTTTTTCTCGTTTTCTGAGCTATTTATAAATTTTTGGAATTTTCCAGGTCTTAATTTTCTTAGAAATTCTGTAAACATTCATTCCACAAGCATTATATTCTAGTTTAAATCGAGTCTTATATATATTATTACCGCCGATTTTACGCGAAGGTTTCGTTTGTTTTCTTCAAGTGTGCAGGTTTAGTTTGTCAAGAAGAAGTTACATAAGATTGGAAGGAGCTTTTCACGCAATAATTCTTCTTGAAAAGAATTTAACCACCACTTTACACGGATCCTACCGAGCTAATCAGGGGAGTATTAGTTTCTTTCGTTTTTAATTACCTTCTTTTATCATAACTTTGATACTTTCGGGGAACATTGGGGACAATGTTCAGTTTAAGTGTAGGGAGGGAAAATAAAACGGGAACTTTGAAACTATGCTTATCCTTGACTATTTGCTTTGTCCAATTGCACTTTTGTAATAAACCATGAGAAAATGTCGGTTAGGGTAATTTTGGCACCACCAAATTTAAAATTTTTCATGACATATAGGAGTGGGCCATTAGTCTTAACAAAAGCGTCTCACGGATAGGAAGTTGCATGACTAGCACAAAAACCCTTTACCACCCAAATTCCACCAAAATGTGAGGATCGCCCTTAGATTAGTAGGAATTAAAGCATTCATTTTTAATTCTTAGAGTGTGAACCGGTAGTATATTAGATTCTAGAACTTGTTTTGTGATGCATTCCGAGATCGCAAGAGAGGCTACACTTGTGTAGTTAGGAATAACTAAATGATAAGAGGCATTAGGATAACCCTTGTTTGATACCTGTAATATAATTACTTCTTCCACATCGGTTGAGTAATTTCCCCACACCCTTTGCGTTGTACTCATCTTTAGTACACGATACCCCTAGTTAACCCCTCAGAGCCTATCCTTTTCGCGGTTCTCGTGATGTTTCGGTTTTTCCGGAATATCAATGAAGAGCATTGTTTACACCCCACACCCAAATCGCCTTAGCCTACCCCTTATGCACTCACTTTTAGTGCAAATGTTTGTTATCACCCTAAACCCTTAGTTCAATTATCTAGTTGCTTGCATAAGTTGCTAAGTCGAGTCATATCCTTTGTATGCAGTTTTGGGATGATTGGGATTCATGGGAAAAGTTAAAGTTTATGAAATGACGGGAAGGGAACGTTAAATTCAAATTCCCTTTGTTTGCGTAATAATGTACCCCAAGTGTTTTGATCTTTTCAATTCGGGTCAAATTAGTGTTAGAGTAATAAAAACTCAAGTGTAGGGATATGCCTGTAAATCCCTAGTATTTTGATGTTATCATAGAGGATGGTAGAGTAAAAATGTATGAAAAAAAAAAAAAAAAAAAAAAAAAAATCGAAAAAAAATTAGAAAAAGAGAAAAAGAAAAAAAAATAGAGTGATAAAAAAAAAAAAAAAAAAAAAAAAAAAAAAAAACATACGGGCTACCATCCTACATCTATCCTTTAAATTTATGTTTATTTATTTCAGTTATCTAGAGTTTAGAGTGTCGGGTCTTGGCTTAGCAACGCCATTCTTCATATGCATTTAACATAGAGATTTTTGACTTACCACCACTAAATAGCCTATCCCACCAAACCCTTATTTCCCTAACCGTAAGCCTAACGTTACAACCCTTTAAAGACCTCTTTGATAGTCTTTCCTAGGTGCTTACGCCAAAGCGATGGAGGTTTGATCTATTCTCAAGCCTATGGTAATCTATGTACTAGGACCGGTTAATGAGTGTTTATCTTCCATTTCCTATATTGTTATATTTCATATATACACCCGAGAGAGATGTGAGTATCCAAACACCCCATGTGAGGTGCTAGTATGTAATTTCCGTGCTTGTTATGACTTTTGCGGGGCTTATATGTGTTGTGGACCGTTTTGAATTAATGCTTCATGACCCCTAACTTATAAATTAATTGGCTAAAAGCACATTTGCTTGAGGACAAGCAAATAACAAGTGTAGGGATATTTGATAAGGTTTTAAAAGGTACCATTTTGAGGGGTTGTTTAAGTCCTTAATTGATCACTTTTGTATCCGTTATTGCTTAATATCGTTCCTTTTCACTTTTTAGGTCTCGTGAAGGCAAAATGCTGGAATGGCACTTATTTGGACGAAAAGGCGTGAATATATGAAGAAAATAGCCAAAGTCGAAATCGAGACACTCACAGTTGCTGAAAGTAGAAGGCGACGGCGTCAGGTGCTATTGGCGACGCCGTCCCAAAATTATTGTGACGGGCCAGAACCCAAAACTCGTGTTTTCAAGAGACGGCGTCTAGTTGTGAAAGAGTAGGCCGTCGCTACTCAGACGGCCTAGATGCAATCCAGACGACGTCAGAAGCTGAAGAGGACGGCGTCACGGACATAAGGTGACGCTGTCGCAAGGTTAACGTGGCCAAGACGAAACCCTAATGGCGGCGACACGACGGCGTCACTAAACATAAGGTGACGCCGTCGCAATTGTAATCTTATATATAGAATCCGAATTTTTCAGTCTTTGTGTGGAGAGTCTTTGGAGTAAAAACCTAAAACCGAACCTAAGGTGTCTTGTACAGTATTTTAGGGTTTTAAACCCTATCTTACACCAAGATAAGTCTTTACTTCATTAATTCAATTATGTCTTTGATTATTTGTGTGTATGCTTGCATGTTCTCCATGTCCGGCTAATTTATTTGTGTGTTTGCTTAGGAAGTATGAAACTTAATTATTAAATATTGATTGGTTGTTTCTTATCTTGGTTGATTAATGATCTAGTAGTGCGATAGGTCATTCTTTGTGTACTTAATGCTTGATTCATCTTTGTGAACCTTAGAGTATAATTACCTGAGTAATTGTAGGCTAAACCATCCAAAGAGCGCCTTAGAGTAGGAGTCTATAATCTCTAGTGGGTTTGTAGACAAGACCCTTTGGTAAGTTCGAAGAGTTAGGGAGAAACGCATACCCTACAACTTTAGACACACAACGCAACTAGGAATAAGACGTGACACTCAACCATCAATAGGAGATAATTAAGGAGTAATACAAACTAAGTAAACACATCTTTAAACTATCATACGAACACACATTAATTAGACATAGACTCCCACAACCTTAGTTTAGATAATTAGATAATAGTAGAGTAATCGGTAGAAATACCAACCCCCCAAATCCAATACCCGAGATTCGTACCTTTCCATTTTTCATAAAATATAAAAAGATAAAAAATAATCTTCCTCAACCTTAACCTTAGCGTAGTAACTCCCTACTAGCATTCCTATTCCCCTAGAGAACGATATCAATACCCGTGGCTTACCCTAATTACTACACTACAACGATTAGGTTCACTGCCTAGGGTGTTATAAAACTTGCTCGAAGAAAAGGAAGTTCCTTTGACCCCGAACGACGCGTGTAGCGTTATCACAAACTTGCATCACCAGTTCAACAATAGAATCTGAATTTGTGGCTTTAGCTGCTGCTGGTAAAGAAGCTGAATGGTTGAAAAACTTGCTTCTTGAGATTCCATTGTGGCCTAAACCTATAGCACCTATTTATATCCGTTGTGATAGTGCAGCTACATTGGCTAAGGCTTATAGCCAAATGTACAATGGTAAGTCTAGACACTTAGGTGTTAGGCGTAGCATGATTCGTGAGCTTATCATGAATGGGGTGGTATCTATAGAGTTTGTTAGATCTCAACAGAACTTGGCTGATCACTTGACGAAGGGATTAGCTAGAGACTTGGTTATCTATAGAGTTTGTTAGATTTCAACAGAACTTGGCTACTACAACTGTGTGTCAAGCAATTTGGCTAAGGGAGTTATTGGCGGAAGTGACTGGGAATGAGCAGGTAATTGTTGAGCATGTATCCGGTGAAGAACAAAGAACAGACCCATTGATGAAGGCCTTAGCGCATATAAAGTTCAAGGAGATGAGATCGTTACTTGGTGTGCAAGAGTTACCCTCTTCGACTCAGAAATTCAGGGGGGTGATTGTTGGGAATTTCTGAAGTCTGATTGTGGTTGGAATGCATGGATCAGGTTTCAGTAGAAGTACTAGTTGGAGTGCTAGTCCAATTCGTCTAATGTTTATCCTAATATGGAGTAGTCCTCATTGGTTTAGGATAGGTTTAATGTAATCCTAGTTATAGTACAACGCGTCTATGTTAGTCTATATATACCACGAGGGGTAGGAATTACATTATATCGTATTGGAGTTTTGAGTTAAGTTTCTTCAATAAAATAACCTGTGTGTTAGGCAGCAACCTTGTGTGTTCTTTATTTTCTGTGTTGTGCATCTGTGTGCGTACCTCTGATTACCACACAATCCATTCACCGACAATATGTGATGGAAACTTTCGCTAATTTAGGAAACCATTGTGACCAATAGCTAGCCGAAACCTAGAGAACTTCTTGACTAGAAAATCATCTACAACACTAATCCTATCATTACCGAAAGATAAAAACACATAATGCTTCCATTACATTAACCATGATGCAAACAATGCTTCCATTACATTAACCATAATGCAAACAATGTGACATCCGAACTCACAATCTCACAAATGCTAACAGGTTTTTTTAACAATATAAATAAATTGAACAAGCAAATTAAGGAATGCTCAAATGTGTTGAGAACCTACAGTCCCAATAATCAACTTTGCGGTGTTTAGCTATCAGATTTGAAAGAACATTCAGGGTAATATTATCAGATATCTGAAACATATATGTGGTTGTTGTAACAGAACGTAATGATGTATTGGGTAAATTTTATAATGAGTAACTTTAGTGACTCCATTTTGGCCAAATCTGTCTAGTCTATAAGAAGATTAATGTGACCAATGGTTTTACGATAGACAGTTTGACAAAAAGCCATAAAACATCACCTTCAAGTGAAATAAGAAAGTGCAGCTAGGGAGACTTAGGGTGTTTGGTAGAGCCCAATCGGAATGGAGGAATGAATTTCATACCGATTAAAGGTGTTTAGTTAGTGGGCCCAAGAATTAGGGATGGCAACGGGGCGGGGAATGTCGGTTATTGTATTTACCATCCCCATCCCCGTTTTCACTCTCCATCCCCATCCCCGTCCCCATCCCCGTCCCCAATGGGGATAAGGGATCGTCGTGGGGATTCGGGGATTTTCAATCCTTATGAACTAGCATAAAGTTTTCACCAATTCATGGAAAATATAAAGAATTTTAACTTATAAAATGTTTCAAGAAACGTGCGTACATCGCACATTATTAGATTCATTACAATTTCAATTCAACTGTAAAGCATCCTCAACATTGTAACATCACATATAATATAAAAAACAATATGTATCATATATATCTATTTAGACAAACAAATAAGTAATATGTAGTTAGTGCCTATGCTTCTAATTTTAAATGTACTTGATTTTATAAATGTCACATATGCATATAAATATACATGTCGATACTCATAAACATATATACATATACAAGTTAATCGAGTGTTGATATAACATATAAATTCTAAATACTTATACACTAGAAAGATCGGAGTTGGGGTCGGGTTCGGGGATTTATGTTATCCCCATCCCCGCCCCATCCTCGGTTTCCTATTTTGGGGATTCCCCATCCCCAGTCAACTCGGGATTCCTCAGTCAGAATCGGGTTTGGGGATCGGGTCCCCATCAAGTACGGATTTTTTTGCCATCTCTACCAAGAATGAAATGAGTCAATCATAGTGATAGACTCATTAATCATTAATTTAGTATTTATGAAATCCATTCCGTAGGCACCTCTCTTTTCTACTAGAAAATTCAAATATTTATACACTTTTTTATACAATATTTTGTCATCTAAACATAAACAATGGTAATAATAAACTCAATTATATCCATTGTAATTCTATCACATACCAAATTTAATACCCATTTTGATTCCTAGCAACAAACCAAATGGCCCCTTACTTGTTATCTTTTTAAAGACCATTTTACAGTTTACTTTTTAGTATTATAGATTTACTTACGGTTGACTACTTGAAAGTTATTATTATAAAAGTTTGTGAAAGTTTATGTTAAATAGTTGGAGGGAGAAGAAATTCGTGGGTGGTGCGGTGTTATGCTGGTAATTGGAGTGTGACTTTCATGGAAGGTCTATGGTTCAATTCTCAGCAAACATCCTGCTTTTTTTTAATTAACTTTGTATGTTCTTAATCTTTTCACTTTCAGAAAATATCATATTAGTTTTCTTTTCTAACAGAGAGAGATTTTAACAATTTGAGCCGTATAGTAAGGCATCAAAATGTACCTTCTTAATAATTGGGGCCTCAAAATTTACTTTAAAAAGAAAAATTGTTTTTACGATATATGATTTTAAGTTTTATTTGTTAAATGGAAGATGGATTATTAAATACTACAAGATATGTTATATATTTGATAGTCATATTAAGTTATCACATAAGTATTTTGCACACGGCCTTCAGATTCTCAGCTATGACACTGTTTATAAGAACGATTCCGAAAAGCGGACCATAAACGAAAAGTAAAAGCAAAACTCCTAACAAATCAAAATACGAAACTAAAACACAAAAAGCTAGGGAAAGAGATGGAAATGGTCTCAAAATCCAATAGTTCCTAACAGATCAAACTAGTTTGTTATTAAAACAAAATTAACAAATTCATAACTATATGTGAGTGTTATACTAAGGTTTTCGTCAGGGTAACAAAGAAATATTCAATCAAACTTTGACGTGTTCAATAAAATCTAACGGTAGCACAACATGCTAGCAAATTTAATCTTTGAAATATTTGCTAGAATATTCTTAACTTGTAAACGCGTGAAAAACAAACCAGAAACATAAATGAAGATTTTGTGAGTAAAAAGGGTGTTTTTTACTCGCCACCATCCGAGTGTTTACCTCATCTTTACTATATGATTTATGTATGAGAATGCTTTATCCAAGCAAATAATATAAAGTACGTTACATAACTAAAAGCCTAAAATAATTAGAGGATAGATTTTTAAGTTGTAAAGACAATCATATAGTACGAAACATCTAGTAGTAGTATGTCTAAATATGGGGTTATAAACACGATTACTACGATATCAAGTTTACGATAAGATAATGAGTCTGATAACCAATTAGAGTAGCAGAGGGGTTTCGAAAAAGTGCGCAATAGATACATTTACTTTCTAAAGCTAAGTTAATTTCATTTTTGTGACTGAAATAGAATTGATTGATTAATATAACTTTTAAAAAGAATTACGAAAGGAATTAATACTCAACCCAATTTACAAGAATGAACCAAATTCAAGCTTTTTACAAAACAAACCAGGGCGCACCCGGCAAGCCATGTGCGCCGCGCGGCAGCCTTGTGGTTCAATGGTTATGTGACACCATTTCATCCACTGTATATTTCTTTTCAAAGAAAATTTTGAAGCCCCAATTATTAATAGGGGTAATTCCATATTTACCGAATCTAAACATGAAAATGTCATAAGCATACCAGAATTTCTTCTCCCTCCAACTATTTAACATAAACTTTCACAAACAGACAAACTTTTATAATAATAATTTTCAAGTAGTCAACCGTAAGTAAATCAATAATACAAAAAGTCAATTTTAAAATGGTCTTTAAAAGGATAACAATGGATCAAAGGAAAAAGGAGATGATGTGCAATTACTTACATGCTCATGCGTTTATATACAGTGATATGTTTTAAAATCAAGTGCTCTATTTTTTAAATCAAATGTTAATTTACCGATTGCGAACTTTTCTTATTTATATTACTTCATAAAAACAATTGTTACTATAAATGATCATTTTAAAGACTAGTCTTGATACACAATATGACAAAACAATATAAAAATTACGTAAACACATGATTTATATGCAACTTATGCAACAAATTATTTGATTTTAACTACTAAAGTTTAAGAAATAAAATTAATAATTTTGTAAATTGGACAGACCCGAACCCGACTTGACCCAACCCGATTTGACCCGAACCCGACTAACCCGAGTTCAAATAGGGTCGGGTTCAGGTATATTATTTTTAGCCTTAACCCGACTTGAACCCGACTCGTTTGACTCGTACCCTACCAACCCGACCCGATTAACACCCTAATAGTAGGTGAGTTACTACGTGGAGTATATTAAAAAGATATATTTATCTTACAGTTTTATTCAATAAAAAAAAAAAAAAAAAAAAAAAAAAAAAAAAAAAAACCTCAAAAGTTTAGTTGCATTTATTGGTTGGTGGCCTTTTTTGTCATAAGTCAGAGTAACAAAAGCAAAAAGAGAGTACACATGGCAACATTTCATTGGGTTTACATGAGAAGCCGGCAATGTATTCATTACGTGGTTGTTTTGGTAATGGGGGATAATACTCACACCACATCTTTTGATGCATGCACCACAGTTTTTTTGTACATTACAGTATTGTACAGTACAAACTTTAATACACAAATTATGGTGCATGCATCAAAAGATGTGATGTAGGATCCCTTTGGTAATACACATATATAAAGTTGACTAAAATACACCGTTGGTCCCTAAACTTGTATCGGAAGATCGCGATGGGACGAAACCGGGCATATTCATCGTCAGGGGTCCCTATTTCAAGGTTTTCACTCGCTACAAGTCCCTTTGACCATTTGCCGTTAGTCAAGGACATCTCAAGGCGTTACATTTGTCTTTAGTCCAAGGGCAATTTTGACATTTCCATATTTCAATTAAAAATTTCTTAATTATTGCCACAGGTAATGTAACTCTCTTCCCGCCCCAATAAACACATAGTGTGTATTATCAATCGTCCCAGAACTTTCGTTACAAGAATTATCAGAATTCATAAACCCTAATTGCATGTCACAAAACCCCTGTTTATCGATCATAAAACCGAAACATGGACTTTACCCTATGGAAAGTAAGAAGACAGCCAGGTTATCCAGTTGATGATACCGTCCTATACGACTCTGCTAAGAAGAAATACGGTACTGTTTTTTTTTTGTTGATTACAGTCATTGGAATTTGTAATTGTGGTATTTATTGTTTCCCAATTAAGTTTATAGAATGCTTCAAACATATATTGACATGTTTCAGGTGGTAGATCTAAAATGTTTAGTATGAGGGTTCATCACAATGGTGTCTTTAAGTACTGGCCTGGTAGAATATACGTTGGAGGTATGGAAAGTTTAGTTGATTTGGTTGATGTTGATAGTGTGTCAGTTGAAGAGTTGGATGTGCTTATGTATGAATTGGGTTATGAGATCGGTTCAAAAAATTACTATTACTTTGTTAAGCCTGGTAGTAATTTAGTTGATGGTTTGTATAGCTTAAGTGAGAGTGCTAATTTAGAAATATTGAAAGATCTTGTTGATGACCATAAGATGATAGAGGTTTATGTTGAAAATGGTAAGACAACATTGGACGTTGATAAAATGTCACCAAAGTCTATTAGGACAGTTATTGCTGATGTGGATGCAACAAAGAAAAAGGCAGCTCTTGCTATTGTTCCATATTGCTCAAAGAAATTGTTCTTAGAAAACATTGTTAATAAGTCTGTGGTAGAGGACTTATGTGAGGTTACAGATCAACCTTTGGAAGTCAATACTTTGGTACAATCTAGTGAGATGCCAGAAACACAACCCTTGTTTCCAGATGTAGACGTCTGTCATACTGAAGAAGTTGCAGGTGATGTCAACCAGCATATAGATACACATGTTGAGTATATCCAAATAGATAGTCCTGAAGAGGTATCTCAAAATGATCAAGAGTTTGGTCATCATGAGGAGGAAACATGTATTCCTGTGGATCATATCCAAAAAGGTAAATCTGTGCTAGTTAGTGAAATCGATGAAGCTGTAAGTGATGACAATGTTAGTGAGACCGACACTTATATGAGTGACGATGATGATATTGAGAACAATGGTGATGGAAACACAGTTGTCGATGAGGCTAATACTTTTGAGGAGCCTGATTTTGATGTTAATCTGTTCAAAGTGACCGAGACTGCAGATTTACCATCTATAGGTACCACCAGCCAGCTACCACATGATTTTTTTTAATAAAAATGAGTTGGATCTGTTAGATGATAATGATTTTGCAAGTGTTTCTGAGAATGAGGATGAGTATGTTATTAGGAGGAACAAATTGAGGGCATACAAGAAACAAAATTTAAGTGAGGCAGCACAAACAGAGGACGAAATATATTTTTTCTGTGGTCAAAGTTTTGTAACTACAAAAGAAGTGAAAGATAGGATCAACATGCTTTCAATAAAGACTATGAGGAAATTGCAACTAATTAAGAATGACAAACAGAGAATTAGGGTTAGGTGTCTCGGACAAATACCTGTTTGTGGAATAACCGAAGGTTCAGGGCTGGGAAACTGTGACAACTCGCAATTTCAGGTCATTTTCAAAATTCACTATTTCATCGTTCATCGTAAACTAGGTTTACGAGTGTCAAATTCGCGTAACCTTAGTGGTTTAGCTGCGAATTCATGATCATATCATCAAGGGCATTTCATATAGACTAAGTTTAGTCTACATTTCATTAGCATCATTGTCATCATATTAGTTCATACATGGTTTTGCATTTTACGTTAAACGCGTAATTTTCATATTAAATAAACGCTATCGCGTGATTAATTATTTTGAACATTTGATCCAATACTTCCAAAAATAATCCCAACATATTTTTATACTTATAATAAGATGATAAAAATAATATTATAAGTTTACCCAGTGTTTTAAAATTTTTTTTGTATATAAATTGTTATATTTATATAATTACGACGGTTTTCATAAAAACTACACGATAATTATTATTTCACTCAAATTTTGCAAAAAATGTATTTTTATAATTTTTATGACTTCATATATTTTATTTTGATTCGTTAAAATTTACTTTTAGCTAACGCTACCCTAAATTGCTTGTTTATGTATACAATTTACCAATTATCCTTAAACAAATATACATTACACTACATATACATACTTAAAAAACATATGTGCACTAGCTCCCTAAATACTCCCTTGTCGACAAGGGAGGTGACTCACACAAAACTCTACTAAATATCTTTCATTGTATATTGTAATATACTTGTAAACATAACACATACACATTTATCTTTCAAAGTGAAAAACAAAAACTCTCTTTCTCTTCTCTTGCTCAAGAAGAACCGGCCATCCAAGTGATCCAAGAAGGAGCTCTTCAAAAATTTTCAAAACAAGATTATTACACTCTAGTTACACTCTTTGTATAGGTTTTGAAATAAAAACCTAGGGTGTTTTAGGATTTAACCTTGGTTCATATCACCTCATCAAGTTACTAGTAAGCATTCATATTCATCATAATATTTCATATTCATTGTTATTGTCATTTCATTTTATTTGAGAAAACATGCAAGTCTCATGAGGTTTATACCACTTTTTCATTGATTTTAAGAGTTACGTATATATAAGTCATCCTATAATTACTCCTTGCTATATATTATTTTTGATGATATTTAGGAACCCATGACACCCTAAGAAGGTGTATGGTGGGATTAGAATAGCTTCGGAGTTGTTTTGAATGGGTTAGAATAGGTTTGGCGCAAGAAAAACTCATGTCGACAAGTTTGCAAAAGGGTCTGTCCTTATTTTAAAAATCTAGAAAATCCGACAGTAGGTAAGAATTTTTGGCCTAGATATTAGAAAATACACTTTAAAACGAAACTGTGGCCGCTTGAATGGATTAAAACGGAGCTATAACGAAGAAGATATGAATTTTTCAAGTTTGACGACGAAAAATAATTGTTTCAGAAAATTCAGCATGTAATCTCGACTTTTTACGAGACAAAAATGAGTCTTAAGCGTTATAAAAAGTGTCGACTTATCAAAAATATATTAGCATATATTATCACGATTCCGAGGATATATAAAACGTAGAAAACGGACTTATAACGATTAAGTTATTCACATTTTAAACTAGTTGCCGTAACTTTATTATATAAGAAAAACCATATTATTTCTAATAGGCAAGTATTACGGCAAAACAAGTGACCATATTGAAGGTCGTTTTTAACATTGATGTATAACTTTTTATAAAGTGATGTCTTCTAGTAAAAGTAAGTTCGCCAAGTATATTTTTCAAAATGACCGACTGTTTGTTTAGTGGAGTTGTAATGAATAAAATACGTTTACTCAAACTTGGCCGAAAACCACCCTTAAACTATACTTTGGACAAAAGTATCATACTTAACCTCTATTTTTCTTTATGTTTGAGACCTCTAGGATGGAAACTTAAACACTAAAACTTTGAGATTATGATACGAGCTTCCCAAAACCGTTGAGTTTGTTTCCTAACACTCGACGTACACCATTTTACGACTAGCTTTTCAAGGCCGTTTTAGTCACTTTCATGAAATCTTCAACGGCATTATTTTACGACGAAAAGTTATAATTTCATAATAAATCACTAAATGATTATTGTAGGATATCATTTCAACGTAAATACATGTAAAGTAATTTATATATGGTCAAGAAGTTATAAGATTATTTTTTTGACGATAAGTATTGTTTTCAAAAATTCATAAGTGGTATAAATATCATCCGAATTGCATGCATAGCATTACATCATGACTTATTACATATCATATCATTCATAATAGGTCAGTTTCGAGATTCACGCTACATTTCAGTGTCTCCACTTTTGCCATTGTATCATCATAATCATTTCAACAGGTGAGTTTTCATAGCCCCAATTTATTCAAGTTTTTACTTTATTTCAAACCTACGGGGGAGAATACATTGCACATCATTTTATTACGATGCCAAGTATATCAAATTCATTACATTGCTTAAGTTAACTCATTGCCAGTTAAATGTCCCCATTTCATAAGCATGAACCGTTAATTTCATAGAAGCGAAGGTGAGTGGATAGATCTATCGAGGGTGACACCTCCATCCGGGTTGGCGGATTCCAACCGGATGGATGCATTTCACTTCATTATCATTATTTGAGTTGTTTGGCTAAACACTCTGTTGGGTCAAACATCAGTCAGAGCTTCGGTGTCATGTGCTTAAGCAATTGTACCATTTTTGTGACATATTTGTCATACATAATTTATACTTGTGGTAGTCGTATTAAACATTTACATAAACTCTATGAACTCACTCAACCATTGTGTTGACACTTTTAGCAATGTATTTTCAGGTTATTAAGGCATTCACTTCATGGCATGCATGTGGACATATCATAGAGTCACGGTGACGACGCGTCTCACACGAGATTTATATACTTTAAAACATCGTTTGAATTGTAACAAATTTATTTCCGCACAAGTTGATTTTCATTTGGGACCTATACTTTGTAAACTCTGATTATTTTATTAAATCAAATGATGTATTTTCTAAACGACACTTTAGGTCGTTCGATATAACTGTGATTGTGATGCTATGACAGTCAACCCCCAGGAATTCCATTCCGCTGCAAAACAGGTAATTTGGGGGTGTGACAGATTGGCATCAGAGCTTCAGTTATAGAGAACTAGGTTGCATCTTTGACCCTAGACTATAACTACATCATCATAGCATCTCATCATTTCATCATAAGTGCATATTCACTTTACATGCGGATTCATACGTACATTTTGCGAGTTATTTACTTTCATTTCAAATCGATTGTCACATGGATGCCTTCAAATACCCATCCCATTATCCTTTCCTCATAATCTAATGTGGAGAATGCCTTGTCATTCCCTATCACAATTTTAATATCAGTTGACTCATCACCGATAACGTCGTAGGCCGAGGTAAAACCTTTAAGTAGGGCAAAGTCACTCTCACTCTTTTGTTTCACCACTAACATGCCGAGTTACACGTTATTCACACATTAAGTCACTAAACCATCATAAATTTGAAGCACTTACGACATCCCATAACCCATTTCTTAGGAAACCGTCGATCATTTTGAAAAATAACCTCAAACTTATCACCTCATATCATATCTCTTTGGAGCGTTTATTATTAACATCGGACTTTGCTACATCTCACCTTTCCTCTTATTTTAAAGAAGTTATGGCGCCGAAGAAAGCCACACTAGAATTGACACAAGCGGCCATGCAAAAGTTTGTGAGGGATAGTATAGCCAATGCATTAAGGACTGAAAGGGCAACAGTGGCGGCTGCTGCTGAGGCTGCGGCTACCGCCGAAGCCACTAGACTTGCCAATGCTGCCGAGGCTGCAGCCACTGCTGAAGCCGCTAGACTCGCCACTGCCGCTGAGGCTGCAGCTAATGCTGAAGCTGCCAGGATTGCTAATGCCGCCGCGGCTGCGGCAACTGCTGAAGCTACTAGAATTGCGAGGGAAGCTGAAGCCGCTAGACTTGCTGCTGCTGCAGGTATCGCAGGAGGGTCCGGGGTTAGAAGTTGTTCGTATAAGGATTTTAAAAGTGGAGATCCCACTAAGTTCAAGCGTACCGAAGGGGCCACTGCCATGGTTCGGTGGTTCGAGAAAATGGAGTCTGTGTTTCTGTTATGTAATTGCCCGGAGGATAGCAAGGTTAAGTTTGCTACAAGTACACTACTAGATGGGGCAATGTCTTGGTGGAACTCGTATGCCCAGCCTATGGGAATGGAAAATGCTTTCAAGCTCACTTGGGAGCAATTCAAAGGTTTGTTAACGAAGAAGTATTGTCCGCGTACGGAAGTGAAAAAGTTAGAGACCGAATTCTATGAACTGGTAACTATTGGGTATGACATTGATACTTACATTCGAAGGTTTCAAGAATTGGCCGCGTTATGTCCGTCTATGGTTTCGGACAACGAGAAGCTACTGGAGGCTTTCATTGGGGGACTTCCCCAGATTATTCAAGGTGATGTGATTCATTTTGATCCGCAAACGATTGAGGAATCTATTCGTGTGTCTCAAAAGCTTATGGCACAAGTAGTAAAGAGAGGCAACATCACCAACACCAACCGTAACAACAATACCAACGACCGCACCAACTACAACAATAACCAAAACAACAACAATGTCGATAACCAAATCAACAACAACAAAAGAAAATGGGAATATGACCAAGGAGGTTATAATAACAACAACCAAAACCGTAACACTAACCATCATCAACAACATAATAGAAGGCAAGAAGCTGCAAGGGTTTATGTTTCTGCACCAATAGAAGGCAGAGGTTATGCTGGAACACACCCATTATGTAATCGATGTAAGCTTCATCACTCAGGTCTTTGCCCTGCCAAGTGCCATAAGTGCCAAAAGTCAGGACACCTAGCTAGGGATTGTAGAGGTAAATCCATAGTCACATGCTTCAGATGTGGGGAGCAAGGACACTATCGGAATCAATGTCCTCAAAACCAAGTTCAACAAGTTGAAGGTGCTCACGGGAATGCATACATGTTAGAAGGAGGAGAAGCTCGCCATGATTTCAACAATGCGGAAGACTGAAGAAGTTCGGAAACTAACAATCTTATTTTCCTTATGTACTATGTCGTACTAAGTTTATGTCTTCCATCGTATCCGGATCTTTATAACTTAAGATGTAATTCTGTTTGATAAACCACTCGTTGTAAAATATTCTCATCTATCGTACTTTATTTTTTTTCGATTTGTTATCACTTACGAGAATTTTAATTCCTTTTACTTTAGCGACCATTTTAACGACACGGTTTAAATCCTTGTAAACATTGAGAGTTATAACAACTAAACCGAACGTCACATTATCGTTCCTTAATTATACATAGCTTAGCTAACTATGTCTAATTCTGGAGGGATCATATTATGTTGGGAGCAGTTATTTATAAATCTTAGTGCAAGCAAAATTATCACATATTCCAAAGTCAAAGTGTTACTCATGGAAGATTCATCCAATATTATGTTTTATACGCTCTCAATCATCGATAACCATGACGACACCTCTTCATGTCTTCTTTCCTCGATATTCATCACAAACTCAAAAATTCGATAGACTAACACGAACTGAATTCAGGGAATGAATTCCTTTTTGGATGGGCGAATGTGACAACTCGCAATTTCAGGTCATTTTCAAAATTCACTATTTCATCGTTCATCGTAAACTAGGTTTACGAGTGTCAAATTCGCGTAACCTTAGTGGTTTAGCTGTGAATTCATGATCATATCATTAAGGGCATTTCATATAGACTAAGTTTAGTCTACATTTCATTAGCAACATTGTCATCATATTAGTTCATGCATGGTTTTGCATTTTACGTTAAACGCGTAATTTTCATATTAAATAAACGCTATCGCGTGATTAATTATTTTGAACATTTGATCCAATACTTCCAAAAATAATCCCAACATATTTTTATACTTATAATAAGATGATAAAAATAATATTATAAGTTTACCCAGTGTTTTAAATTTTTTTTTGTATATAAATTGTTATATTTATATAATTACGACGGTTTTCGTAAAAACTACACGATAATTATTATTTCACTCAAATTTTGCAAGAAATGTATTTTTATAATTTTTATGACTTCATATATTTTATTTTGATTCGTTAAAATTTACTTTTAGCTAACGCTACCCTAAATTGCTTGTTTATGTATACAATTTACCAATTATCCTTAAACAAATATACATTACACTACATATACATACTTAAAAAAAAATGTGCACTAGCTCCCTAAATACTCCCTTGTCGACAAGGGAGGTGACTCACACAAAACTCTACTAAATATCTTTCATTGTATATTGTAATATACTTGTAAACATAACACATACACATTTATCTTTCAAAGTGAAAAACAAAAACTCTCTTTCTCTTCTCTTGCTCAAGAAGAACCGGCCATCCAAGAGATCCAAGAAGGAGCTCTTCAAAAATTTTCAAAACAAGATTATTACACTCTAGTAACACTCTTTGTATAGGTTTTGAAATTAAAACCTAGGGTGTTTTAGGATATAACCTTGGTTCATATCACCTCATCAAGTTACTAGTAAGCATTCATATTCATCATAATATTTCATATTCATTGTTATGGTCATTTCATTTTATTTGAGAAAACATGCAAGTCTCATGAGGTTTATACCACTTTTTCATTGATTTTAAGAGTTATGTATATATAAGTCATCCTATAATTACTCCTTGTTATATATTATTTTTGGTGATGTCTAGGAACCCATGACACCCTAAGAAGGTGTATGGTAGGATTAGAATAGCTTCAGAGTTGTTTTGAATGGGTTAGAATAGGTTTGGCGCGAGAAAAACTCATTTCGACAAGTTTGCAAAAGGGTCTGTCCTTATTTTAAAAATCTGGAAAATCCGACAATAGGTAAGAATTTTTGGCCTAGATATTAGAAAATACACTTTAAAACGAAACTGTGGCCGCTTGAACGGATTAAAACGGAGCTATAACGAAGAAGATATGAATTTTTCAAGTTTGACGACGAAAAATAATTGTTTCAGAAAATTCAGCATGTAATCTCGACTTTTTACGAGACAAAAATGAGTCTTAAGCGTTATAAAAAGTGTCGACTTATCAAAAATATATTAGTATATATTATCACGATTCCGAGGATATATAAAACGTAGAAAATGGACTTATAACGATTAAGTTATTCACATTTTAAACTAGTTGCCGTAACTTTATTATATAAGAAAAACCATATTATTTCTAATAGGCAAGTATTACGGCAAAACAAGTGACCATATTGAAGGTCGTTTTTAACATTGATATAGAACTTTTTATAAAGTGATATCTTCTAGTAAAAGTAAGTTCGCCAAGTATATTTATCAAAATGACCGACTGTTTGTTTAGCGGAGTTGTAATGAATAAAATACGTTTACTCAAACTTGGCCGAAAACCACCCTTAAACTATACTTTGGACTAAAGTATCATACTTAACCTCTATTTTTCTTTATGTTCAAGACCTCTAGGATGGAAACATAAACACTAAAACTTTGAGATTATGATACGAGCTTCCCAAAACCGTTGAGTTCGTTTCCTAACACTCGACGTACACCATTTTACGACTAGCTTTTCAAGGCCGTTTTAGTCACTTTCATGAAATCTTCAACGCCATTATTTTACGACGAAAAGTTATAATTTCATAATAAATCACTAAATGATTATCGTAGGATATCATTTCAACGTAAATACATGTAAAGTAATTTATATATGGTCAAGAAGTTATAAGATTATTTTTTTGACGATAAGTATTGTTTTCAAAAATTCATAAGTGGTATAAATATCATCCGAATTGCATGCATAGCATTACATCATGACTTATTACATATCATATCATTCATAATAGGTCAGTTTCGAGATTCACGCTACATTTCAGTGTATCCACTTTTGCCATTGTATCATCATAATCATTGCAACAGGTGAGTTTTCATAGCCCAAATTTATTCAAGTTTTTACTTTATTTCAAACCTACGGGGGAGAATACATTGCACATCACTTTATTACGATGCCAAGTATATCAAATTTATTACATTGCTTAAGTTAACTCATTGCCAGTTAAATGTCCCCATTTCATAAGCATGAACCGTTAATTTCATAGAAGCGAGGGTGAGTGGATAGATCTATCGAGGGTGACACTCCATCCGGGTTGGCGGATTCCAACAGGACGGATGCATTTCACTTCATTATCATTATTTGAGTTGTTTGGCAAAACACTCTGTTGGGGCGAACATCAGTCAGAGCTTCGGTGTCATGTGCTTAAGCAATTGTACCATTTTTGTGACATATTTGTCATACATAATTTATACTTGTGGTAGTCGTATTAAACATTTACATAAAATCTATGAACTCACTCAACCATTGTGTTGACACTTTTAGCAATGTATTTTCAGGTTATTAAGGCATTCACTTCATGGCATGCATGTGGACATATCATAGAGTCGCGGTGACGACGCGTCTCACACGAGATTTATATACTTTAAAACATCGTTTGAATTGTAACAAATTTATTTCCGCACAAGTTGATTTTCATTTGGGACCTATACTTTGTAAACTCTGATTATTTTATTAAATCAAACGATGTATTTTCTAAACGACACTTTAGGTCGTTCGATATAACTGTGATTGTGATGCTATGACAGTCAACCCCCAGGAATTCCATTCCGCTGCAAAACAGGTAATTTGGGGGTGTGACAGAATGTCCCATAGAGAAAAAATGGTCCGATAACTAGAGGCCTCGGTAGGGATGTGTATTTGCGAAATCGCAAGGAGCAAGCAACAGAGTGTCCATGGTTGTTGTATGTAGCCAAAAATACAGATAAAGATGTATGGATTGTTCGAACTTTCAAGGATGAACACAGATGTTTGCAATCAAGAGACATTAAAGCTTGTGACTACAAGTTTCTTTCGAAGCAAATAGTTGACAAAGTTCAAGATCAGCTCAGTAAACAGTTTGAAGTTCAGGTGTCTGCAAAAAGCTTTAAGGGCAAAAAAACAAGGCAGAAAATGAGATTAGGGGTGATCATAAGCAGCGGTACACCCTTTTAAGAGACTATGTTGAAGAGTTGCAGAAAACTAACCCATATACAACAGTTAGGATAAGTGTACAAACTGCAACAGATGCAACAAGTCCAACCAGAGTTTTCAAGAGAATGTATGTATGCTTAGGCGCTTTGAAGGAAGGATACAAAGCTTGTCAAGGAGAGTTGTTGGGGTTAGATGGTGCTTTTATGAGGGGTCCTTTTCCTGGCCAGCTTCTTACAGCAGTCGGTATAGACAGCAACAATGGAATATACCCTGTAGCATACGCAGTTGCAGAAGCTGAAAGCAAAGACTCATGGATTTGGTTTCTTGAATGTCTAAGAGATGATCTTGACTTGCAACGAAACTCAAACTACACTTTTATTAGCGACCGGCAAAAGGTGATGTTACCATTTAGTTGATTAGAATCACTTGTATTTTCGTTAAATGCAAATTGTATTAGTAAGGAATTGATGTTTATTTGTGCAGGGTGTCATTCCAGCGTTAGCAGAAGTATTCCCTAGTGCTGAACACAGATATTGTTTGAAGCAAATCCATGATAATATGAAATTGCAATGGAATGCTAAAGCATACAAGGAACATTTGTGGAGATGTGCAGCAGCAACAATCGTCCAACAATTTGAGGCAGCCATGCTGGCATTCAAGAGTTTTAGCGAACCTGCCCATGCTTGGTTAAGTAAGATACCACCAACTCATTGGTCAAGGTCTCATTTTTCAGGTACCTAACCAAATCTATGTGTACTTCTACATCTTTTGTTCTTCGACATTTTTAAGGAACCTAACCAAACAAGTTGTAGGGAGGGCTCATTCTGATGTGCTACTTAATAACATGTGTGAGGTGTTCAATGGGAAGCTAGTGGGAGGTAGGCACCAACCGATCATTACTGCTTTGGAATACATTAGAGAGTACTGTATGAAAAGAATAGTGAACGTGGTGAATGTGATTCAAAAGTGTGCCGGACCATTAACACCAAAGGCAACACTCATGTTAGATGCAATCAAGAAAGAGGCTTATAAGTACACTGCTTTACGGGTTGAAGGAGAAAAGTATGAGGTCAGTGGATGGGGAGACAAGTGTATTGTGAATGTTGAAGCTAGGGCTTGTACATGTAGAAGATGGGAGCTTACAGGTATGCTGTAAACATGTTGTTGCTACCCACCGGTGTATGAGGTTGAATGGAATGCAAATAGGATCTGTTGAATCATGGGTTCATCCATGTTACTTGCTTAAGATTTGGGAAGAAACTTACAAACACCACATCCAGCCAATAAACGGTTATGAGCATTGGTATAAGTCACAGGTGCCTACAACCATTCTTCCACCTAAACATCATAAACCATTAGGTAGGCCACGAAAGAAAAGAACCAGGGCTTTTAGGGCTTTTACTGAAAATGATAAATGTGAAAAACCCAGTAACTTATCACAGTCTGGTAAGAGTGTGGTTTGTGGTATTTGTGGCAATGTTGGTCACAACAAGAAAACATGTCTTGGGCAAGGAGGTGTTACAGGAAGTCAAGACACTACACAACAGTCTCAAAAAAAAGGTTCATCCCAGCCAAAAGTTACATCAAAGAAGAAGGCAAAGGTTACAGGTGACAACTATGCAGGTAATGATCAACCAAATGTGGTCCAGTCTCAATCTAGAAGTCAAGTTGATGCTGCTTCTGGTGGGTCTCCAAAGCAATTTTGGACTAAGACCAAGATTATAGCAGCAAAGCTTTCTTCACCACAAAAAAAATGCATGTTAAGCATATGAAAGCCAATGTTATCCATCGAATATGTATTCCCCTAAACAATATTTGTTGTGTTTAAACAATGTATGTTTCTGAACTTTGTAGACTCCAAAATTTTATGCATTTGGAAATATATCCATTTGCGTTATGTATGAAATCATGTCATTTTAGTGTATGGGTTTAATTATGTTTTTATTGTATTTTATTTAGAGTCTTCATACATCTGTGTTTTGAGTTGGTTACTGTTATAGAGAGTACTGTATGAAACTCGTATCTCTGTAATGAGTTTGACCATTTGTGTGGCAAGTGATATATATATTCTTGGGGCAAAGGACCTACTAGCAAAGTCAGCAGAGTATAAGGACCAAACCATAAAAGAAATATATTAACACTGTACAAGGACCAAACATTATACACCAAAAGACTATTCTTAGTCAACGTACGCTAAAACTTCTTAAACACAACTGCACCATCTACCACCGATTCAAAACACTAAAACCAGTACCTATCTAAACCCAGTAGAAGAACCATAGAAAAACCAAGAAGATGACCATCCAAGACAACACACAAAAGTTCCTGAGACAGCAAACTTTCTCCTTCTCAACAAGGAGATCGGCCAAGGCTGCTTGGTAAGCAGCCTCTAGCTCGTTTTCCCGGTCACCAGCGTTGACCACCTCCATAGTCTGAGAAACGAGGGCGGCTTCGTATTCTTGTAATGCCGCCTCATTCCTGTAGATTGTTCTCTGCAAGTAGATGATCACATCTCTTGCTCCTTTGGATGGGTGGATCGTACCACCCTATGAATGGACATGTTGTAGCCTATAATTGATAATCAATATATTAGCATCTCCTTGCCTCATAAACACAAACTAAACCCACTTGTATAAAATCACAATTATAATAAACCAGATAGACTATCATAATCAACACATTTTAAGGTAAACCACTACATGCAAACTTTAATACATTATGAAATAAAATTAAGTGTCCCAACTTGTCTTGGACAGGCATAGAACCTCCTGCCGGGGTTCGTTGTGTTCCAGCATGTTCTAATCACGGCCTTTCTGTTGCATGAACACACCACCATTTTTCAGATTTTACCGTCGGTGAAGAAGATAGGATTTTAGTTGTTAGGAAAGATAAAGGATGAGTGGTGATAAAATGTTCCTTTTATTAGAGAGGTTTTACTGTAGCGCTGCTGGTTAAACAAGTGGGTTGGCACGGTAATTAATGGACAGTGGTAAAATGTAAAAATTGCCCTTGGACTAAAGACAAATGTAACGCCTTGAGATGTCCTTGACTAACGGAAAATGGTCAAAGGGACTTGTAGAGTGAAAACCTTGAAATAGGGACCCCCGACGATGAATATGCCCGGTTTCGTCCCATCGCTATCCTAGTTTAGGGACCAACGGTGTATTTTAGTCTATAAAGTTCGTTTTGGTAAAGTTTGTTTTAAAATGGTTTATTTTTGTAATTTTCTATAACTTTTAACTTCCTCAAACTTACAATTGTTGAAGACTTTTTTGTTTGTGTTTTTATTTGTTATTGTTTGTGTTTCTAACACCCCATAAATAAAAGATGTAGGAGAATAATTGATAGTGAAGTGAAGTAAGGTTTGGCTTTTTCTCAAGGTCATAGGTTTAATTCCCATGTGTTTCTGCAGTTCCATTTTTTTATGTGTTGAATACAAAAATGACATTCACATTTCTACATCTTTGGTGTTTTTTGATTCTTTTATTTGTAAGCACTTTGTTGAATCATAAGTTTTCATATATTTACATAGCCAATTTTTTTTTTTTTTTTTTTTTTTTCCTCACAAATATTGTCTGAATTTGTTTGCCTTTAGATATACAACACTAGTTATTATTGTTGTTGTTAGTAATTTTACATACAAGTAGATGTGAGCAGATGGACATTTTGTATGTTAAAACAATCTTAGCACACCAAGAGATACATAAAAGTGTTTCATCTGACGTAGAAAACATATAATTTGACTCCATCTTGTTTGACAAATCTAATCCATATACTTTTTCTCATTTCTTACATAAAGCTTACCTGAATTTTAGCTCTTATCCTTCTTATTTATTCTGACTAAACTTCGCTAACTTTCTCATAAACCTTGCTACATCCCCGAGCGGCAGTCAAACGGGGGCGCCATAGTAAATAGGAGAGAAAATAGAATTTCTACTTTTTTTACATTTTTCTAGAGGGGGATGGAGAAAGTGGACAAAACATAATGTTGCCGATAAATCTGTTGCAATTCACAAACAAACTGTCCAGAAACATACATGAAAGTTTCGTACGCGAGTGAAAGTATTTGTCCCATGGTGAAAATTTTCCTTCTCTTCTAAACTTTCCTAATGATCAAGTTCCCAGTCAACGATTTCGTTTACATTTGTTTGTTATTTAAATTTTTGATTGAAAGTTTATGGGCCTGGAATACTGAGTTGGGCTAAGTCCTTGTCTAAAATATTGGGTATTAAAGAGTAAATGGCCCATGTATAAGTAACATATCACTCTAGAGTTTGGATGATCTGTTTTGTGGTGTTGTAGAGAAGAAATGCAAGATATGAACAAGTGGTAAGTATAGTAGCTGGTAAGTGTCTTCTTATTGATTCGTCAGGTCACTTACCTATTTTTATTAATTAAATGCATTACATTAATCTTTTAAAACCCGGGTCGAACTCCGGTTAGGAGACCATGCCGAATGCGGCCGGAATTTTGCTTATGTGAGAATCAGATTGAACCAACGGTTTTTATGAGATAAAGTCTTGAGCTATAACATCGTAACAATGAACATATAATACGAAACATCTAATACCTATAATACGTCTGAATAAGTAATATAGGTCTTTAATGTAAATATAAGATACTTAGCATGACAACCAATTAAAGTTGGATATCCTATACTTACTTTCTTAAGTTTAGCCAATTTTGCTTTAGTAACTCATATGAAATTTAATATAACTTTAACTTGGTCTAGCTTCTTTGCGTTTCCGGTCATGAATATTACTCGAGGTAACTTTAGCACACCGCCACTCGCGACCACACACACGGCTGCTATTATTTATGTATTTAATTTTAAGTTTGCGAAAACCGTGTTCAAAATTAAGTTTAACCTGCAAACGATTCGCTGTGTAGATTTTCAATTTACGTTTGTTGATTGTTCTCATTCAAATCTAAGGGCCTGTTGTCATTATATGGGATAAGCCCATATTTAAAGTTTCCTTGTTCTAAAGTTTAGATAAATAGATGAAATAAGATATATGTTATGTGTGTAGAGGGTGTGTGATGGTAAGAGCATTGTAGGTTATCTTCAATGTCTATTGTTCAATTCGCAGCTCTCTATCGTCTTGCATATTTTTATTTTCATAAATCCTATTTTTCTAATTTCGGCATGTAGCTCATATGTAAAGTGTTCTGTAACTTATATGTAAAAATAATGAATCCGGAAAAGATAAAATGGGCCAATGACCTTTTTTTGAGAAATTGCTTTTGTATGTTTTCGTCTTGTTATTCAATCGTAAGGTATACGTTCAAATCCCTTGTGTACTATTTCTTCTTTGTATTCACTCACCCAATACAACTAACCAATTTATTTAACGAAGATAACATTCTAACTTACATTTTTGTATGTTCTATCATATCTTTATTTTTTCACGATCGCAACGAAACAAAAAAGAACGAAAGTACAAGGTGCCAATGGATGTGTCTCACTAGAATTATCTAAATTTAATAGATGTGTCGGCGTCACGAGTCCGGAGGGAAAAAAAAAACCTTACCGAACCTCACACACGTTGAGTCCAGTTCACTTATCCAGATAAATCACCCACACAAAGATCTTTTACTTATATGATATGGAAAGTATATTTAACATTTAAAATGCTTAAACTAGTTGCAATGTTAGCCAGTTAAGGGTGACCTAGTATCAAAAAGACTTGTGACTATCACTCTAAAATGTGTGAGGTCTTAAGTTCAATTCCTGCTAGGTGCAAACAACCTTAAGTGGCCAAGCCAAACTCCTGAAAAAGGACGACTTTACCTGGTTTGAGTATTTGTGACGGTGGGTTCCAATCCCGTGAATTAGTCGGCCAAAAGGTCGGAAATCATCGTTAAAAATAATAAAAAAATAAAATAAATAAAATAAAAAAATCACTACTTGCAATGTTGAATAATTAATTAACTTCATGGTATGCATGAAATTGAACAAACACAAAACGAGGTGCATTATCGCCACTTTTTCAAATAAAAAAGAACGAAAAATGTGAGAGTAAACCCATTTGAAATCCGTGATAAAATTTCTGCCCCATAGAAGATCTCCAAACGTTGTCACTTAATAACATATTTAAATTTTTCATTATAAATTTAAGTAGCTTCAAATACGAATGCTCAATGATGAACAAATGAATGGTATAGATTAGAGTACTAGAAACGCACAAGCCGGCGTGTAAGCATGTACAATATTATGTGTTTGATAAAATAATTTTATATTTATATCCCACGTAGATGAAAGAAGTGAAATCTTTCTTGTTTATATACTACAGAGAATGAAGATTTCATATGTTAAGAATAGTATTATGTTTTCAGACACACTTGTTGGTCAAGTTGATAAAACTAAAAAATTAATATAAAATTTTACTTTTTAGTATACCTTATCACATAAGAAGTGTTCGTACTCCAAAGTCCAAACTACTTTTATTTATTTACATATGTTGTCCATAAATTTTAGAAACCTTCTATTTGTTTTATGAAACGAAATAACTTAAGATAAAGTAAAACACAAACCATATGTTAGGATACCGTAGAGTGCCTTATTGGTTCAGCAGTGACATGTTATGAAAATGAGTTAAGGTGCATGTGGCTCTCCATGTGAGGTCTATTAATACAGATCCTGATGACTATGGTGCATCTCTGGTCTTTGAGCTCTCGGTTGCCTACATTTCTAGTGAAGGTATCCAGAGAAAAAGTGACAACTTTGTCCTGCTAAATAAGTACGGGTACCACGTAAAACTCAGTCGATCACAAGGAACTAATTTATTTGAAATGTACTACAACTATGAAAGTGGTCAAAGACCAATCACAAATAAGGATAAGCACGGTATCAGATTGGTGCCGAACCTGTACCGAATTGATGGTGTTGTTTTTTTCTTGAGCATTAAAAGGGGTACCGGAGCATTAAAAGGGGTAAACTCTCATGAGTTGGTCATTTCTCATCGACCACAACCCCAAACTCGAAGCTGTAGTATCTTGTTTAGAAGTACAATATGATTTGACCCATTCTAAATGTTCCTAATTAACTTCACGGGCATATATGTTATTCAAGAAATACAAAACAAGTTGCATTATTGCCAATTTTTCGACGACCACAACCAAACAAAATAGAATAAAAAAACGAGAGTAAACCCATATGAAACCGTCATAAAATTTCTACTCCAATGAGGATCTCCAAATCTTGCATCGTCACTTAATAAACGTGTCTAAACTTTTACATCAAAAGTAATAGTAGCTATAAAATACTAATGCTCTATAATAAAGCAATAACTCGTATAGATTGTATATATACTAGAGTGCATGATGCTCATAAAGTGGACGAATTGTGTTATGTTTCCAAATCTGTAATTCTATGACGTTTGTTGCAAATAAAAAACGTAAAAATTGATATATGTTCTAATTCTTTTTAAAATATGTTATCATTCGAAAAGAACTAATTTTCCAAATTCTTTTATTGTTTAAGAATATCTAACTATATATCTTACTTTTCTTTACAATACATAAGCGTTTATTGCAATTTGCAACGAATGTATCTTCTAATCTTCATGACTTGTTGAATAAGCATTGTGAATTGTGGTACTTTAGGAAGGGTCGTTGAATAAGTTTAATGCAATAAGCTATTTGGTTTTACAATCAACCTATGTCAGTATAACTAGCTCATTTGTGTCAAATAAGTTGTTGTGCATGACCCAGTATGGAAGAGCTTATTAACTTTTAAACTAATAAGTAGATAAGCACAAACACTTCCAATAAGCTACATCTCTCATGCCTCGCTATGGTTTTTCTAAAGCAGGGGTATTATTTAGTCTACATTCTACCTCCATTATACACCACTCTGGCAGGGTATAGTTATTGTTGTTGTCTTTTAATAAGCTAACCAAACGACCCCTTGTTCTGTTTAATACTAGTTAGTATGTTCATGTCCAAACACAAGATACATATAATGCACACAACATCCCTCACCCTCGTAACCTTTCTATATATAAGTTGTAGTTAAATTTTGTTTAACATTAACATTAATTGTCTAGTGCGCGTTCGTTTAGATTTCTCTACACATGCATACTTGGTTCGCCTAGGCGATGCTACATGTCTGGAAATAAGTAGAGGAAGAAAAGAAAATGAAATGAACCTTGGAACTGATGATATATACGCAACTCGCGATTGCATGTTTAATCATTGGGAAAGAAAAAAAAAACTCAGAATTGCCTTGATTTCATGCTATTTAAGAGATGTAGTGCAATGGACCCAACCAATGCTTAGGCGTATCCTCATACCTTAATTGCACCAGATTGGATTCGAACCCGGGTCAGTAATGTGGCAAGGTATTATTCTACAACTATTATAGTATTGTTATTCTTACGTAAGTGTCATATTCATTTGAATTTTCTTACAGTGTCCTATTTTGTGGAATACTTAAACTAATTTCTTGGCATGTCTTTAAAGAGCATTGGATCCTTCTTCACCATCTTTGTATATTAGTATCGGTTCCAAACAACCATCTCAAGTTCAAGTAATTTTGTCCTCCCTCCAGATCAACTCCTGTATTTAAGTTCTCAGATATTCAATATTTCATATACACCAAAAATGACTTGACATGGACTATAATGTAAGTTTTCAATTTCAACTCAGCTAGACCCATTGAGTTACCTGAATCAATTTGGACCAAAAGTCTTTTTTACTTTTCATTAACAACGACACTTTATTAACTTCATAGCATGTAATTTAAGAAACACAAATTTCCGGTCTTTTTCTTGACCACGACCAAATACAATGAACAAGAATATGAGAATAAACCCATATGAGGATCTCTGAATCCAATTGCGTCGGTACTTAGTAACCGCATTTGGACTTTGGCATTAGTTATTGAAGTAGCTTCAAAATACAAAGGCTCTATAATAAATAAAACAAGCATCCCACATAAGCTAAAGAAGTGAATCCTTCATGTTTATATACTATAGTAGAAGAGCTCCATACATGTCTAGAATATTACCATGTTCTTCAGGCACTTGGTTGTTAACGAAGTTGATTTTCAAACTAATAAAAGTGAAACTTCGTTAGTGAACCTGTTCCTCGAAAACAAATATAATATGCCTTGACCTTTTTGTATTTGTTAAGGCTACTCCAAACTGTTTATTTACAAAGATTGCCCATATATTCGGATACCCATTGTTAGGGCTGCAATCAAGCCAAGCATTTATCAAGCAACTCGAGATCGAGCTTGACTCGATCAAGCCAAGCTTTTATCAAGCTCAATCCCAATAAATTAGCTCGAAACAAATATAATATGCCTTGACCTTTTTGTATTTGTTAAGGCTACTCCAAACTGTTTATTTACAAAGATTGCCCATATATTACGATACCCATTGTTAGGGCTGCAATCAAGCCAAGCTTTTATCAAGCAGCTCGAGATCGAGCTTGACTCGATCAAGCCAAGCTTTTATCAAGCTCAATCTCAATAAATTGGCTCGAAACATATAACAAGCCAAGCTCAAGCTTTTGATAGCTTGGCTAGAGCTTTTATCAAGCCTTAGTATATATATTTTTTTATATTAAATTCATATAAGTAACTAATGGCTAATTTGAATATTATTCTAATTATAAGAATTTACTTCATAAAAATTATTTAATATACTCTTGAAGGACTTTTATATGGTAAAATAATGTTGTAATTATTTGTAACAACGATATCTTAGGCGAGTGATGTTCCTTACTTACTTTATATCAAGAAGCGAATACAAGTTTCTAGTTATGAATCGTGAATTTAATAGACCAAGATTTATACTATTATTAGATAATTTTAGCTGTTACTATACTTAGTATATCGATGACAACATTATTTACTACTCTGGCTTATGTTTCATTATAATGTTGGATTTAGTATGAAAATGATTTACTACTCTGGCTTATGTTTCATTATAATGTTGGATTTAGTATGAAAATGTTATTGTTGGTTTTATTATTGTTACATTAATTAAATTTGGTTTTCAAATGTAGTTTTAGTTTGTATTACTTTATAAATAAATATATATTTTGATGACTTTTTCTGTCAAATACAATATTTTTGAATACATTCAAGCTTTTCAAGCTCAAACTTTGCTCGAAACCTATTCAAGCCAAGTTCAAACCTGAATGATTAAAGCTTGACAAGCTATCAAGCCAAGCTCAAGCCTACTAATTTTGTTTCAAACCAAACTCAAGCCTTTTCGAGCTCGAGCTCCGCTTGACTCGATTACACCCCTACCCATTGTAGCAGTCCATTTGAATCTCTAAACGTTTCACATAGTTAAAAGATATAAAGTCCAAAAGATAGCGTCGTCACTAAATAAGCGTAGTTGATACCTAAACACAAAATGAGTTGCAACATGCACTCTCTACATTATTTGATATAAAACATTCCTTTACATCCCACATAGTTAGAAGGAATCGATACCTACACCACATCTTTTAATGCATGTACCATAATTTGTGCATTACAGTATTTGCACTACAATTTGTGCATTACAGTTTATACCGTACAATAATGTAATGCATAAATTATGGTACATGCATCAAAAGATGTGATGTGAGTATCACCCTCTTAAAAGAAATTAAGTCCTTCTTGTTTATATACTATATAGAGAATGAGGATCGTACATTTCTCGAGTGTTACTACGTTTCCGAATACAGTGTTGATAAAGTTGATTGACTATCTTTATCAACAACCCAATCTCTTAATAAAATATTATTTTCTCTTTCCTCCACCTACACAACCAATACATACAACCAATCTATATTTTTCAACCATTTATCAACAACCCAACTAAATAAAATAAATAAATAAATAAAAAACTAGCCAATGAAACAATGTTTTGTCAGATTATGGGTTGGGGATCTGGATTGCCAAGTGACTATGATTGCAAGCAAGATTGTATACAAAAATTAAAAAAGTATTATTTTTATATGAATTTTGAGTGAGTTGGGTTGGCAGCCTTGCCAATAAACTTAACATAGTCTTATAAATCCAAAAATTTCTGTCACAATTCTCAATTTCTGGCCATTTCTCAAACTCAATATTCTTCATATTAGTTCATGCATGGTTTTGCATTTCACGTTAAACGCATAAATTCTTATTAAATAAACGCTATCGAACGATCTTTTATTTTGAACAATTGATCCTACACTTTCCAAAACTTATCCTGATATATTTTTATACTCAATTTAAGACCATAAAAATTATATTATTAGTTTACCCGGTGTTTTAAATTTATTGTGTATATAAATTGTTATATATAAATAATTACGACGGTTTTCGTAAATTCTACACGACAATTATTATTTCACTCATTTCTTGCGAGAAATATATTTTTTATAATTTTTATGACTTCGATATATATTATTTTGCTCCGTTAAAATTTATTTTTAACTAACGCTGCCCTAAAAGCTCAAATAAATACACAAGTTATTAATCATTCCTAAATAACTACACTTTACTCTACATTACTACTCTTAATTAATACTAAATACATTCACTTCTTTTCTTTAGTAAATGTCGACCCACCCTCATGAGTCACATACATTTGTGATAAATATCTTTCTTTATATTGTATAATACTCAAAATATTCACATAATATCTTTTATTTCACAAAGTGATAAACCAAAAGCTCTCCTTTTCCCTCTCTTCTCCAAGTGACCGGCCACCATAGAGGTTCAAGAAGGAATTCATAAAAATTTTGCTAGTCAAGTTCTAAACAATCTAGACACACTCTTGATTAAGGTTGTGAAATAAAAACCTTGGGTGTTTAGGATTAAACCTTTGTTCACTTCACCTCATCAAGTTACTAGTAAGCATCTCATGTTCATGTTCATATTTCATATTCATTTTATGTTCATTTCATCATATTTAAGAAAAACAAGCAAGTCATATTGATGTTTATACCACTTTTTATTGTTTTTTAAGTGTTGTATATATATATATATATATATATATATATATATATATATATATATATATATATATATTCATCATCCTATAATTACTCCTTGAAATATATCACTTTTGGTGATGTTTAGGAACCCATGACACCCTAAGAAGGTGTATGGTAGGATTAGAATAGCTTCGGAGTTGTTTTGAATTGGTTAGAATAGGTTTGGCGCGAGAAAAAAACTCATTTCGACAAGTTTAATTAAGGGTCTGTCCATATTTTTGAAATCTGGAATTTTCGACAGGAGATAAAAAATTTTGGCCTAGATATTTAGAAAATATACTTTAAAACGAAAATGTGGCCGCTTGAACGGGTTAAAACGGAGCTATAACGAAGAAGATATGAATTTTTCAAGTTTGACAACGAAAACTATAAAATCCTGAAAATTCAGCATGTTACGTCCACTTTGTACGAGTCAAAAATGAGGCTTAGGCATTATGAAATGTGTCGACTTATCAAAAATATATTAGTATATGTTAATACGAAACCGTGGATATAAAGAACGTAGAAAACGGACTTATAACGACTAAGTTATTCACATTTTAAACAAGTTGCCGTAACTTTATTATATAAGCAAAATTAATATATTTCTATTAGACACATACTACGGCAACGAGGGATCATGTTGAGGGTCGTTTTTAACATTGATGTAGTACTTTTTGTAACGTGATGTCTTTTAGTAAAAGTAAGTTCGCCAAGCATATTTTCCAAAATGTCCAACAGTTCGCCAAGCGGAGTTGTAACGAATAAAGTACGGTCACTTAAACTTTGCCGAAAACCACCCTTAAACAATATTTTGGATACAAGTACCATACTTTACCTATATTTTTCTACATGATCGAGACCTCTAGGATGAAAACTTAAATGCTAAAACTTTGAGGTAATGATACAAGCTTCTCAAAACCGTTGAGTATGTTTCCTAACGCTCGACGTGCACCATTTTACGACTAGCTTTTCGAGGCCATTTAGTCACTTTCATGAGAATTTCAACGACATTATTTTACGACGAAAAGTTATAATTTCATAATAAATCACTAAATGATTATCGTAGGATATCGTTTCAACGTAAATACTTGTAAAATAATTTATAAATTGTCAAGACTTTATAAGATTATTTTTTTCGACGATAAACTTTATATTTCAAAAGTGTACAAGTGGTATGGATATCATATGAGTTTGCATGCACGACATTGTTTCATGACTTATATTAGAGCATAAAATTCATTATAGGTCGCGGTTAGACTGTTGCGTCTCATTTCTGTGCATCCACTTTGTCATCATAACTATTACAACAGGTGAGTTCGTAGCCCCACTTTTACTCGTTTAATTATTTTATAAACTCTTCGAGGGAGATACATGCTCAACTACTTGCTTTTACTTTACATTTATATGAACTTAAATATCTTTTGTTTCACTCTATGTGTGCGTAAGTAGATTATGTATGAACTAAATTGATCACTATATTATGAACGCTATTAGTTGAAACACTTTCCTTGATTTTGAACCCTTTGACATGTATATTTGAGCTCTTTTAAATTGATTCGGACCCTTTAACATATAAGTGAACACTTTGGACTTGATTTGAACTTTTTGACATATAGTTAAACTCTTTTAACCTGTAAAGGACCTTTTTGATATATTTTAAACTTGTTTGACGTGATTTTGAACGCTTCGACTATCTTGAACCTTTTGATATTATTCGAGCTCTTTGACTGTTCTGAACTTTTGAACTCGACTTAAATCTTTGAACTTAATTACGAACTTTTGAACGGAACCCTTGAACTTAAATACAAACTAATCACTTGTTTGAACTTATTGAACCGTACGTGTTATGACCTTGACCTAAAGTCTCCCATGTTTGGAGCATCACTATAAAGTCTCCCATGTTCGGAGCATCACTATAAAGTCTCCCTTGTTCGGAGCAACCTAAAGCCTCCCCGGTCCGGAGCAGAGCGTCTCACTATGTTACGGAGCGTTCTAAAAAATTCTCGCCTTATTGGTGGAGTGTGCAAAGTCTCGCCATATCGGTGGAGTGTTCTAAAGTCTCGCCTTATTGGTGGAGTGTTCTCAATAATTCTCGCCTAGGTGGTCGAGTGACAAAGGAGTCTCCCTTGTTGGAGCAGTGCAAAGTCACCCATATTCGGAGCATCCTTGAATTATTATATACGTGGTGCAATATTGTGAATTATTATGGTAACTTATACTCGACTATTAGACACACTATATTTTGGCAGTGGGTTGTGAACACACAGGTTGCAAGTTTTGTATGGGCGAGCTTGGAACTGAGTGGATTTACAATGCCTTTGCTTTGAGAACTCATTTGACCTCGTGTGCTTGAACATAAACTAGACATATTTTGGCAGTGGGTTGTGAACACACAGGTTGCAAGTTTTGTATGGGCGGAACTTGGAACTGAGTGGATTTACAATGCCTTTGCTTTATGGACTATTCTAAATGACCAAAAACTTTGCCTTTGTTTCATGAACGCTCTTTAAAAGCTTTACTTGTTAACCAAACTCTATGAACTCACTCAACCATTGTGTTGACACTTTTAGCATGTTTTATCTCAGGTATCTAAGGCATTCACTTCATGGCATGCATGTGGACTTATCATAGAGTCGCGGTGTCGACGCGTCTCATATATATTTTATGAACTTAACTATCGTTTGATTGTAACAAACTCATTTTGGTATATTGGAAATATTTTGGGACCTATGTTTTGTAAACTCTGATTATTTTACTTAATCAAACGATACTTTCAAAACGACACTTTAGGTCATTCGATATAACTGTAACTTTGATGCTATGACAGTCATCCCTCAGGAATTCCATTCCGCTACAAAACGGGTAATTTGGGGGTGTGACAATTTCAAACTTTAGTTCAGACTTGTACTCTGAAATGAATATAATATTCTTGACTTTTGTTTTTAGTATTTCTTTGTCACTTTAAAAATAGAGTAAATTACATCGTTCGTCTTTATGGTTTGTTCAAAATAACACCGCAAATATTTTTATTTTTTGCGTCATGAGTCCTTATAATGAAGTTTGATAACACCACCAGTCCCTATCTCTAACGATCGTTAACTTTCTCCGTTAACTCCTCACATGTGTCATGCACATGAGGGTAGAACAATCGTTTTAGTCCGTTTTTTATTAAATGTTTTCTTACGTTTTTATGCGTTTTCATCCGTTTTTATACGTTTTCGTCCATTTTTATACGTTTCCGTCCATTTTTATACGTTTTCGTCTATTTTCTTACGTTTTAATCCGTTTTATAAGGTTTCGTCCGTTTTCTTACGTTTTTATACATTTTGGTCCGTTTTTATCCGTTTTTTTTCGGTTTAATACATTTTCGTTCGTTTTTTACACGTTTTCGTTCGTTTGTATACGTTTTCATTCAATTTGATACGTTTTTGTCCATTTTCAAACGTTTTCGTCCGTTTTTATCCATTTTCATCCGTTTTTATCCTTTTTCATTCGGTTTTATACGATTTCTACTGTTTTTTATTCGTTTTCGTCCGTTTTCTTATGTTTTCATACAGTTCTATCCGTTTTCGTCTGTTTTTATACGTCTTCATACGTTATAAAATGTTTTCGCCCATTTTAATCCATTTTTTCATCCGTTTTTATATGTTTTGATCCGTTTTCTTAGGATTCTATACGTTTTCATCTGTTTTATCCCTTTTATTCGTTTTTGTCTATTTTTATCACTTTTCGTTCGGTTTTTTTACGTTTTCATATGTTTTTATCCGTTTTCGTCCGTTTTTATCTATTTCGGTCCATTTTATACGTTTTCATTCGTATAAAAGTATGAAAACCTATAAAAATGGATGAAAATATACAAAACAGACAAAAACGTATAAAACAGACAAAACAGATAAAAATGTAAAAAATGTAAGAAAATAGACGAAAACGTATAAAAACCAATGAAATCTTATAAAAACGGATGAAAACGTAGAAAAACATAAGTAACCGGATAAAAATGTGTGAAAACGTATAAAAATGAACAAAAACGGATAAAAACGTAAGAAAATGGACGAAAACGTATAAAAACAAACGAAAACGGATAAAAATGTATTAAACGGACGTAAACGTATAAAAACTGATGAAAACGTTTAAAGACTGACAAAAACGGATAAAGACGGACGAAAACATGTAAAAACGGGTGAAAACGGATAAAATGTATGAAAACGTATAAGAACGGACGAAAATGATTGTTCTACCGTCATGTGCATGGCATATGTGGGGAGTTAACGGAGAATGCTAACGATCGTTAGAGATAGGGACTGATTGTGTTATCAAACTAATGGTTTCGAATACAAAGTAACAAAGTTTCTGTATTGAAGTAAAATAACAGTAACAGAATTTGATATATACTAACAATGCTTTATTGATATTGTATTGTTATTGTTACAGACTCTAGACATATTTATACATGCTGAATCGTTGCCTTTGTGGCGGTTATACCTATTCAACAAAAGTAAACGACACAACCTAAATAACCGTTATATCCATAATAACCCAAACGACCCATATTGACCCAGCCCATAACCCATTTGTTTTTACAGGCTTTTCATAAAACTTAATACATAATATACACTAACTATCCTTATCTTTGCTTCTATAACATTAATGGTCCAACATTCACCCCCCTAATGTTATAGACGGCAAAGTCTTCAATTCTTCAAAGTTCTTTTATAGCAATGGTTCATCATCTTCGTACTGAATCAGGTTTGCTTCCATCTTTGGACATTCGCCTTTGTAGTGTCCAAGTTCTTTGCACTTGTAACATCTTATCTGACTCAGGTCTTGATCACCATCTTTTTTCTTCCATGGTTTCCAATTCTTGTCTTGCCCACGTCCGGGTCTTCCTTGACTTGAATTCTCATGACCGCAACGTTCACACTTGTGTTCCTTGGTCTTCTCCTTTTCATCTACTTTGCTGAAAAGTAGGCCACTTGATCCATCTTCTTCTTTGACTGCCTTTTTAATTCGTTCTTCGAAAGCTTTTAATCTCCCAATGGCTTCTTGAAATGGCATCGTATTAAGATCTGCAAACTGCTCTATTGCTGCAACAATTTGCATAAACTTCTCTGGTACAGAACTTAAAAGTTTCCTAACCAGCCTTTTATCATCCATCGTATGCCCCAAACTGCTTGCATGTGTTGCAATCTCACTTATCTTCCCGGCATACACATCTAGCGACTCATTGTATTTCATCTTCAATTGTTCAAACTCCGACTCTAGTGTTTGAACACGCACCTCCTTAACTCTATCAACTCCAACATGTCGAATTTTCAACGCATCCCAAATCTCATTTGCCGATTTAAGGTTAGCAACTTGCAATACCATACTTTCTGGAGTTGCTTGATATAGCATTGCAATTGCCGAGTTATCTTTCTTTTGATCGACTTCAGTTCCTTGCGTTGGTTCAACCGCTTCCCAAATTCCATGGACATTAAAGATTGCTCTAATCTTTACAGCCCAAATTGTATAATTCGTTGAATTGAGAACCAGGCATTGGAACGTCATTGATGTTCCATTATCCTTTGTAGGCTCGTTCTTATTTTTATCGCCTGCCATTTGCTTTTTCTTCCTTCCTTTTCCAATCTTGATCTAACAGCTACAACACCCTGGTTAACCAATGGTTTACCTACTGTATCCTCCAGGAATAGTACCCTGGTTTCCTAATAACCAACTATCCTTAATCCTCCTAGTTTATATAACCACAATCCCTGGTTTCACCACAAAACCAAAACAACTTCCTGGCTTCACCACAAAACCAGCACGACTTCCTGGTTTCACCACAAAACCAAAACAACTTCCTGATACAAATCTACTATTCTAATCTTTTCTAAACATAACAATTCTTAATTCCAACACTAGATACTCACAATTTGAAATTGACAAAATAATACTTATCTCACTGTGCTTGGTTTCTTGTTTCTGCCTTTGGTTCCTCTTCTGCGAATCTTTTCAAAAAACGAACTTCTGGGTTTTCTTTCCAATCGATGGCCACTTGCACTTTTTCTTCCCTGGATCGATTAACACTTTCTCTGATGCCAATTAATGGTTTCGAATACAAAGTAACAAAGTTTCTGTATTGAAGTAAAATAACAGTAACAGAATTTGATATATACTAACAATGCTTTATTGATATTGTATTGTTATTGTTACAGACTCTAGACATATTTATACATGCTGAATCGTTGCCTTTGTGGCGGTTATACCGACTCAACAAAAGTAAACGACACAACCTAAATAACCGTTATATCCATAATAACCCAAACGACCCATATTGACCCAGCCCATAACCCATTTGTTTTTACAGGCTTTTCATAAAACTCAATACATAATTGATTGGTCCCGAACCGTTAAGTTTATATCACACAAGCTAGCCACTTGTGAATGGCTAACCGTAATAAACTTAAAACTGCTCAGAAACCAAATTCAATGAAGATCAGAGGAATATAGTGGATTCCTGGGTCGTTAAGTCCCACGGAGGATGAATTGGTGTTTCACACAGACAGATGTCGAATAATCACTAAGGATAGTGATTAGTAAGGATTTTGATGAATAATTATACCTAAAGAAAAGATTTGTAAATTACAATGACTTAAATGCAAATTAAAGGAAATTAAAAAGTTAAAATATATTAAATAAACGCTATCACTATTTTTACAATGATTTTTTTGTGATTTTATAAAACAAAATATCTTAAATAAACTATTTTAACTAAAACGTAAACTTAAATTATCTAAAAACGTGATTTAAAATGAAAACGTAAGTTATTTATAAAAATTACGCGAGTGCGCAAGCAAAAACGTAAAATTTATGAAATAAAAGTCCTACAAGTGTAAAAACAATTTTATTACGTACTATATGATAAAAGAAAATTTTAGAAAAAAGATTTATATTTTTTAGACTTTTATATTTTTTATTATGAATTAAATAAGATTTTACACTAATTAAATGTTTAAAAATACTAAAACTATTTAGAAAAATCTGAAACTTTTTTATAAATTACTTAATACTAATACAAATTTATGAAAAAATACAAAAGTTGCAAAAGCTAGTTTAAATAAGCTCGAAATAAGCCAACTTAATCAAATAAGCTAAACGGGACAAAGAGGGGTTATATATTAAATTGTGCAAAAGAAAACTGAAAAAGACCCTAGGGCAGATGGTGTGTGTGTGGTGTGGTGAGCTGGGTGGCCAGGGTTCGAATCCCAGCAATGACTTTTTGCTACTATTTTATTTTTTTGATTTTTCTTTACAAACTTGTTAAGCTAACTGAAATAAGCAATTTATATAACTATGACTTTTTATGAAAATGACTAATAAGCTCAGTTTTGAGCTTATTATCTTAACAGTGGGCTAGAAAATGGATTTAAGCACAAGTTTTTAGCCAAGTGGCTTAATAAGCTGATAAATAAGCAAAATGAGAAATGGAAATAAGTTAAATACTGATAATAAGCTAGTGTTACAAATGAAAAACAAAATGACTTGAAAATAAGCACTAAATAAGCAAAATAAGCACAAAATACACTGGTTTGCACAGGACACTTTGTGATTCACTAGGCACCTTTAAGCTTATTTTTAAGCACTTAGATAAACTAAAAACTTAAAACAAACACTTGGATTAGCAAGATGACCAGATAAGCTATCCAAAAAGCTAAAGCTTTAACCGTGGGGTCCACTAGAGAGCTTTTGGTGAGCTTATTAAAAAGCTGAAAAACAACTAAGTTTAACTCAATGTATACTGAGTATTTTTGGAAAAACAAAAAGCTCTTGCAGGCCAACCAAATAAGCTAGAAATGGGAAAATTAAGCTTGTAACCTTGAGACAGCTAGGTGAGCTTCTCAAAAAACTAAAATACACAGGCTTAAGTTAACTGATAAGCTCTTGATGAGCTTATGAAACAATATGCTTAACTGTGCACAGGACAGTTTTGACTTTTTAAGAAAATGAAACAAAGTTGACTTTTGTGAGATTTGAATGATCCTAGGCTACTGATTATGATGTATTAAAGTATATTAAGACTGATTTGATCTACAATAACAACTTATGAACAAGAAATCACAATCATGGATTATAAAAATCCAACAGTGAACAAGACAGATAGGATCAAATGGATTTTTGACTTTTTATGGAACAAGGACTGAATTTTATTCCTTGATTAAGCTAATAGATGCTATTGTGACTTATAACAACCATACACAACAACAAAGCTAACCTCTAGCAGGCTTAATTCAGCAAATCCAAACACTCTTTAATAAGGCTGATTAGAAGCTTTGAGTACTTAAACAAACTTTTAAACCAAGAAATCTATCTATTAACTTGTAATAACTATATTCAAACATGATTAAGCTAAATTTAACAGGAAGTAAACACATATTCTAGAAAATGCAAATTGCAAATAAATGGCTTACCAATTGAGTTTAGGAACAAAACAGAGAAATGATGATCAATTCTACTTCCTATAGCTTTCCACAAAGCTCTATACCCAAAAGAAATCCAAATTCAACCTTGCTTCAATCTCTGGCATCCTCTCCATGGCATTTTTTTATTTTCTCACTATTTTTTCTTGATTTTTGTGAATTTTTCTGTTTTAACTACAAACTGATTTTTAAGGATTCTAAAAGCTTAGAAAAGCTTTATAAGAGCTTATATTAGCTTTTTCAATCCTTAGCAACAACTAAGTACAACATTTAAGTATTTTGAGAATTTGAACTTGTAAATAAGCATAAACTGAATTTGTAAACCTTAACTGAAATTAACACTGAAAATAAGTTTTTATTACAATAAGATAACTTAACAAAAAGCTTGAAAGCTTTGAAATACACTGGAACTTGAAAAATTAACTAAAACGTCATATCCTAAACTAAACTACACTACTTGGTCTTCTCCTCTGCTTCTTTTTCTTTCTTTATAGCCTTTTTAGACTCCCCACATGCTTTTGAGTTTATCCCACCACCATTGGATCTCTGTAACATATCTCAGCCATTGATTTGCAAATTGGCGCCAAAAAGTCATTTGACAGGTTTTATCAATTAATGCATTTTGGTGGGATGTGGAGGTGTTAAGAGTGGTTAGACAGGTGGTGGAGATAAGATTGAAAGGTGGAAAGTGGAAGTGAGGTGGTGAAACCACCTGGTTTCAGGTATGCAGTGGTGGGAGAGGTAGAGGAACAGTGGACGCGGTTTTTATTTCATTTAAAAAGTGGGTTTGGGCTTTGGACTGGGCTGGGTTGGATATTGGATTGGATTTGGATAATATATAGGGTCCGGTTTGGTTTAAATAAGCACAAGGACCAATATTGCAATTTATGAATTCTTGAAGGGCTAATCCTGTCACTTTTCCAAAGATATAATAAGGACCAATTCTGCCAAACTTTAATAATACAAGGACCATATTTGATAAAATCCAATTTTTTATAATTCCAAGGACCAAAACTGTCAAGTTTGTAACTTGAGGGACCAAACATGTAATTTTCCAAAAGTTCACTATAAGGACCAATTTTGTCATTTATGAATAGTACAAGGATAATATTTGATAATTTTCACTTTTTCAAATATCCAAGGACTATTTTTGACATTTTTCCAAAGTTGAGGGACTAAAGTTGTAAATTGTGATTTTTAAACTTTAAAGGGTTTATTTTGACAAATTTTGAATCCCATGGACCTTAAATGACATTTTACAAGTTTTTGAATTACCAGGGACTAATTTTGACAACTTTTGAAACTTGGGGGACTAAAACTGCCAATAATGCAAACTTGGTACGTTTTTCATCTGATTTTGATATTTTTGCATTTAAAACACATAAAACACTGATTTGTGATATTTTCATCATTTTGATGCATTTCTGAGTGTTTTCAGATGTTTTTGCAGTCTAGATGGTACAAAAATGATGAGTATTTAGACACTCATCAATCCCCCACACTAAGATATTGCTAGTCTCTAGCAATCTTTAGAGAAAACTTAATGGATTTTATCTCTTTACCAAAAGCCATTACTTCTGGAGTAGCCAATTGTTTCAGTTCAAGTAAGAACCTTGGTACAATGATAACCAAATGATTTTGAGCAAATCATAAGCTGTAAACGGATTTGATTTGTCTTTACCAGAAGCCGTTTGCTTCTGGACTAGCCAACTGTTAGATAAAATATCTTTGGTGAGTCGATTACCAATTATGGTTTTCCAACTGCCTTTACCACAAGCCATAAACTTGCGGGCTAGCCAACTCTTTACTAATTAAAGATATGGTGAGCTGAACACCATACAATTTTAGGCAAATTGCAAGCCATAAACGGATTTGAGATATCTTTACCAAGAGCCGTTTGCTCCTGGATTAGCCAATCCTTATGTGGCTTAGACATGGCGGACTGATTACCATTTGTTGTGTTTAGTACATAGTACTTCCACTAAAAAAAAAAAAAAAAAAAAAAAAAAAAAAAAAAAAAAAAAAAAATTATTTGGCCATTTTGGGGAAAAAGGGACTAAAAGGTACATTTATGATCAAATTCGCCAGAATTTCCCCCCCACACTTAGAAATGAATATTGTCCTCAATATTCAAAGTACCGGCTGTTATGTCAAAACTTAGAACGTAAAAAGATAACATTATTAACCAAGTGTAGAAACACAACAATTATTCTCTTTTTTAATATTTACAATTTTCATTCATTTTTAAGATCTATATACAACATGTGGGGCATCTCCCCCACACTCGGGTGGTACACACGGGTGAAAACCCATGTTTAACTACTGTTTTTGATTACCGAGTCGCTAGCTTGACTCGACCCCGAATTAATTTGTTCATGGAGAAGTAAGTGGAAGAGACAATCTCCATCGGACTTTCGTTCAAGATGTTTGTATAAACATTGAAGTACGTGAAAGTTCCACACCGATGAGATATACATAGAACCGGCTCAAAAATGATAAATGAAAATGCCGGGGTCAAAGATAATGTCTTCATTCCCGAAGGAGTGAAGAACAGGAGAAGCCACGGGATAGGTGAAGAAGAGAAAGAAAGTCATGATAATAATCTTGACTAACTCATCATCATCAGAAGGGGAATTCATGATAGCATTAATTTCATCTTTTAAGCTCAATTGGTCTAGACATATCCCGGGTGTGTCTAGATCAAAGTAGAAGTTATCATACTCCGGTAGAGATATGATATGAGTGAGTTCACAGGAGAACTCCTCAAAGGCGAATGATTCATATTCGGGATTGATTTGACTGAGTTCACTGGGGAACTCCTCAAAAGTGAATGATTCATAATTGGGGAGAGAATTATTAGAATGAGAAGTGGTAATACCACTAATCTTCTCTCCCATATGATCAAAATGGAACGTTTGCAATTCCAGAATAAAATCAACGAACAAAAGTTCACTATCCTTAAAGGGGATAGGATATGAAGTAGGCTTTTCATTAAAAGCCTCGATTCTAGAAATGAGAAGATTAACATTCAATAATGTAAGACGAAGAGCTTCGTCTTGGATTATTTCTTCATCATTCTCTTCTCCTAAGCTGACAAGCTCAGAAGGTAACTCACCCACATAACTTATGTCTCCACAAGATAAAGAATAGTCCTCATCAGAATCAGAGAACATCTCAATATGATCATTTTGGAAGACAAGAGGAGGAGGGATATCACACATATGGTCAAAAGTTCCCTGTGACTCTCTGGGGATTTGGACAAGGTCCTCAACACTAGACTTTATGAATTCGTCTGATTCCTTTTCAGGAACAGTGTCAAGATGCTCGTCCCCCATGTTCAGAGAGTGAGTGGGAGCTTTGGGTGTGATGGCAGTTGCTTGAGAATAAGTCTCAACTGCTGGGATATCCACTGATGAACTTGATGAATCTTTATAAAATTGTAGGATACCAAGTGCATCCTCATCATCACTGTCATCAGGAATAAAACGAAATTGAGAGCTAGATTTGGCTGCTTTTTCTTTTACAATTGATTCCCTAATAGATTTTTCAAAGGCAATTTGGGAATTTATTTTAGCAGCCTGCTCTTCAGCTAGCAATTCTTCCATGGATTTCTCATGTGAATTTTGAATGACGGGACATTGTGGGAGTGGAGATTTGTCAAAACCGGAAGGTTGACATTGATAATCATCATAAGGACCCCCACAATATACACAAGAAAAACTGGGAACATTATGAAATGCTGTTTTACTCAACTCCTCAGTTCTTTTCACTGACTCCAGAAGCTCTAGATAAGTGTCTTGTTGGGTTTTCTGAGGAGTTTGAGCCATTTGGCACTGTGGAGGTTGGTCGTGATATGGATAGTCGTAATTGTTACAAGGAAATGGATTCCATGTTTTACAATCAGAGCTGAAATGGGGACCTCCACAGTTCTCACAACAGTAAAACTGTTGAGCCTGGATTGGTGAATCATATGGATATTGGTCATAACCAAAGTTCTGAGCATCACCGGAAAACTGTTCATAGACAAACGTGTTTCCGTATTGACATTCAACTCCTTGGTGAGGACCTCAACAAAATTCACAGCAGTTATGTTGATTATATGAAGATAAGTCGGGCTGTGGTGGGTAATTGGAAAAATTTGAGGGGTCGTTAAATGAGTTCGGATTAGGATCATAATCAAATGAATTCCTCGAACCACAAAGCAAACAACTCCCGTTCCGAATATCATTACCACACTGTACACACGTACACCAGCGACATGGTGAACCAAAAAGAGGCTCACCACAACCGACACAAGGAATAAACGATTCTATTTGAGAGTTATGAGAAGGAATCGGTTCATTCAAAGAATCAACAAAACCAACATGGTGATCTGAATGACTATTAAGTCTCGAAGAACATTTTGAAAAATCCGGAGGTGGGACAAGTGGTGTGCTCTGAGAGCTAGCAATTTCCACCACTTCCGTTATGGTCTCCGGTTTTGGTTCTTGAGAAACGTGAAGATTAGGCAAGTCATTCTTGCTAGTCACCGGTCTAAATTCTGCATGTTTGCTTTTAACCGTAAATCGTGAAAGTGTAGGATCAATTTTAGACGGCTTAGGAGCAATCGAGGGGTTAGATCTTTGGATAACCGTAGGTTGGACGTATTTAGCACCTCCATTATCAGAGGGAAGTACCTGGTCCTTTGTCACCCCGGTTTCTCGTTCCATTTCCCTACGCAGAATTAATGGATCATTACGAACAACACGAATTCTTGACATTTGTGATAAAGTAGGAAGTTTTTCAACTTCGTTCCAGAATTCGTCGTAGTCGAGAGATTCCATGAGAATAGAAGAAGTTATAATCAAATGGATAGAGGGTAAAGGGATAAAGAATCAAAAAGGGTAAGAGGGTAAAGATGAATATTTTTGGATTTTTTGGATAAACATTTTGTAAAAACAAAGATTGAAAATATTTTTGGTGTTGTTAACACTTTAGGAAAAATGTTAATGAACTTTTTGATTTTGATTAACTTTACAAAAAACTGTTTACAAAAAGGTGGTATATGTGCAAGAATGGATCTGGAAATGCTTAAAACACGCTTACAGCCTCCCCGGCAGCGGCGCCAAAATTTGATTGGTCCCGAACCGTTAAGTTTATATCACACAACCTAGCCACTTGTGAATGGCTAACCGTAACAAACTTAAAACTGCTCAGAAACCAAATTCAATGAAGATCAGAGGAATATAGTGGATTCCTGGGTCGTTAAGTCCCACGGAGGATGAATTGGTGTTTCACACAGACAGATGTCGAATAATCACTAAGGATAGTGATTAGTAAGGATTTTGATGAATAATTATACCTAAAGAAAATATTTGTAAATTACAGCGACTTAAATGCAAATTAAAGGAAATTAAAAAGTTAAAATATATTAAATAAACGCTATCACTATTTTTACAATGATTTTTTTGTGATTTTATAAAACAAAATATCTTAAATAAACTATTTTAACTAAAACGTAAACTTAAATTATCTAAAAACGTGATTTAAAATGAAAACGTAAGTTATTTATAAAAATTACGCGAGTGCGCAAGCAAAAACGTAAAATTTATGAAATAAAAGTCCTACAAGTGTAAAAACAATTTTATTACGTACTATATGATAAAAGAAAATTTTAGAAAAAAGATTTATATTTTTTAGACTTTTATATTTTTTATTATGAATTAAATAAGATTTTACACTAATTAAATGTTTAAAAATACTAAAACTATTTAGAAAAATCTGAAACTTTTTTATAAATTACTTAATACTAATACAAATTTATGAAAAATACAAAAGTTGCAAAAGCTAGTTTAAATAAGCTCGAAATAAGCCAACTTAATCAAATAAGCTAAACGGGACAAAGAGGGGTTATATATTAAATTGTGCAAAAGAAAACTGAAAAAGACCCTAGGGCAGATGGTGTGTGTGTGGTGTGGTGAGCTGGGTGGCCAGGGTTCGAATCCCAGCAATGACTTTTTGCTACTATTTTATTTTTTTGATTTTTCTTTACAAACTTGTTAAGCTAACTGAAATAAGCAATTTATATAACTATGACTTTTTATGAAAATGACTAATAAGCTCAGTTTTGAGCTTATTATCTTAACAGTGGGCTAGAAAATGGATTTAAGCACAAGTTTTTAGCCAAGTGGCTTAATAAGCTGATAAATAAGCAAAATGAGAAATGGAAATAAGTTAAATACTGATAATAAGCTAGTGTTACAAATGAAAAACAAAATGACTTGAAAATAAGCACTAAATAAGCAAAATAAGCACAAAATACACTGGTTTGCACAGGACACTTTGTGATTCACTAGGCACCTTTAAGCTTATTTTTAAGCACTTAGATAAGCTAAAAACTTAAAACAAACACTTGGATTAGCAAGATGACCAGATAAGCTATCCAAAAAGCTAAAGCTTTAACCGTGGGGTCCACTAGAGAGCTTTTGGTGAGCTTATTAAAAAGCTGAAAAACAACTAAGTTTAACTCAATGTATACTGAGTATTTTTGGAAAAACAAAAAGCTCTTGCAGGCCAACCAAATAAGCTAGAAATGGGAAAATTAAGCTTGTAACCTTGAGACAGCTAGGTGAGCTTCTCAAAAAACTAAAATACACAGGCTTAAGTTAACTGATAAGCTCTTGATGAGCTTATGAAACAATATGGCTTAACTGTGCACAGGACAGTTTTGACTTTTTAAGAAAATGAAACAAAGTTGACTTTTGTGAGATTTGAATGATCCTAGGCTACTGATTATGATGTATTAAAGTATATTAAGACTGATTTGATCTACAATAACAACTTATGAACAAGAAATCACAATCATGGATTATAAAAATCCAACAGTGAACAAGACAGATAGGATCAAATGGATTTTTGACTTTTTATGGAACAAGGACTGAATTTTATTCCTTGATTAAGCTAATAGATGCTATTGTGACTTATAACAACCATACACAACAACAAAGCTAACCTCTAGCAGGCTTAATTCAGCAAATCCAAACACTCTTTAATAAGGCTGATTAGAAGCTTTGAGTACTTAAACAAACTTTTAAACCAAGAAATCTATCTATTAACTTGTAATAACTATATTCAAACATGATTAAGCTAAATTTAACAGGAAGTAAACACATATTCTAGAAAATGCAAATTGCAAATAAATGGCTTACCAATTGAGTTTAGGAACAAAACAGAGAAATGATGATCAATTCTACTTCCTATAGCTTTCCACAAAGCTCTATACCCAAAAGAAATCCAAATTCAACCTTGCTTCAATCTCTGGCATCCTCTCCATGGCATTTTTTTATTTTCTCACTATTTTTTCTTGATTTTTGTGAATTTTTCTGTTTTAACTACAAACTGATTTTTAAGGATTCTAAAAGCTTAGAAAAGCTTTATAAGAGCTTATATTAGCTTTTTCAATCCTTAGCAACAACTAAGTACAACATTTAAGTATTTTGAGAATTCGAACTTGTAAATAAGCATAAACTGAATTTGTAAACCTTAACTGAAATTAACACTGAAAATAAGTTTTTATTACAATAAGATAACTTAACAAAAAGCTTGAAAGCTTTGAAATACACTGGAACTTGAAAAATTAACTAAAACGTCATATCCTAAACTAAACTACACTACTTGGTCTTCTCCTCTGCTTCTTTTTCTTTCTTTATAGCCTTTTTAGACTCCCCACATGCTTTTGAGTTTATCCCACCACCATTGGATCTCTGTAACATATCTCAGCCATTGATTTGCAAATTGGCGCCAAAAAGTCATTTGACAGGTTTTATCAATTAATGCATTTTGGTGGGATGTGGAGGTGTTAAGAGTGGTTAGACAGGTGGTGGAGATAAGATTGAAAGGTGGAAAGTGGAAGTGAGGTGGTGAAACCACCTGGTTTCAGGTATGCAGTGGTGGGAGAGGTAGAGGAACAGTGGACGCGGTTTTTATTTCATTTAAAAAGTGGGTTTGGGCTTTGGACTGGGCTGGGTTGGATATTGGATTGGATTTGGATAATATATAGGGTCCGGTTTGGTTTAAATAAGCACAAGGACCAATATTGCAATTTATGAATTCTTGAAGGGCTGATCCTGTCACTTTTCCAAAGATATAATAAGGACCAATTCTGCCAAACTTTAATAATACAAGGACCATATTTGATAAAATCCAATTTTTTATAATTCCAAGGACCAAAACTGTCAAGTTTGTAACTTGAGGGACCAAACATGTAATTTTCCAAAAGTTCACTATAAGGACCAATTTTGTCATTTATGAATAGTACAAGGATAATATTTGATAATTTTCACTTTTTCAAATATCCAAGGACTATTTTTGACATTTTTCCAAAGTTGAGGGACTAAAGTTGTAAATTGTGATTTTTAAACTTTAAAGGGTTTATTTTGACAACTTTTGAATCCCATGGACCTTAAATGACATTTTACAAGTTGTTGAATTACCAGGGACTAATTTTGACAACTTTTGAAACTTGGGGGACTAAAACTGCCAATAATGCAAACTTGGTACGTTTTTCATCTGATTTTGATATTTTTGCATTTAAAACACATAAAACACTGATTTGTGATATTTTCATCATTTTGATGCATTTCTGAGTGTTTTCAGATGTTTTTGCAGTCTAGATGGTACAAAAATGATGAGTATTTAGACACTCATCAATAATATACACTAACTATCCTTATCTTTGCTTCTATAACATTAATGGTCCAACACAAACTTCATTATAAGGACTCATGACGCAAAAATAAAAATAAAAGGACTTGCGGTGTTATTTTGGGCAAACCATAAGAACGAACGGTGTAATTTACTCTTAAAAATATGGTTACTCCAAAAACTTTATTTACAAAGATTGTCCATATGTTTATATAATTAAATATTTAGAACTCGTAATTTTTAGACTAACATACACCGTTGGTCCCTAAACTTGTACCGGAGGATCTCGATGGGACGAACCTCGACCTTTTCATCGCCACGGGTCCAAACAGTAGCCATTAAATGCCAGATTCGTCCTTTGACCAATAACGGCGTTGTCAACGTCCCGTTATACCACAAAAAAACCCGTAATCATGTTACTGTTGAGGGTAGAATAGTCATTATGTGGTATACACTGTAGAACATGTCTTGTCCAATTTCTTGCCATTTTGTACAATATAACAAAACCGTGTACTCATTGCTCATCCCCAAACTTGTTTTGGAAGCCTACCCAGAAAACCCTAAGGCAATGTCTATCATCAAATCAAGTAATCTGAGTAAGAAAATAACAAACAACCACCTTGGATTTACTCTGTGACGAGTAAGGGAATATCCTTTATATGATGATTGTGAAACGGAGGAAAGAGCTGCAATCAGGAGTTATTGTAAGTCTTTTTTGGTTAGAGCCTATTACAATCATATGTTAGTACGACTGATTAAGTTATTCCCCTTTTGGGTAACTTTAGCTTAACAATGTTTTTGTACAATTTTTATACAGCGGGTGAACCTGGATCGTTTAGCATGATGTTCCATTATGAAGGTACATTCAAATACTTTCCAGGTAGGATATATCAAGGAGGCAAGAAATGCCTTGTTAATCTTGTGGAAATAAAAGAGGTATCTGTTCATGAAATGGATGCTCTCATGACCCAAATCGGTTATGAGTCTGGATAAACCAATTATTTCTACTTTCTTAAGCCTGGTTGTACATTAGACGACGGTTTGTATTCTTTGCGTGAACCTGCTAATCTAGACGACGGTTTCTACTTTCATACATCATAAGCTGATAGACGTGTATGTTGAAATAGGGAAGACTAGATTAGAATTTTCTGAAATGTCCCCACAATCAATTAAGACTGTGTTTGAGATGGATGAAGATAGGAGAAAAGTTGCTACTGCGGCTATTCATTCCTGTTGTAGACGGTTGGTGTTAGATGATATAGATAATGAACCTGCCCTAGATCCGTTTATCCAACTTACACAATTTCCTGTGGACATCAATGATATTGGTGAATCTAGCAATTTGCCAAACATTGACCCACTCTTTTCCACCTTAGACTGCTCATTTGCTAGCCAACCTGTTCAAAACAGTGAGCGTGTTTTAGTAGTTGTTGATGAGGACAATGCTCTAAAGGAGCCTGATAATGTTGAGGTTAATCTGTTTAGAGTGATTCAGGGGAAGGACTTTGACAACGGTGGAACAGCACTAGTTGATGTCAATAACACCTTTGAGGAGCCTGAAAATTTTGAGGTTAATCTGTTTCAATTGACACAGGAGAAGCAATTACACAAACCAGGCAGACCTTTGGTTGATGTGAATAACAGGTTTGAGGAACCTGATGTGGATGTAACTCTGTTTCAACTGACTCAGGATAACATGGAAGAGGATCATGTTGTTGATCTTAGTCTGTTACAAGCGAGTGACACTAGTGAATTTGGCAATGCAGTTGAACCAAATCAAGATAACACTTGTCAAGAGAATGATGCACAGCTTGGTATGCTACAAGTAGGTCAGAGTAATGATTTAGGTGAAGAAGGAACAACATGAAATATAAGTGATGACAGGCAGTTGGTAAATGATTTACCTGTGATGGTTGATGAAGTATTTTGCAGTGACCATGTTAGTTTCCAACACGCACACTTTGCTAATGGCGTCTATACCACTTTTTTCTATACTGGTCAGGAGTTTGGTACTGCAGGGGAAGTAAAAAACCTAGTAAGAGAGCATTCAATAGAAACTAGGAGGGAGTTGTTTTTTTTTGAAGAATGACAAAACAAGAATAAGGGTCAGGTGTAGGGGTTGTGTTCCAGTTTCAGGCCCAAATGAAGGTCCTGGACTGGATATTGGCCCATCTAGAAGTCCATTAAGCAGAAGGGGTATAAGAGCATTGCTTTCTACCAAAAAGGACCCTTCACAAATACTCTGCCCATGGCTATTGTTTGTTGGCAGGAATGGTGAGACAGGTATCTGGTCGGTCAGAACATATAATGAGCAACACACTTGTTTGCAATCAAGGGAAGTCAGAGCTTTTGACCTTCGCTATATCTCACAGAAAATTACAGCACAAGTTGAAACAAATCCAGAGCTTCCTGTCAGGTCGGTGCATAATCAACTTACCAACCAATACGACCTTCAAGTGTCCCTGCAGAAGGTTTTAAGGGCCAAAAACCTAGCAATAACAGCCATCAGGGGTCAATTCAAGCTACAATTTACCATGTTGAGAGATTATGTTCAAGAGTTGCAGAAGACAAACCCTAATACGACAGTGGAGATGAATGTGGAACGACCTCCGGATGAGTCTCTTCCAACCATGGAATTCAAGAGAGTGTATGTTTGTTTAGGTGCACTGAAGCAAGGATTTAAAGATTGTGGGAGATCGTTGTTGGGGCTGGCTGCTTTTCCAATTCGTGGTCCTTTCAATGGTCAACTTATGACAGCTGTGGGAATTGATAGCAACAATGGTATATACCCTTTCGCTTATGCTTTTGTTGATTTAGATAACATAGGATCATGGACTTGGTTTCTTCATTGTTTATCCGATGATTTAGCACTTGGGCCAATTTCAAGCATCACTTTTATTACTGACATGGATAAGGTACTCTCTTACTCTGTTCATGAATTTAAGTGTCACTCTTTTGAAACAGACAGTAAACATATTTGATTTTCTGCAGGATATAAGTAGAGCTGTAGCAGAAGTTTTTGAAAGTGCAGAACACATATTCTGTATTAAAAGCATACATGACAAAATGAAATTGCAATGGAAAGGTAGGGCCTATAAAGACCATCTGTGGAAATGTGCAACAGCCTCAATTGTTGTACAGTTTCTGAAAGCTATGGCTGATCTCAAGAAACTTAATCAACCAGCCCATGATTGGTTAAGTAAGATACCACCGATTCATTGGTCAAGGTCACATTTTTCATGTAAGTCATCTATCACTTTCACTTACTTTGTATTCATAAATGCAGTATAAACAGTTATAATTAATACATGTTTATTACTTTTCATCTTTAGGGAGAGCTACTTCTGATGTGTCAAGTGTTTCATGAGAAAATTAAAGAGGGGTTAAGCAAACCTATTATTACAGCCTTAGAATACATCAGGGAATATTGTTTGAAGAGGATAATGCATATTCTTATGGTGATTGAGAAGAGTGATGAGCCACTAACACCAACTGCACAACACATGCTAGAGGCTATTAAGAAAGAGGCTGTTAAGTATAATGTGTTATGGAATGGGGGATCTAAGTTTCAGGTTAGTGGACCATGGGGTGACCAATGTATAGTTAATGTTGTACACAAGACTTGTACTTGCAGAAGGTGGGAGATAACAGGTTTACCATGTAAACATGTTGTTGCTACCAATTGGAATATGGCTTTAAATGCCCAACAAGTCGGAGCTGTAGAAACATGGGCTCATCCTTGTTACTATCTTCTCACTTGGGAGGCTACCTACAAACACCATGTCCAGCCTATAACTAGCAGCGAACATTGGGAAAAATTAACTATGCCAACAACAATTGTTCCACCGAAATCCGAAACAAGCCCGCCTGCCGCAAGAGGTAGAAAAAGAGTTAGGATAGCTCCTGAAACTGAAGAGCTTGTGAAGGATGGTAAGCTGTCAAAGGCTTGGAAGAGTGTCAGGTGTAGTATTTGTGGCATTGCTGGACACAACCGGGTAACATGCCTAGGGTATGGTGGAGCTCAACATAGTGGAACTGCCAATAAGGTAAATGTCAAAAAGGTGCCTACTAAATATGCAGGAAAAAAAAGACATCCTAAAGGTAAAAAGGTAGCAGCAGATAAAGAAGCTGAAGGTACAGGTGTTGTTGTAGAAAGCCAAGTTAGTGCAGTTCAAGGAAGTGGTGTGCAATCTACAAATCAAGAGCCAGCAACTGAAGATCCCATCATACATGATGCATCCCTGTCACAATCCCAGTCTGATTTTCAGATTCAGTCAAGTGATGTTCAAGCAGTTTCTGCTTCAACCCAGCCTGCTACACGGAGAATGACTAGGAAGCAGGCTGCACTGGAAAGAATGATGGCCTCACCATAGGTCAAATCTGTTATGCTAATTATCTAGACAATGTTTCATCTAGTTTACTAGTTTATTTTGTATGGACAAGTTATGTAATCTAAAAACATATGTGTGTGTAATTGTAGCTCTCATGCTTTGAAAAGTATGCAATTTTATGCAGCTGGAATTATATCCATTTGCATTAACTATGGAACCATGTCATTATTGTGTATTTTTTGAGATTGACTAAGCTTGATGTGTGAATAGTTTGCGTCAAAAGTAACCGAAGCTAAAATAGAACATCATAAGAATGTTGACATTTAAAAGTCAACCCTAAACAAATTGCTAACCATCTGCATACCCATAAGGCATACAAAATCAGAAACAAACAAAACTGAATATTTCATAACAAGGTTACTACAATTCAAGATACAGAACATTAACCAACTAGCCTCATTACATAAAAGGTTAAAAAGTTATCCCAATGCATAAACAATGAAGAACAACATCCAACTTAGCACCAGGTAAATCTTCCACTTCCTCACATCACCTTGAGCAGCTACTAATCTTGCCTCAAGCTCATTTCTCCCCCTCAAAAGTCCTGGTATGATCATTCTTGAACGAGCACAGATTTCAAGATCATACCATCTTATCCACCGACAAGAAGACCCCTATTGATGATTATGAGAAATCATTAAACAACCACCATTGTTAGAAACTTACACAAGAAATATTAAGACGCACTTACTTGAACAGGACAAGCAAAGAATCGACGCCCTGGGTTGGCAGAGGTCCACGAAGTGCGAATAATAGCTTGCTTACCACACCAACAACGTACCATCTTGAAACAATTATCGTTTTGAAGAAGACGGGTTTTGAAGGATAGTTTAGGGATGGGTGATAAATGTAGACCAAACCTTTTTACACACATATACCAGCTGCATACACTGTACAACGGTTTTATTTAGTCCGCTACAGTTAAAGACGGTTTTGCCCTCAGCAACATAACGTTGACAACGGCAGTATTGGTCAAGGGATGAATCTGGCATTTAATGGCTACTGTTTGGACCTGTGGCGATGAAAAGGGCGAGGTTCGTCCCATCGAGATCCTCCGGTACAAGTTTAGGGACCAACGGTGTATTTTAGTCTAATTTTTATCTATCTATTAATCTCAATTATTTTTAATTTCTATTGACCAATAGAAGCTGTTAACTACTAGATTTAGAATATGTGATGATAGAAACTTGTCATCGATCCACCTCAGCTTGAGTAACCCTGACAAATACGTACAATTCCATATTGATTCTGCACTAACATGTTACAAAAATGAATGAAGGTATGACTCTCAAAGTTCTTTTGAATTCTTGCACCAATGATCCTTGAATTAGCATTAATCCAATTACAAAGTGTCATACACCCTAACCCTAAGGGTGTGTTTGGTAGAGAGAAAAGAAATTAGAGAAATGGAAATTGGACTTATTTTCATTGTTTGGTACAGAGAATTGAAAAAGCGGAGAATTTGGTAGAGAAATGGAGAGAAATTGAGAGAATTGGGTAGTGTAATTTGGCTAGCTCCATTTACCTTATTTTGGTGGAGAAATTGGAGAAATGGATTATTATTATTTTGAAAAAATGTTTTTTTTTTTTTTTTTTTTTTTTTTTTTTTTTTTTTTTTTTACAACTATAATTTTGTTAAATAATGGATTTTGTTTAAAAAAATATATATATGTAAACAAATTAGGACGTGCAACATTAGATGCTTAAAATTGTTTTTTTTTTTAAAATAAATACATTTTTAAAAAATAATTTAAAAAAAATGTATTTTTAAAAAAAATAAGGTTTTTTTAAATAAATACATTTAAAAAAAATTAATTTTTTTTTAAATAAATACATTTTTAAAAACATTTTTTTTTAAAAAACAAGTTTTTTTTTTAAATAAATACATTTTAAAAAAATATTTTTTTTAATTAATTTTTTTAAAGAAAGTACATAAGTTTTTATAAAATAAATTTAAAAAAAGAAGATATATTTTTTTTAAATAATTTTTTTTTAAATATATTTTTTTTTCATTTCTCGGGTCAAGTCTCTGTTGTTACCAAACATTAGAATTGAACAAAATTATCTACTAATTTCTATTCTCTGAGTTTCTATTCTCAGCTTCATTTCATTTCTTTAAAATTCTCTCTACCAAACGTGCCTTAAGAGCACGACCATCCGTAACGCCATAACGCCCGTTATGGCTCGTTTAACTGCGTTATGGCCGTTACCGCCATTGGACCTCCGGCGTTAATGAGGCAAAAGAAGGGCCGCGTTAACCAGGCAACGCCCGTTAATGGGCTAAAAAAAAAAAGTTCAAATTACTCCTCGTGCGTTTCTGGGTTTGCTTTGTGCAGAGAAGACGAAGAAGTGAGATTGGTTTTTGACTAAAATACACCGTTGGTCCCTATACTTGTAGTGGAGGATCGCGATGGGACGAAACCGGGCATACTCATCGTCGGGGGTCCATATTTCAAGGTTTTCACTCGCTACAAGTCCCTTTGACTATTTGCCGTTAGTCAAGGACATCTCAAGGCGTTACATTTGTCTTTAGTCCAAGGGTAATTTTGATATTTCCATATTTTAATTAAAAATTTCTTAATTATTGACACAGGTAATGTAACCCTCTTCCCGCCCCAATAAACACATAGTCTGTATTATCAATCGTCCCAGAACTTTCGTTACAAGAATTATCAGAATTCACAAACCCTAATTGCATGTCACAAAACCCCTGTTTATCGATCATAAAACCAAAGGCATGGAGTTTACCCTATGGAAAGTAAGAAGACAGTCAGGTTATCCAGTTGATGATACCGTCCTATACGACTCCGCTAAGAAGAAATACGGTACTGTTTTTTTTTTGTTGATTACAGTCATTGGAATTTGTAATTGTGGTATTTATTGTTTCCCAATTAAGTTTATAGAATGCTTCAAACATATATTGACATGTTTTCAGGTGGTAGATCTAAAATGTTTAGTATGAGGGTTCATCACAATGGTGTCTTTAAGTACTGGCCTGGTAGAATATACGTTGGAGGTATGGAAAGTTTAGTTGATTTGGTTGATTTTGATAGTGTGTCAGTTGAAGAGTTGGATGTGCTTATGTATGAATTGGGTTATGAGATGGGTTCAAAAAATTACTATTACTTTGTTAAGCCTGGTAGTAATTTAGATGATGGTTTGTATAGCTTAAGTGAGAGTGCTAATTTAGAAATATTGAAAGATCTTGTTGATGACCATAAGATGATAGAGGTTTATGTTGAAAATGGTAAGACAACATTAGACGTTGATCAAATGTCACCAAAGTCAATTAGGACAGTTATTGCTGATGTGGATGCAACAAAGAAAAAGGCAGCTCTTGCTATTGTTCCATATTGCTCAAAGAAATTGTTCTTAGAAAACATTGTTAATAAGTCTGTGGTAGAGGACTTATGTGAGGTTACAGATCAACCTTTGGAAGTCAATACTTTGGTACAATCTAGTCCTGAAGAGGTATCTCAAAATGATCAAGAGTTTGGTCATCATGAGGAGGGAACATTTAATCCTGTGGATCATATCCAAAAAGGCAATTCTGTGCAGGTTAGTGAAATCGATGAAGCTGTAAGTGATGACAATGTGAGTGACACAGACACTTATATGAGTGACGATGATGATATTGAGAACAATGGTGATGGAAACACAGTTTTCGATGAGGCTAATACTTTTGAGGAGCCTGATTTTGATGTTAATCTGTTCAAAGTGACCGAGACTACAGATTTACCATCTATAGGTACCACCAGCCAGCTACCACATGATTTAAAAAAAAAAATGAGTTGGATTTGTTAGATGATAATGATTTTGCAAGTGGTTCTGAGAATGAGGATGAGTATGTTATTAGGAGGAACAAATTGAGGGCATACAAGAAACAAAAGTTAAGTGAGGCAGCACAAACAGAGGACGAAATATATTTTTTCTGTGGTCAAAGTTTTGTAACTGCAAAAGAAGTGAAAGATAGGATCTACATGCTTTCAATAAAGACTAGGAGGAAATTGCAACTAATTAAGAATGACAAACAGAGAATTAGGGTTAGGTGTCTCGGACAAATACCTGTTTGTGGAATAACCGAAGGTTCAGGGCTGGGGAAAGTCCCAAAGAGGAAAAATGGTCCGATAACTAGAGGCCTCGGTAGGGATGTGTATTTGCGAAAGCGCAAGGAGCAAGTAACAGAGTGTCCATGGTTGTTGTATGTAGCCAAAAATACAGATAAAGATGTATGGATTGTTCGAACTTTCAAGGATGAACACAGATGTTTGCAATCAAGAGACATTAAAGCTTGTGACTACAAGTTTCTTTCGAAGCAAATAGTTGACCAAGTTCAAGTCAATCCAGATATTCCAATCAGGGCTGTTCAAGATCAGCTCAGTAAACAGTTTGAAGTTCAGGTGTCTATGCAAAAAGCGTTAAGGGCAAAAAACAAGGCAGAAAATGAGATTAGGGGTGACCATAAGCAGCAGTACACCCTTTTAAGAGACTATGTTGAAGAGTTGCAGAAAACTAACCCAGATACAACAGTTAGGATAAGTGTACAAACTGCAACAGATGCAACAAGTCCAACCAGAGTTTTCAAGAGAATGTATGTATGCTTAGGCGCATTGAAGGAAGGATACAAAGCTTGTCAAAGAGAGTTGTTGGGGTTAGATGGTGCTTTTATGAGGGGTCCTTTTCCTGGCCAACTTCTAACAGCAGTCGGTATAGACAGCGACAATGGAATATACCCTGTAGCATACGCGGTTGCAGAGGCTGAAAGCAAAGACTCATGGATTTGGTTTCTTGAATGTCTAAGAGATGATCTTGACTTGCAACGAAACTCAAACTACACTTTTATCAGCGACAGGCAAAAGGTGATGTTACCATTTTATTGATTAGAATCACTTGTATTTTCCTTATATGCAAATTGTATTAGTAAGGAATTTATGTTTATTTGTGCAGGGTATCATTCCAGCGTTAGCAGAAGTATTCCCTAGTGCTGAACACAGATATTGTTTGAAGCACATCCATGATAATATGAAATTGCAATGGAATGCTAAAGCATACAAGGAACATTTGTGGAGATGTGCAGCAGCAACAACCGTCCAACAATTTGAGGCAGCCATGCTGGAATTCAAGAGTTTTAGCGAACCTGCCCATGCTTGGTTAAGTAAGATACCACCAACTCATTGGTCAAGGTCGCATTTTTCAGGTACCTAACCTAATCTATGTCTACTTGTACATATTTTGTTCTACGACATTTTTAAGGAACCTAACCAAACAAGTTGTAGGGAGGGCTCATTCTGATGTGCTACTTAATAACATGTGTGAGGTGTTCAATGGAAAACTAGTGGGAGGTAGGCACCAACCGATCATTACTACTTTGGAATACATTAGAGAGTATTGTATGAAAAGAATAGTGAACGTTGTGAATGTGATTCAAAAATGTGCCGGAACATTAACACCAAAGGCAACACTCATGTTAGATGCAATCAAGAAAGAGGCTTATAAGTACACTGCTTTACGGGTTGAAGGAGAAAAGTATGAGGTGAGTGGATGGGGAGACAAGTGCGTTGTGAATGTTGAAGCTAGGGCTTGTACATGTAGAAGATGGGAGCTTACAGGCATGCCATGTAAACATGTTGTTGCTACCCACCGGTGTATGAGGTTGAATGGAATGCAAATAGGATCTGTTGAATCATGGGTTCATCCATGTTACTTGCTTAAGACTTGGGAAGAAACTTACAAACACCACATCCAGCCAATAAACGGTTGTGAGCATTGGTATAAGTCACAGGTGCCTACAACCATTCTTCCACCTAAACATCATAAACCATTAGGTAGGCCACGAAAGAAAAGAACCAGGGCTTTTACTGAAAATGATAATTGTGAAAAAACCAGTAACTTGTCACAGTCTGGTAAGAGTGTGGTTTGTGGTATTTGTGGCAATGCTGGTCACAACAAGAAAACATGTCTTGGGCAAGGAGGTGTTACAGGAAGTCAAGGCACTACACAACAGTCTAAAAAAACAGGTTCATCCCAGCCAAAAGTTACATCAAAGAAGAAGGCAAAGGTTACATGTGACAACTATGCAGGTACTGATCAACCAAGTGTGGTCCAGTCTCAATCTGGAAGTCAAGTTGATGCTGCTTCTGGTGGGTCTCCAAAGCAATTCTGGACTAAGACCAAGATTATAGCAGCAAATCTTTCTTCACCACAAAAAATTGCTAGTTAAGCATATGAAAGCCAATGTTATCCATCGAATATGTATTCCCCTAAACAATATTTGCTGTGTTTAAACAATGTATGTTTATGAACTTTGTAGACTCCAAAATGTTATGCATTTGGAAATATATCCATTTGCGTTATGTATGAAATCATGTCATTTTAGTGTATGGGTTTAATTGTGTTTTTATTGTATTGTTTTTAGAGTCTTCATACATCTGTGTTTTGAGTTGGTTACTGTTATTGTATTATCACAAACACTAATGAAGGATCAAAGATGGATGAACAACACCTTATGGAGTTTATGTTGATACTCAAAAGTGGTGTCTGGTCATCCATCCTTGAGATTTCATATGTCTATGGTTCTCTATGGTTGTTGGATCTGTTGAACTTGGATTTGTGTTTTGAGTTTGGTTACTGTTATTCTATTATCACAAACACTAATAAAGGATCAAAGATGGATGAACAACACCATATCAAGTTTATGTTGATGCTCAGAAATGGTGTCTGTTCATCCATCACTGATCATTCATCCATCTTTGATACTTGTATCTGGGTTTCGAGTTGGATACAGTTATTCTATCATGACAAACAGGAATGAAGGATGAAAGATGGATGAACAACACCATATCAAGTTTATGTTGATACTCGAAAGTGGTGTCTGTTCATCCATCCCTCATCATTCATCCATCTTTGATACTTGTAGCTTTGTTATGAGTTTGATCATTTTACTAAGGTGTGGTTTGACTTACATAATATTTGTGTGGCAACTAAGGTGGGTTTGATCATTTATAAGGGGTAGGAGAAAGTATTAAAGGCATAACACTCAAAAGGACTAAAGGATAAAAGTAAAACTACGAATACTGTAGAAGGACCAAACTACATAAAAACTTGACTTTTCAAAAGTCAACCATCGCCACACTTCTACTTACACATCGCCACACGTCTACTTACACAGACCATACATACCACCGACTGAAAAGGCAAAAAACCACCTACATTGCTAACCCACTAGATAAACCAAACACAGACGGCAATGATGAGTATCCAGGAGAAAACACAGAAATTCCTCAGTCGGCAGAGTTTCTCCTTCTCAAGGAGGAGTTCAGCTAGGGTATCGACTTGAGTAGCCTCTAGCTCATTTGCCCTGGCGACTGCGTCCATAGTATCCATGGTCTCGCTGATGAGGGCTTATTGGCATTCATGCAACGCCGCCTCATTACGCTGGATATGCCTTTGCAAGTAGAGGAACACCTCCCTTGCTCTGGTGGTTTGTGGTGGATCCAACCACCCATTTATGGGACACCTGGATCCCTAAAAAATCAGAAAACAAACGTTTGAACACACTTAAAAGTTAACTCCAAGATGAAACTATTAACTAAACATGTTAAATTAAAAAAATACAACCAGTAGAATGCTAGCCAACCTGAACAGGACATGCATAGTATCGCCTGCCGGCGTTGACATTATTCCAGCAAGTTTTGACTACAGCTAGCCTACCACAAGCACAACGAACCATTATTAAAAGTAGATCGGAAAAATTCAGGATAAGATTTAGTTTTGGTAGAGGAGACTTTAGGGATGAGTGGTGAATATGAGTTGCTTTTATTAGGCTCTATTTACTGTCGCAGCCACAGAAAAGTGTATCGAGCAAGCTTTGAAATATGGAAATGTCAAAATTACCCTTGGACTAAAGACAAATGTAACGCCTTGAGATGTCCTTGACTAACGGCAAATGGTCAAAGAGACTTGTAGCGAGTGAAAACCTTGAAATAGGGACCCCCGACGATGAATATGCCCGGTTTCGTCCCATCGCGATCCTCCACTACAAGTTTAGGGACCAACGGTATATATATATATATATATATATATATATATATATATATATATATATATATATATATATATTTTTTTTTTTGTTGCATTTGTAGAAGATGAGTTTGGTTTGTATTTTTTCTGGGTTTGCTTTGTGCAGAGAAAACGAGGAAGACAAAGATGTAGAAGATGGGTTTGATTTGTGTGTATGGACCAAATCAATTTAACTTTTTTTTTTGGTTATTTTAGTTTTGTAATTTTTTTTAATAATATAAAAATGTTTTTTGTATATTAATTTAATAAATGATATGTTTTTTAATATATTTTCAAATTAATGATATGTTTTTTTAATAAATGAAGTTTTTGTTTTAGTTTAAAGGTTGAAATTAAAAATATGAAATGTTAAAGTTTAGCTTGAGATGTTATTGATGTGGGTGTTTTTTGAGGATGTTAAGGTGAAATGTTAAAGCTGATGTGGCGCTGACGTGGCTGGTGTTATTTTATAACTTGAGTTATCTTTACTATCTAAAATGGAAAAATGATCAAAGGGAAAAAATGAAAACTTGAATATTGAATATTGAAGGTCAAGTTTTTTTAAACCTTTTCAAACGTCAAACACTTCTTGCATGGAAAATGGTCTTGCTTTTTTTAAACCTTTTCAAACTTAAAAAAGTCAAACGCTTCTCAATCAATATTAAATGCGTCTTGCATGGTTGCATGGAAACGATTTCATGTCTGCATGGAAAGTATGGAAAGTATCACAATATTAAACCAACGATTTCAATATTACTACACATCTTTAAACAACCCCCAAGCGGGAAAAATCAAAATGAAAGTGAGCTTGGCCTATATAAACAACCCCCAAGAGAGGTTTGTATCTCATTACAGAAAAAAAAAATGGAGATGCAAAGTCAAAAGAATGTTGATGATGATCTTGAGGTTAGCAATCGATTTTTTTTTTGATCTTACGCACTTGATACTCTTTGTAATGTGCATCGACACATCTTGTTTGTTTTTTTATTACAGATTGGCCTATATAAACCAGTCAAAGAGTTCCGTCAAGCAGGAATCTATACCTCAAATGTCGTGTATCAAGAAGTTTTAGGCGGCGAGTAACATGTGTTGTTAGTTAATATTTCATAATTGATGTAATGTTTTATTTTAAGTTTCATTAAATATTTTTATATGTCGTTTGATATATGTTAAGAATTTTTTCTAGAGTTGAATTATCACATGTTACAACCGTTTGTAATTACAATTTCATCCTTTTTCACGTTTTATTTTGAACGTTATACAAAACACTTACCACAATATCGCATATCGTTAATTGTCTGCCGCTAGAAACCGATGCCGCTAGAGTACTCGCCTAGTCAATGTAAATGCTCTAAGGTACAATGTTTCTTTTTTATCTTACGTGTTAGATACATCATACCATTCGGTATTAGGGAATAATACTGATTTGATTGAATGACTAATAGAGATTAAATGTACAAATATGTAGAGGACTTAAGATAATTCTAGAATCGGGCTAGGCCCGTTACAACAACATGTGAAATAATGGACTAACACATACATGACCAGCCTTAGCAAAGCGATGTTACCACTTACCAGAGGCCAAGTCGAACAGTCAAGTAAGTATGGCAAAGAATTTTACTTTTTAAAAAAAACTGGTACTTCTAACTTTTTATTTACAAAGATTGTCCATATGTTAATGCAGCTAAGTATTTAGTAATCTTCTATGTATATCCAATAGCCGTTTGGTGTTCATTTGAATCTCTGATTGTTTGACCGATTCACTGAACTTACCTAGCCATACTGATTTTGTTGCACGTAACATGTTACGAAAATGTATCAAGGCATGGCTCTCCATGTGACGTATTTGTTTAACACATACGAGTTTGGCCCTTTAAGCTCTTACCATCGTACAATTCAATCATGCGCAAAGTACCATTCAATTCATCCAGATTACTTAGATACGAGGGATGTATGGTAAAACATTGGTGATTTGAACCCTCTTTGTTGCCTACACTTCTAGTGAAAGTGTCAAGAGACATAGGCAGAACTTTGTCCTACTAGTGTACAACGCAATCACTCACAAGATACTAACAAACATGAGTCGCCAGAATTATCCAACATGTATATATGTATCATCCTTGCGAGTCTTTAAAAAAAAATAAAAAAATAATAAAAAATAAAAAACGACACTTATGAAGATAACTGAATACAATTGTGCTGTCACTTAATAAGAGTATTAAACAATAACACTATAAGTACGAAGACAACTATTTTACATACCAAACTTTTTTTTTCATGAACTCATCCCTACCCTTCATCAAAAAATAAATCAATTGTTGAAATTAAAAGCATTTTATTATTTCACATTTTTTTTTGTAATTTAAATATATCTTAACCCGTTAATCGTTAAGCGAAAATAATTACACTATCTCGACGAGCATTTAATTATCTTTTTATAGACGGTCACTTTGATATACTTTTGAAAAAAGAAAAAAAAAATCATTTTTTTCACATTTTTTCGTTTTTTTTTTTTTTTTTTTTTTTTTTTTTTTTTTTTTTTTTTCAAATATGAGATTTGCATGAAAAAATCACATGTAATTAAACAATAATTTGAATATCATATGTGATATTAGTGTTTAATCACACGAGATTTTTTTCATGCAAATTTCAATAACGATAAAAAAGCGAAAAAATGTAAAAAAAAAGTGAAAAACACGAAAAATATTTGTCGAAAGTATATCAAAGTGCCTATCTATAGAAAGATAATTAAATGCTTGTCACAATGGTATATTTTTTTTGCTTAACGATCAACGGTTTAAAAGTTATTAATATTAAAAAAAAATGAAAATGAAAGTGAGTTTTTAAAATTGTTGGGATTAATCTCATCCATTAAATTAAATAAAAATGAAAAGAAGATGGAGGGCGGAGATTGATCCCTTGATATGTAAAGAATGTTTCGTCCTCAAATGATCTTAAATCTATAAGGGTGGTGGCATTCATACCTCACCACCTACCAATAATATCAATCCACCTAATCTTATACATCACTCATACCTCACTATACTTTTTTAGTGGCAACCATGATTCCATACCTCACTCATTTTTATTTTCTATTTTTTTATTTTTTTATTTTTTTTATTCATAATTATATTAAACAATTTAATAAAACATAATATTTTATTAATAATAATAAAAATTACACAATCCTTTAAATAAATTACATAATACTAAAAAAAATTACATATCTAAAAATCAGTCGGCCATCCATATTTCTCCACGTACTCACGTTTTTTGGCAATAGTGATCTCTCGCATTCTTGGATCAGTTATGTGATCGTGCGGTTGGTTATAGAACTTCATCGCCTGATGAAACGTCTTTTCTTCAACATTACGGATTTGCGCCGCCAACAACTTTTTGGCCAGGTCATCTTTTGCAAGCTTTTTCTCCATTATCTTTTCCAATATTTGTGTTTTCCTTACCGCGTCGTTGTCGAAGCTCGCAGCAACACTTTCGTTTGTCGAGTCGATATCGGTCTTCTTGCCTTTTTTTCTGTGTTGGAGTTGTGTCGTCTTTCAAATCCGGAATAACAATCTCGACATTGTCATTGCTTCCCGTCTCGTAGTAGCCAGATTCCGACGACTTTCTTCGTTTGTCGGAATTAGCCAAAGATTCTTGAACCACACATGGTTGTTCCAACCATTTGTCTTCACGCCTAACAATTTCCCATGCTTCAATATGAGTAAAATCCTTGCCCTTTGTTTTCTTTTCATAGTCGGTCAAGGCATTTTTCATGATGTCCAGATCGCTACACCCACTCTCAAGAAGACGTTTCTACAATTAACACAAGTATATAAATTAATACAAGTATATAAATTAATACAAGTATATAGAGTTTAAAAATTACTTGTTGGATGTATAGCCCGTTAAAACACCCATGGCGGTATTCATGTGGATATATGAACCCACGCTTTTGCCAAAGCAACCTCTTCATTTGTCGTCCAATTTCTTTTCTCCGCTTTAGTCGATGGTTCTTTTTCGGACTTCTTGAACATTTTCATCATTTTGAGAATCGCCTAATATATAGTATAAGAAAATGAATTATAACAAATAAAATTATAACAAGTAATGATAAAATAAATCAATTATAACAAATAATTTTATAACAAGTAATCATATAACAAATAAATTATAACGAATAACAAAAAAAAAAAAACAAGTATACCGATTGGATTTTCTTGTTGCGTTTCGGGAACATACTCAACGTCATCATCCTCGTAATCATATAGCGGTAGTTCTCATTCGAAACTTGGTTCACGCCGCGAAGGACCTTCACGGTAGTCATTGAACGGGTCGAAATCACTAGTCATCGACATCATGTATGGAGGTTGGGGATAATATTGGTGCTGATGTGATGGTAGATTCATTGGTGAAGGTTGAGGATAATAGTGACCGGGTTGAGGACTCATTTGGGGATAGTAGGGAGGTGGTTGTGATTGAACTTGCGGACGAACGGGTTGTGATCGAGAGCTTCGTCCACGACCTTTGGATGAGGTTGAAACATTTTTTGCTTTCCTAGCATCCATCTTTTTAAAAGAATGATAGTTGGAAAAAGAAGATGAGAATAATGTGATTTGAAAATGGTGATTTAAAGTGTATAGTTATAGGGGTTTTTTTTTTTTTTTTTTTTTTTTTTTTTTTTAACCAACGGCTCTTTTTTTGACCGTTGCCCAACAGTTGATTTTGGCTCCCTCACTGAAACCGAATCGGCATGCCATACCGAAGTGGTTGAACACCGAACGAAACCGTACAAGTGGTAACGGTGTGCCCGTGCGGTATGAAATGAAACCGCTCCATACTGAGCTCGAATGCCACCACCCTAAGTATATAGCGGGCAGATATATGTTATATAGAAATGCAAGAGTCAACATGTACGTATGTACATTATTTGATAAAAAGCATTCCCAGCTTTCCATCCCACACACGCTGAGGAAGTGAGATTGTTGTTGTTTATATACTCTAATAAATGAGTTTCACACATGTTAAGAGTATTAACATGTTGTTTAGATACTCTAACGTTTTTGATTGATTTCTTGTGTCTTAGATTTCAATTGAACAATTTGTCTTATCCGATTAAAGATTTCGTTAACTCGAGATATATAAGGTCAAAATACTTTATGTTTAAAATGATTACACGATTTAGATTGATATCCAGATTATAAATCATTCACATACAATTAAATTTTCCTACATTTACTATGTTATAAATGTATGGTGAAAACACTTGTCGCTTAACTAAACACATAAAATAATAACACTTGTCATTGTTAAAATATATGTGAATCTAAATGTTGCTTACACCGTAACAAACCTTCTTTTGGAAATCTAAGTGTCACCTAGTTAAGTGTTTACATGTCAAATTTTAAATTGTAGCAGGATCTTTTATAACTAAAGATAGATTGTCTATATGTTCGTGCAACTAAATATTTAGTAATCTTCTATGTATATTCAATACCTGTTTGGAGTTCATTCAATCTCTAAATGCTTGACCGATTTACCGAACTTACCTAGCCATATTTATTCTGCTGTACGTAACATGTTACGAAAATGTATCAAGGCATGGCCCTCCATGCATGTAACATCATTGTTGAGAACATATGAGTTTGGTCTTTTAAGCTCACGATTGTACAACTCATTATCATTCAAACAAATCCAAATTGGTGATTTGAGCCCTCTTTGTTGCCTACATTTCTAGTGAAGGCATCAAGAGACATAGTGACGACTTGGTCATACCAATGTACTACTCAATCGATCACAAGTTACCATCGAACACGTGTCACCATAACTATCCAAAATGAATAGATGTGGTGTGAGTCCTACCAAAATACCCACCAAACGCCACAGAGTTTCAGTACGGTTCACTTAAACGGCTAAACCAAATTAATGAAGTTCCCAATGGATATCTTGATATGTCACATAACAATATATAGTCTATTAATAGTATTCACCCATGTTTGTGCCCCAGTAGACCAAGAGATTTTCCGGAGCTATTCCTTGTGGGGTGGGCAATGGCTGGTGCCAAAAAGCTTCCGGGGTCAGAGTGTTCCCGTCAATCTACACTTTTGTGAAATAGTATTTACAAATGTTTTCTTAAAAGCTAAATGAAATATATTTAACAGGTAAAAGGGCTTGTATTATGTTACTTGCATAGCATAACACTACTTGTGTCATAGAAACAAAGAAGACACTAAAACATAGTATGTTCTTCCTTGAGTGTTCCAGCGTAACTAGAACACGATTAAACCGCTTTATGGTATGATGTTAGAGATGGCAAGATGGGCGGGTTAAGTTACAGGTCGACATGGAAACGGGTCATATTTTTGTCTACACCAGGATGGAGTCTGATAAGTCGAATTTTATTTTGTCCAATGTCTAATTTTTTAACATAGAACTCATGCACTAGCAATATATAACAATTATATTCTAGATCTTAAATTAAATATAATTAGATGGTTGTATGCATAAAAAACACTACTTTAGATACTTTTTCATTCAGATAATAATGATTTGACCTATTGTACTCGTTTCTCGTTAACTTACCGATAGGTTAATCAAACAACAAATTAAAAAACGTGTTGCATGAGAGCATGGGGTATGGTTCGTTTTGTCCCTCGCCGTTTCATACGTGGCCTCTCGCCACTTCGTTTTGCCTCTCGCCGCCACACCATGCTCATTCGCCACTTGGCCTCTCGTTGTTACAACGACACGGTAAAGGACAAAACCAATTCATATTAACGTTTTGATATTACCGTTTGAAAAGAAATAAAATGAGGGTGGGTGAGGCCCAAATGAAGAGAAGTGAGTTAGTTGTGATTGGGGGGTATTTTTAAGTGAGTGTGTTGGAGTGATGTGGATGTGATGTAGCACACGTGAGGCCCAAATGAAGAGAAGTGGGTTGCCCACGACACCCCATACTCTTATGGCCAGCTTTTTCCTCAACCGCAACCAAACAAAAAGGTATGATGTGAGAGTACACCGGCACATACAAGGAACTCTAAATCGAGTTGCGCCATTCACTTAATAACCGTATCTAAACAATGGTACTACTATCAAAGTAGCTTCAAAGTACAATGTTAACGCTCTATAATAAACAACTAAATGGTGTATAGAAATGCAAGAGAAGATATGTACATTATTTGGTAAATACCAGCCCAAATTTACATCTCACATAGGTTAAAAAGCTGAAATCTTTGTTGTTTATATACTATAGCAAATATTGTCATACATGTCAATAGAAATACCATGGTTTCATGTACATCGTTGTTGATAGAGTTGATTATTAAACTTCTAAGATCATACTTTATCAATCAACAACAATGTACACGAAAATAAAGTATATAATTCTAGACTCTTTTTAGTAAATCTTGTATGAGCTTTTTACCTCTAAGCTCTTAACATTAGACTACTCAATCATACACAAAGTTCCATTCAAACTTATCCAAATGTCCATTGACATCCATGTGATTAAGATACGAGGTAACTCTGGTATAACAGGTGACACTCGAGCCACTCTTGGTTGCCTTCAATTCGAGAGACAGAGAGCTTTCGCCCTACCAATGTTCTTTTTCGCCCACCGAAAGATTAATTTAAATAAACCCTAGCAAAAGCTAGGGGAAAGATACAAATACGGGACAATAGTACAAGGGTTATTATACCAAATGTTCAACTCAGGAGTTATATAATCAGATGTTTACTTAATTTTAATGACATAATTTATCCAATTATTGTATAAGTCTACGATACAAAATATATATAACCAAGATTTGAAAGATATGGGCCTCTTATTATTATAGGCGAGTATCCGTGCATAGCAACGGAGATTCATAGCGACAGACAATTAACGATATGCTATATTATGGTAAGTATTTCGTATAACGTGAAAAGATTAAAATGTAATTGCAAACAGTTGTAACATGCAATAATTCAACTGTAACAAAATTCTTAATATGTATCAAACATATAAAAATATTTAATGAGATTCAAAAATAAAACATTACATCATGTCTAGTTTCGATAAAAAGTCGACCGATAAATAATCTTGTATAGCTATATGTATGAGTAGCCCATCATGACTCGCTGTGCTTATTACCATTCAAGCAAATTTTCATCTAAGACATCATCATGTATTTGCCTTGAAAATATGAATCATTCCAATTTCCATGATGTTGATTTTACGTGTGCACAACTATAATATCATTGAATCGGGCTAAAGGTCGGAAAAGATCTTCACTCAAAGTCAAAGATAATGCGCATATCAAGATACCATCGTTCATACAAAGTTCAGATATTCAGATTAAATGAAATTAGAAAGACGTGTAGATTTTCCATTTTGTATTATACATGATACTTCCCTTCGAGTCCATTGAAAGCCCTTCTACAAACAATACATTTGACAACTTGGGCCTGCACACATATGTTTCTGTTTTAGTAGTCATCATCATTAGTGTGACATGGTTCCAAAGGATTGAGAAAAAGTATAAAAGAAAACAAACAACAATACTTTTTCTTTAATAGGAGGCGGCTAAAAATACTTGTAATTCAAGCATATCATCTTCACTCTTAATTTTAACTTGCTCGCACATGTCCCACCTGCATAATTACGCAAACAACATAACAAATATGTGTAATGAAAACAATGAGGGGATTGGTAAATATAATATTAAAACCTACGTACGTTCGTGATTGATGACATATTTTGGGCAAATGAAATCCTAATCTGTAGCCATACTTAATATCTGCAAGAAACCCCAAAAAAAACTGAATGTTAATTACTAATGTAATGCATATGTATTACCTCGCGCTTGGCAGTTTTTTGATGTGATATGACAGATCTATTATATGATATGATAAAAACACGGCATTCATTACATTTAGGGGTGTCATAACTCCTGATCCGACCCGGACCCGGACCCGAATAATGATACTCGGGTCGGGTTAGTCGGGTTGAAAATCTAAGTCGGGTCAATCGAGTCAACTTGATTAACCCGAATACGAAATAGGGTCGGTATCGGGTTCAAAATACTTTGCCTATTCCGGTTCAGGTGACCAAATGTTCAACTCAATATATTCAAAATCAGTATACTTTAAAAGTTTCAGGAGTTATATAATCAGATGTTTACTTAATTTTAATGACATAATTTTATCCAATTATTGTATAAGTCTACGATACAAAATATATATAACCAAGATTTGAAGATATGGGCCTCTTATTATTATATGGGCTAAGCGCATATGTAAAAAGTTTGTGTGTTTGTAAAAGAGCAAGAGGATATTCATGCGAGGTGGGATGGTAGGCTGGTGAAGTGAAGTATCCCTTACTTGGGAGGTTTCTAGGTCGATTCTCGGCATGCAATTCCCCCTTTATATTTTTGGTGCATTTCAAGATGATAAATCTTCATTTAAACTTTCACATTTAGAATCCTGCCATTGTAAAACTGGTCAAACATTAGCCACGATAAGTTTTTGCAACCATGTTCTGTGTATCCTTGAACCAAATGAATGTAGTTTTGCATTAATCAGTTTCTAAACCCAAAATACAAAGTGGGAAATCACAACCACAAACTCCCATCTAAAACACCTTTCTAAAAGTTCAATATGAATCAATAGTGTTTTACACCAATAGAAATAGTTTTCCATCTTATGTGTCAAATAAATGCCCAGCCTCGACAAAGTGGGATTTTACCAGCTCATAGAGGACCTCCAAATCCAATTGCGTCATCAAAACTTTGCCTACATTTCAAAAGATTAGTTCAACCTCATATATCCCACATAGGTGAAAGAAGTGAAATCTTCTTTTGTTATATAGTACATTGTAAGATAATAGTACGTGTTGAGAATGGTATAATGTTTTCGGTTACATGGTGCAATTGTAGTTTATTATATTAGCAAAAAAAGAAATAAAAAATAAATAAAAAACTCAAATTGTCACTTGTATCTGAAAACATATATAATAGTCTTGACTTTTTTTAAATATATGTTGTAACTTAACAAATACTTTGTCCTACCAATGTACAACGCAATCAATCACAACGATTGCATATAGGTTTTATTCACCGAACTTATCTTAAATGCTAAACTAAACTACTTGCATAGCGGAATAATTCAGTTTTCACAAAAACAAAGAAAGTACACTTACAATACAACAACAAATACGATTTCGATTCAAGACTTCATTTACGCCACAAATGATTTGCTGTGGACTATATAAGCTCGCAATATCAAGCCCTTACATGAACATTATTAAATTTGGACTATATTTAATTATAGGTGGCAAAACATGCGGGCCGAATCGCTTTAGAAAAGACCCAAAACAACGAAATAAATTCCTCAAACGTAACACCTCATTTATATTTAAAAAACTCAATATATTATATTTATAAGTTTTTCTATAAAAACAATTAAATAAGCAATATATGCCCATTTGAAAAAAAATGAGAGGGCAAAATGTGCTCAAATTTTTACAAAATTGCTCAAATTAGTCTATTTCTTTTTTTATTTTGTGCACAAACTGCCACCTCTAGATTTAATGTATACTTTGTGGAATATAACTATAAAGTAGTACTTAATTACCTTATGAAAAATAAAGATAAACAATTTTATAAACTACAACAAAATCTAACTTAAAGAGACGGAAAGACCAACGGAGTTTCTCGACCAATTTAGACACAATAATTTACTTTACATTACCAACGAAATTTAATTAACTCCATGGCATGTAATCTAAGAAATACACAACAAATTGCATTATCGCCCTTTTTTCCTCGCCCACAACGAAACAAAAAAGAACGCAAGTATTAGAGCAATCCCGTACAAAATCACGTAAATTGCATCATCCCTTAATAAGTACTAGTACCATATTTAAACTTTGGCGTAAATTATAAGAGTGGCTTCAATATACAAACGATCTACAATGAACATATAATGAATACAACGATTCATAATGAACGGATAACTAGTATAGATTAGAATACTAGAAATGCATGAGTTAACATGTAGGTATTATATAGAGTATATGATAAGTCTGTATAGGAGTTGATTTACGAGACTTCGTTACAAACTTGGATTGGAAAATGTATATAGGCTTCTTCACTTTTTTTGGTATCTTTTGGCACTTGAAAAAGTGGGCACTCCAAACTTTTGTATTTACATAGGTGTGGCTCTTTATGTAAGGTCTCTTTTAGCGGTGGAAATGAGCCGAGTCACTCGTCAAAAGCTCATGATCAGAACGGATCGGATCGTTAAAAGATTTGAATTAGCCGAGCCTAAATTGCAGCTCATATGTTAATCAAACTGAAGCTCGAGCTTTATATGCCTCGTTTGTGCTCGCATGCCTAAACGACACTGGGAGCTCAAGCTTAAATCGCGGCTCACATTTTTTAAGTATTAAACTTATATAATACATTATGCATTTGCATTATAAGCGAGCTTAACAAGCTCAATAACAAGCTTATTAACGAGCTCAAAATAGAAATACTAGGAGCCGAGCTTGATCCAGGCCTTTATTTTTCATTGGCGAATCATAAAAACGAGTCGATCCCGAGCCAAGCTCAAGCATGAATAATATACCACGAGTCGAGCTCGAGCTTAGAAAACAAGGCTCATAGCGTACCGAGCTCTCTCGAGCTTACGAAACAAGGCTCGAACCGATCCGAGTTCAACCTCGAGTTTTATAAAACTTAAACAAGTTGAGCTCGAGCTTTGGCAGACGATGACGTACCGAGTTTGAGTTATGTTCGCTTTTATCCAAACTAATGATGTTTCCCGTAGGGTTACTTGATTAGTAACATAAATTTTACCAATTGGTGTTACGCCAACTAATTTTTATATAAGAAATTGTTATAATGCTAAATAAGTACATTAGTTTTAATTTACTGATAATCATGAAGACCCCATTTATAAAGTTTTGTGTTAAATAGAGGTAGGAAGAAATGTGTCTTGAGATGGAGTATAGTTCATTTGGTAATTTTATCACCATTTGACTAAATGGCCTGCTGTTCGATTCTCAAAGGAAACATACTCTACCTTTTTTTTAGTGTTGCTAACGAGGATTTTATTGGAGAAAATGGCCAGGGTTCAAAGCCCACCTCCTGCTAAATACAGTCACTGAGACAAGTGCTCATTGTCTGGGTCGGGTCCTTGGGGAGGGTCCGGTTGGCATCTATAGGATGCATGAGACCAGGGTGATCCCAACGATATTCACCTTTTCGAGACGTGAACATATTCTCAAACATTTAAACTCTTAATTGTTTTTAAATCACTTTTAACAGTTTAGCTTCATGAGGCTATCTAAACAACTCACTCGTGCAAAGGTGCCTTTCAAACTGATATATGTTCAATGACATCCATGTGACTATAAATTGAGAGCTTTGAGGCGACTCGAGTCACTCTTGATTGCCTTCGATCATTTCTAGCGAAGACAGAATGGCAACTTTGTCATACAAGTTTATAACTCAATCAGTCACTAGGAACCAACGTACGCGATCCACCAGAATTACCCAAATCAGATAGATGTGTCGTACTCACGGGTCATCACCAAACCCCATAGATAGTTGAGTCCTCTTCACCTAAACAAAACTATATAATTAGCCAGGGTGAATAATTTCACAAATGTTCTTCTAAAAGGCTTGTATTACCCTACTTGGAGAGTATAACACTACAATTGCCACATTAACAAAGAAAGTACACTTATATATAATTAAACATGCACTAAAGGATGCATGTTTAAAGTCACTAATTTAACAAATCTGTCTTTCATAAATTCCAAATAGCGTTATAGTATCAAACAGTCTTTTATCAATTGTTGTCTCGAATAACTGGAACACAAAATTTACACTGGCCGGATATTAGTCTAGCATGAGCATGCATGAGAAATGATTAGGAAAACAAGACTTCTATCTCAATGTTGTGTGCAAGATTCTTCTGTCACTTGATATACGAGATGCGTCTCATATGGCACGGTTATCTCTTAGCTTGGACATGGGTTTGTAAACATTTTAAGCATATGCATCTTGATGTGCGCAAGTTTGACAAGCGTAAAGCACAAACAAGAACCGTGTTGATTGTGAAGACTTTGATACATCTGTGTGCCTAGCTGTGGCGTGAAAACAATCGTTGAATATGCATACGGGCATATATTGTCTAATAAACTTATTAATATGATCTATGAAAATGATTTACCAACTTAAATAAACCGGGTCAAATTCCTTAAATGGACCGGATCAAATTCCAGAGGTGACAAGTCATTTAGGTTTGCACCCCTTTGATAAACCTACGAGCAGCAGAGGCTTTTTTATGCAACCAAATATCTTATCTGAACTGATTCAGAAAAAATGAAAATCTAAGAAGAATTGAACGGGTTCAAATAGTTTTCTTCTATATTTTTCTTACCTTGATAAAAATTTGTTTATTACAGGTTTCTCATCTCTGTCTTGCCAAATAATCTTGATAATAATTGACTTCACTTGCTGATGACGAATTTTTCTACAACTTCTATTATCATGATTATTGTACTTGATTATGTGTTATATCTACTATAATGAACTGTTTTGTTCCACATGTGTTGCATCTTATATAAAGAAATCATTACAGTATATTGCGGCTTTTAGAAATAGTTTAAAACGATCATCAGCTGATATGCATAAAACGATTTTACATTAACCCATATCACTTTGATATTTGTAAGATCGAATAATCCTACGATCAAGGCCGCGACTTTAACAACCTTGGTTCTGTTGTTTTTAATCATCTGCGAATAAAAAGTGTCGCGATAGATTTGAAACAATACACTTGTGATTTATTGCAATTTGCAACGAGTGATGTATCTTCTAATCTTCAGGACTTGTTGAATAAGCATTGTGAATTGTAGTAGTTTAGGAAATGTCGTTGAATAAGTTTAATGCAATAAGCTATTTCGTTTTACAAGCAGCCTATGTATAAGTAGCTCATTTGTGTCAAATAAGTTTTTGTGCATGACCCAGTATGGACTATGGAAGAGCTTATTTAGCTTTTAAACTAATAATCTACCTCTCTCATACCTCGCTTGAGTTTTTCGTAAAGAATCACACTCCGCTCCGGCATGGTATTGTTATTGTTGTTGTCTTTTAGTAAACTAACCGAACAACCCCTTTGTATTGTTTAATACTAGTTAGTATGTTCATGTCCAAACAAAAGATATACATAATGCACACATCCCTCACCCTCGTAACTTTTTCTATATATAAGTTGCAGTTAAATTTGTTAAATCATTCAATTAGCTTCACTCTAAGTTCATAAATACTTGATGGATCACTTATTCTTTGGTTTAACACATTAACATTGTCTAGTACCCTAATATGTTATGATATCTCTATACATACTTGGGTCGCCTAGGCGATGCTGTTTGGAGTAGAGAGAAAAAGAAAACGAACCCTGGAACTGAAGTCACACACAATTCGCGATTGCAAACATAATCATTGGAACTGAATTGTGTGTTAACTTAACTCATAAGCTCACTATCTTATAAAAGTCATTTCTTGAATATGAAATAACCACCAATAATACTCAGTTTGTGAGAATATAATATATACATCGAAGTTTTGTCTTGAATGTGAAAACTAACCTACGATTATTCTCAACCAGCATTGCACATAATTAATACCAAGTGACATTCAGCTTGCAAACATAACATATGACATACATTAATATAAAGATTAATAAGTGTCTTGCAACATCTTAAAAGATAGGTGGAGTTTTTAACTTTAAAGATTAAGTACTATTAGCGGGTATTAGATATATTAAGTTAGTCGGCCCAAGCCTGGTCTGTTTTTTTTTGAACGGCAATATATATATAAAAATAAGAAGGAAATACTAGCAAGAAGCTAGAGAATTAAGTACAAGTGAATGATATAGCGTTACAAGGATTACAAAGCCACTCCAACCAATTACATTTGGCTTTCTTGATTCTATTAGAAATCCAACTGAACGTAAATTGCTTCACATCGTTGAGGATGAGGTCTTTGCTTGGCCTTTTCACCGCGAAAGTGGTATCGTTTCTAAACCGCCAAAGGATCCAAATGGTTGAGTGTATAACCGCATCAAATATTTTAGTGGTCGACGAAGAGAAGTTTACCTGGTTCTTAAGGGAGAATATATCATTGATGTTCTCAAGACGAACATTACAGATGTTCCACCACTTGAGCACCTCGGTCCACGTCTTTTTTGCAATCTCACACTTAACAAATATGTGCTCTTCCGTCTCAATTTCCTCATTGCATATCGGGCAAAGAACTGAGTGCAAATCAACATCCCTATTGGACAAGTTTGATCTAGTCGGGAGGCTTTGGTTTATAACTCTCCAGCTTGCTATGTTAACTTTTTTCGGGACCAAATTATTCCAGCTTGTAGTGGGCGGATATGAAACATTCAGGGAATTAGAGATTATTGTCTCATACCTTTAACGGAAAATATTCTTGAGTTATCAATCAAGCAAACCCAAGTGTCGGGTTTACTAGAAAGGCGTAAGTCTGCAAGAAGGTTTTGAAGCAAGGTCAATTCTTCATGGTCTGCTGTTGATCTTAACTCTCTGATCCAAGCCCACTGAAACAATACGCCTTGTGGGCCTATCGGACCAATTCCAACCGAAGTTTGTGGAAGAGCAGTAGACACACCCAAAGTCGACAATTGATCAGCATGTTGTTGGTTCACAGGGACAGAGGTAGAGGAGTTAACTGTTGGGGCATGATCACATACACGACAAAGAGGATGTGACTCGAGCCGAAACAGCTTGGGAAGGCATTGCAAAGAGGAGAGCTTCCAACCCAAATGTCCTTCCAAAAACTTGTTGATTCGCCATTTCCAATCTTCAATCTGAAAAGAGTACGCATATCAATCCCATAGCTAGTTAGATCCTGATTTAACTTAGCGATTTGGTACCATGCACCTGATTTCTTTCTAATGGTGGAAATGTCCATTATTAAAGCATCATCCGCAAATTGAAGATGAGATACATACACCTTTTCTTTCCCAACTTCAATTCCCCGAAAGGAGTGATTATTTTTTGCTTCAAGAAGAGCCACACTTAGGGCTTCAACCGCCAAAATGAAAAGAAGAGGGGAAAGTGGGTCACCTTGTCGGAGACCCTTTTCAAGTTTGAATTCTTGGGTTGGTGAACCGTTGACAAGAACCGAGGTGTATGCCGAGCCAAGACAAGCTCGAATCCAAAGCCTCCATTTGTTACTAAAACCCATTTGATCCATGATAGACTCCAAAAAGGACCAATTTAATGTATCAAAGGCTTTCTCAAAGTCAACTTTGAGGAAGAATACTTTCTTTTTAGCTAACTTTGCCCACGATATAATTTCATCAACCATAAGGGGGCCATCAATGATTTGTCTTCCTTTGATGAATGCCATTTGAACATCACCCACAACCGATGAGATGACACTAGAAAGACGGTTAGCGAGGATTTTGGCCACAATCTTATATTGACAACCTATTAAACTAATAGGCCTAAAGTCATTTAGATTAAGTGGGTCATCAATTTTAGGGACAAGAGTAATAAAAGAAGAATTGCAACCTCTTGGTATGGATGCCGAAGATTCAAATTCCTTGACATACGAGATGATGTCATTACTAAAAACGTCCCAATGCTTTTTGATGAGCTTAAAAGTAAACCCATCCGGGCCGGGAGCTTTCTCCCCACCACAACTCCATACAGCATCTTTAATCTCTTGAGAGGAGAAAGGAAGGTCAAGGAATGATGAGTCTTCAATAGAAAGATGCTTGAAGAGATTGCTAGAGAATGTAGGTCTTGAGATCTCATCTTCTTTGAATTTTGACTTGTAAGCTTCAAGGATGTGATTTTTTATTAAGAAAGGGTCTGTCACCCAAGTTCCTTGAATGTTGAGGCCATTGATTCTTGATCTATTCATGTTACTGTTAATAATCCCATGGAAGAAACTTGAGTTTTCATCCCCTTCGAGTGCCCATTTAGACTTAGCCTTTTGGCGAAGATCTTTACTTTTGATGTGTTCTAAATCAGAAAGTTGTTTAACCACCATAGATCTTATCTCAATGTCCTGAATGGAGAGGCTGTTTGATTCTGCCTTCAAGTCAATTGCTAACAGGGTGTCACGTAAGACATTGAAGTTGCTGTTTTCAGAAATCTGGGACATATGACGCCACTGTTTAATTGAAGCTTTCAGCCTTTGCAGCTTCGACTTGAAAATAATAGCTTTACTAGCAGGTCTTTCAAGCACATAAGCCCAACTATTATGTAACAAAGGTCCAAAGTCTTCTTTCAACAGCCAAGAGTTGTAGAAGCGAAATGGAACAGGCCCATAGTCAAGAGATGCCACACATAACAGAAGTGGGGCGTGATCAGAGAATTCGCGTATGAGTGTTTTGACGTTAGCATTGGGCCATCTATTCATGAAGTGATGAGAAACAAGGATCCGATCCAACTTGCTTAATTTCGAACCTGACCTATTCATTCGTGTGAAACGCATGCCGCCTAAAGGTAAATCAGTTAGACCCGATGAAGAGATAAATGTGTTGAAGAGATTTGCTCCTCTTGGACAAAAGACCGACCCCATTCTTTCCTCAGGATTGCGCACCTCATTGAAATCACCAACAATGACGGTGAGACAATCATTCTCGACCAAGATGTTATTGAGGTTATCCCATAGGACTTTTTTCTTGTGAATGCATTGAGGGGCGTAGACCACGATAAAAATGCAAGGGCATCCCACAGACAACCAAGTACCCTTAACCGCGACAAACCCATCACCTTCTTTGGAAGCCAATCTGGAAAAGCAAGAGGTGTCCCAGATGGCAATTATGCCTCCGGATTTACCATCAGATTTTTTAAACTCATAATCATAAGCTGAATTTTTCCAAAGGGATTTAATCAAGAATTTATTATCGCTAATTGTCATTGTTTCTTGTAGTCCTAAAAACTGGACTTTATTGTCAACACAAAGTCTTTTAACCCATCCTCGTTTATGGTCTTCGCCAAGACCCCTAACATTGAGAGATAACACAATCATAGGTTAACACGGGTAACACCGTTGTTCAAAACACTTGACACCACTGATTCTTTTCCATCCATGGTGAAACCCAATTGATTACCTAAGTGGATGGTTTTGTCCACCTCAATTGATTCCGAGCTATTTGTTGGTTTTGGTCTTGATAAAATACGAAGGTTGCAGCGATTGATCTTTGATAGGGAATCCGAGATCACATCATCATCATGGTTTGACACACTAGTTGGAATAATGGGTTGGGAGATAATCTTTCGTTTAGATTTTTTCCTATCCTTTTTAAGAGGTTGTGATCGAGTGCTAGTTATACCATTAATCGAATCAATTAACCTAAGTGAGTTAAAACGTTTTCTTCTAACCCTGAGGCTGCAACTCTGTGATGGAGATGGAGGAGCAGATGTTGAGCGTGGTTTAATAAGTGGTCTATTAGCATCATTCTTAAATTGGCATGGAGTGGGCTTATAATGAGTGTGTGGGCTAGATGGAGTGGGTTTTGGGCTTGGTGATTTGACAATTGGTACATGAGTAAGGGACCTTTTGGGTTTTGGAGTGGGGTCCAAAAGACAACATGGGGTTTGGTGAGGGGAGGTTGACAATTCATCTGAAGTGTCAGGTACTAACTCAGCGGAGAGGGATGGAGTATTTTTGTCGTTGACTTCCTCACATGTTGAAGATGTTGACCCTACCCCAGAATGGGTGTTTTCAGCAACCACAGGTTTACTGCCATTCTTATGTTTATCATCAAAAGGGAAAGTTTTTGAAACACGAACCTGCTGGTCGGAATCCTCACTAGAATGTGAAGCATCTTCAGGAATTTGATTCGGGTTATCGTCACCATCATCCGAATCTGAGTTGCTGTATTCCGATGATGAAGCGAAGACATATCCGTTAAATAGGTTGTCTGTGTCTCCTTCCACTTCTATGACACGGATGCATAGAGTTTCATTGTTAAAGGGTATTAAAAGGGTCTCTTTGATGAAGTCCAAATGGTCTGTTAGTATGCAGACTTTTCCATAGGTCATATTGAATTGTCTTGGGCTACAAACTTCAGATAAAATGACCGAACCATAGTTACCTGCAATTGAGTTAAAGGAGTCTGGATACCAAAGTTGCGGGGGGAGACCGGCGATAGAGATCCAAACTAAACGTTTAGAGAAACGAGTGTGTAGATCCCATGGGGTGATGGATTTGAAGTGAGATATTAGGATGTTGTTTGTGAGAGCTTTGTTTGTCGTTTCTTGGCTGTTGAATATGATTAGCAGGTGGAGTCCTCCCAAGTATTTAATACTAAAATCCTCAAAACCTTGGTCAAGAAGAACTTCGTGAGTTCGGGACGCGCCAATGATTGAGCGAAGTTCGACGAATATGGAGTTTTTAGAGCAATGAGTTGGGGTGGAAGGGTAATTTAGTTGGATAAATGGTGCATGTTTGGGTGGGATTTCAGTATGAGCTTTTGACCCATTGAGGACATCAGCAAAAGAAGTTTTTGTGGCTTTATTAGTATCTCGGCGAGAGGTGCAGATTTTGTTGATGTTTAAGCTATCTGGTTTGTGGGGCGTTGGTTTCGCCCAACTGGGTCTCTTTTGGTGATGGGCAATGTTACATTTAATCCTTTGTGTGCCGATACAAATGGTGTTTAACTTTTGTTCAAAAGCGAAGGTGTTTGTGATGCCAGTAAACCTACAAAACCCAAATCTTTTACCGGCCTTGTTTCTCTTTCCGGCGATATAAACGCTTTGAACTGCTCCATATCTCTTGAAGATGTCCATCATGGTGTTGTTATCCCAGTTTGTTGGGAAATTTGTGAAGTAATAGGTGATTTGTTGGTCTGGTGAGTTTGTATTGTAATGATGTGGTTTGGATAGAGGCACATCATGAGCCTTCCTGAGATGTTTATTGTGCTTACCAATGACCCATGTCCATCCATCTTCATCTTTGTTATTGAATATGCTGGTGTGCTCCCCATTTTTGTTGAAGTTGATTCTTGTGTTGTGTTCTCTCTCCTTTGACCAATGGGAGGGAAAGTCAGCACCCATTTTTTCTTAAATTTACAAATACTTGAATATCTAGAGTGATTCCAAGCCTGGTCTGTTGGCTTAGGGTCTATAAGATTTATCTAGGGTTTTCAAGGTTACATCTGTCACTACTACACAAAAGCCTATAAACACCCCCAAATAGAGTCTGGTTATATAAAACCCTATTCCTATAATAAAAAACTAGCAGGAATGGAAAGAACTGAGATTGGTTTTCTTGAAAAAACCAGTTCTCATAGTACAAATCGCATACAAACTGGGCTTGCGGGTACAAACCGGTCTTTTAACACAATAAAAGACACTGGTGTGTATGTAACAACATGTCTCTATGTATTTATATTATAGGCACCGTTTTTGAAAAAACAACCGATGTGAGTATTATCTATTTTAAACGTCCATCCCTCAACGACCCTTCACCCCCTGTACACCTAAATTCCGAAAATAATGTGCAAATATTTCGAGAAAATAGTCGTTTACATGAATTACAACAAAATGGGGCTAATGCAATAATTTATTATAAGCAACATTTTTTAAAATTGTTGCATTTTAGAGGACATTAAACTTTAAGTAACATTTTCAAAATAAGTGTTGCGTTTGTAGATGTAATGCAACATTTTTATCATAAGTCTTGCAATTCTTGCAAACAATATTATTTTTGACTAAAAAGTTGAACTACCCTCCACCCACCAAAATGAAATTAGATTCACCTTCTCCCGCCCCACCCAAAATTATTTTCCAATCAGGTTTCCCTCTTTTTCACTCAAAAATTGAAAATTTCAGTCCTTCGATCCTCTCTCCTTTCTCCAGTATCTCGCTCCTTCGTAAATCTCTAGCCACTCTATCACACCTCAATTTTCATCACCAAAGTTGTTACTTCACAATCGTTTTTCAGGCATGTTTGCTCGACTTTCGAGCCCTTTATCAAGGTAATCAAATTACCTCTTCTGCAATAGTTTGTATATTACTTTATTATTTTGTTTGATTGCTAATTATATAGCCGATGGATGTATATTATATAAATTATTACAATTAGGGTTTCAATTTTGGGGTGGGGCTGGGGGTTTCTGCTTATTCAGTTTTGTTTTGTGTTGCAGATCATTTTTTAATGCCCAAATTAACTGATGCACCACATTAACTTATCATTTTTGGCTTTTTGCTAAAAACTTCACTGATAACATCTTTAAAAAAGTCGAAAAAAACTTACATTGCACACAAAATGAAGTTCGATCTTGTAAACTGAGAAAAAAAGAAGTTAAATACCTTCAATTTAAATTGACCTAAAGGTTAGTACCTTTTGGTGATATTTTCCCTTATATAAAAAGATTGTGTGCTTTTGGGAGTGAGTGATTTTAAGAAATGAGCTAGTGATGATCAGTTTTTGCGATGCATGTGGTTGAAGTTTATGGTTCTGTATAGTTTGTTGATGGGTAATGTGTGTTATTTTTGTAGATGGATGATCGTTTTAATGTACGTGATGATGAGCCTGTGGCACCACAGGAGGTGGTGGCTCGAAAGGCTTCTAGTAGCTGTGCTGTTGGAGAGGTTCATATAAAAGAAGTTCATATATGTATAAAAGAAGTTCATATATGAATTAATGATGTATATGTATATTTTCAGCTGGAGCTAACCGAAGGAATGCTACTGCAACACATCCTGCTGTTACGAATAGGTCTGCACCGACTGTTGAGTTTGGTTTTACCAGTGATCCCAATTCAATGACTCACTTTATGCAAATTCCTAACTTGATAAGTCAAAGGACACTCACGCCTGTGACCAGAGAGGTTCGTAAGCTGACAATACGATATATATCTATCTGCATGCGATACACTAGTTCCACTGAGGAAATACACAAGGCTCATAATGGGCACCTCATTATGATTATCTACCAGCCTTTTGCTGAAAAATGGAATTTCTTGTTGTGCACCCTTGAAAATTTCTACATGGCATATAAATATGTAATCTAGTTTATGTAAAACATAACTGAAAAGGAAAAATCTATTGTTTGAACTGAAGCGGGATATTGTTAGCTTGCCATATTGAATTTAATGCCTAGAAATTTATTACAAATGGAAATAGAACCAATGTCACCTGGAATTATATATGATCTTTATGCAATTCAAGAATTAAGATAGACTATTAGAAAGTTAATTGCTGCACATAGACGTTTGAACTTTGATCTAGTTACAAAGGTTGATATATTTATACAGTCACACTGGCCACGTAAGACAGTAGTATGGCACATCAATATGTTTTGATACTATTGAATTAGAATGCGTATCTGTATCAAGTTCTGCAAATAACGAGATGTGATGTGCCATTTTTTTGTTAATCATTATGTCTTTACTTTTAGTCTCTTTCATGTCTATTATTTTTGTTCTTTCCATGGTCCTAGTATATTCGTGCTATTCCAGCAAAGGATGGCACTGCAGCGGTTCCTCTACTCTCGTCGTGGTTGGCTAGAAGGTTCCAGGTAAATATCTTAACACTAGATTAATTACAAAAAGGAATGAGTTTTTTGTTTTTTTTTTTTTTGTTTTTTTTTAAAACTTCATGTGTAGGAGATACTGGTAAGGGGATATAGATGATGTTGCTCATATTCACAAACCAGATATAGTGTAGTTAATGAGATTTGTGTATGAAAAGTAACTTGAAAGTTGACAATAAGCTATTATACTTTATTTTAGTTTTTGTTGTGAAAATGTTAGCAAGCAAAGAAAATGATACAAAGGAAGGAGAAGAGTATGACGTGTCTAATGAGGAAGAGCCGTTGATTCAGTCTGTTGAAGTTCCGTGTGCTTACAGTAGCAGCCTCAAGGTAGTTTTCTTTATTGCTTTGTTAATATTTATGCTTGTATTCGTAGTTTGTGTCAAATTGGCCTTATGAGTTACTTGTTTGTAATAAGAATGAGAAAATAACGAAATAACTTTTCTTCAGTCGTATCGGTTAAAAAAGAAGCGAGACATAAACTCGCCTCTGAATTTGTCCAACATGTTTATTGTCTAAACTCTAAAGCATGCTATTTGTATCAGCAGTATGCTCATAGGAAATGTGTACAGCGATGGTGCAACAAGAAAAGAGATACGATATGTGAAATCTGTCATCAGGTACATCAATGCCTACTTTATTTTTGTATTTTCAGCCATGTCCTCTCTCTTTAATTGTGAATGTAATTATAAGATTTATATTTTGTACTAATTGTGTATAAACTATAAACCCACCTATGACCTGATTCTTTTTGAGCTTATTGAGATGTTATTTGTTGTGGTTATATGTATTTCGAGCTCTTAGACAATAATAATCATATTTATTTGAAAATGTGTATTTTAATTATGTTATCACTTTTTACCCAAAAAATAAAAATGTTATCGCTTTGTTATAACCATACTCCATTAGTGACTAGGAGTGTCATGTTTAGGTTGTTGTTTCATCGTTATTGGATTCATGTAGTCGATCTATTAGCAGGTATATATATGTCATATGTGTTTGCGATTTAGCTAACATCGATGGCTTATTTTATTATTGGGGTATAATTTTAAGATTGTTGTAGCATAGTTACGACATACTTATGAAGTGTGCGCGTATGTCTTTGAGATGACTTGACTAAATCTTTTTCTGTGCTATAGGAATGCTCAACCAATTGAAAAGCTAAAATCAACTAACAGGAGTTTTTTTGCTCGTTCAATGAATTATAGAACAAAGAGTTGAACGTCATCATTGGTGCATGGTTTACATTGTGGCGCGATTGATCATAGAAAATTATGTTTAGTTATGTTGAATTATAGTGTTTTTATTTTTACTTTATTATTGTCTAGGATTTATGTTTAGTTGAATTGACGTGTTATCTTAATTTACTTTGCCAATTTTGATATATGTGGTGTATTTTAATCACTTTATATATATTTTGTGCATTTGTATTTCTTTATTTTTGTGAGTCAATTGTAGATCATGGAATTTCTAAAAAATAGGAAAATTTAGAAATGATTTTTTTAATAAAATAGATTTACAAAAAAGAGTGGTTTTGAGATAAAAACATATCTTTTTGCTCTATATAATGATTGGTCGGATGCTTTTATAAAGACAGGTTGTAGGAGAACAGGTGTTAATGTCAAATAAAAATACGTTTGTTTACTCTATAATGGAGACCTATTTAATGAGAAAACCGGTGTCGATACTTCTAATAGAGACAGGTTGCCAAACAGGTTTCTATATGTTTCGATCATGGAGATACCCCCTTCAGAGAGTGGTCACACAACCACTCTTCATGGGCCATTTTGACCGGTTTCTATGAGATTTTTTGTAGTAGTGTGTACTATATGTAATGTCATAATTAATAAAGAATAACATACGAGGGTTTTCATTATCTAACATGGTATCGGAGCGGGTCTGATCGTAAAACCCAGGTGGCTATGTTGAGCTACCTCCCCTAAACTGCCTTGTCAAATCCTAAATCTAAAGAGAGCTACCAGTCAATCAGATCATATTCTTCATTATATAGTTTCTTCTATTTTCTTATTTATAAATCTTGTTGAATAATACTTCGAAAGGTGTAACTTTATTATTGAACACAGATGGTTCTTCAACTCAATCAGGCAAAAAGGTACCATTCAAACTGATCGATCCGTCGGATGTCCAATCATCCACGTGAGTAAGAATTAGGCGACATTGGTATTACACAGATGGCTGGAGCCCTCTTATTTCTAGAGAATATATAAAGAGACAGAGAAGCAACTTTTTCCTAACAATGTAGAGCTTAATCATTCACTAGGTAATAGGAACGTGTATTTCTAACAACGTAGACCTTAATCAATCACAAGGTAACATCGAACGTGTATTTATCCAAAATGGATAGATGTGTCACCCACATAAGTCATATTAAAAATAACTCATGAAACCCAGAGTTAATATCAAGAATATGCGAAGAAAGTATATTCTTCGTATAAAACGCTCGAACTAAACTACCTGCAACGAAGAATATTTAATTAAATTATGGCATGTAATTCAAAAAACACAAAACGAGTTGCATTATTGGCAATATTTTCCTCAACCACAACCGAACCAAAAAAAATACATATGAATCAGTGATAAAATTTGCACTCCGTAGAAGATTTCCGTCTCAAAATTGCGTCATACTTAATAACATAATTTAAACTTTTTCATTAAGAATCCGAGTAGCTTTAAATACGAACGCTCTAGGATGAACAAATGAATGGTATAGATTAGAGTGCTAGAAATACACAAGTCTAAGCTATCGTCCATCAGATTCAAGAAAAAAGATCGTGTAGAAAACGTGAAGAGAATTTGGAAGCTGCCATTGCATGAGTAATTATGTCGAGGTTGTCTAGAGTCATTTTAGTTCATTACTTTTCTATGTGTGTGGCTCTAGTTTCATTTTGGTTGTTGTGTTTGAGCATATTCAAACACGGTGGTTTTTATTTCCTTAAGAGTGGCTCATCACCACTCTGCTTTGTTCGAAACTCATATTTTATGTTTCAATATACTTCACCGGGTACAAACCCTTTACCCAAAAAGAAAAAAGAAAAAAATACACAAGTCGGTATGTAAGCATGCATAATATCATGTGTTGAAAAAACCATTTAATGTTTATATCCTACATAGGTGAAGGAAGTGAAATCTTTCTAGTTTATACACTATAGAGAATGAGGATCACACATGTTTAGAATATTACTATGTTTTCAGACATAATCTGTTGATGAAGTTGATTATAAAACTAAAAAAATTCAAACTTCTTTAACCGATTATCCTGAAAATATAATATAAACTCTTGATCTTTTTTTCTCTTAAAAAATACTCCTACTCCAAAGTCCAAATTTTTATTTATTTGCAAATTTTTCAAAGATATTATAAAATTTTGCTTTTTATTTACATATATGGTTCACAAAACGTACTATCTGTTTAGAGAAACGAAATCACTAAAGATAAAAGCTTAACACTAACTATATGTTAGGATACCATATTGTAGGAAACACATTTCATGATTGGTGTTCATTCCGGTCTTTAAATGTTTCACCGATCCACCTGAACTTACCTAACACATACCATACAAAGCCCTATTAATTATGCAGTGACTTGTTACAAAAATGAATGAAGGTGTGGTTCTCCATGTGAGCTCTCATGGTTGCCTACATTTCTAGTGAAGGTTTCAAGAGAAAAAGTGACAACTTTGTCCTGCTAAATAAGTATGGGTACCATGTACAACTCAATCGATCACAAGGTACTAACGACGGCAAGTCACAAAAATAATCCAAAATGGATAGATGTGTCGCACTCACCAAACGACACTGAGTTTGAGGTTAGGTTTCCCTTATCCAAACTAATGTTTCCCAAAAGGTTACTTGATCAGTAACATAAAATTTACCTATCGGTGCTACGCCAACTAGTTTCTATATGGCCTAGGTTATTGGTACCCCTCTTTTTGTGATAACTACACCCCCTATTTTTTTAGATATTTTTTAAAATGTTTATAATTTTGTTTTTGTTATAAAATTGCGAAACAAAAAATATCTAACAGAAGACATAAAGTTTGACAAGTCAAAATTAGTAAAAGCACACAAAACGAACGTTCGGGTCCGTTTTGTATTAATTTATTCGGACCTGGGCTTACCAAAAACAAACGGGTCAAAAAGTTTAAGATGAACAATGCTTGGGAAAATGTAATCTATATCTATACTACATTATAAAGCATTTGAGACTTCCTATAAAAAGAAGTCTTAAAAGTTTAAGACCAAAAACATTACTATAAAAGGAAAAGTAGAAAATTAATATAAAATCTAAAAAATTTAAGTCTTATTTAAACCATATGTAACCTCCCTACAATAATGATACATTTTAATAGAATTACTTATAAGAAAAACTCATTAAACTTATAAGGGAAAATGACAAAAAAAATGCATCGAACTTGACACTTGTTGTCATTGTGTGTAGCCAACTATTTTTTTTTCATTGTAACACAAACCTTTTGAATTTTTGTCATTGTATGTAGCCAGTTAGGTGAATTTGTGTTATTATATGTAACCAGTCAGGCTTAGCGTTACATCGTTAGTCCTTTTATATTAACGGTCGTTAGTAAATAACTTAAAATTTCGTTCTCTTACGTTTTTATTCGTTTTCATCCGTTATTATACGTTTTCGTCCGTTTTTATACTTTTTCGTTCGTTTTATACATTTTGGTCCAATGCTTTCATCCGTTTTTTACATTTTTGTTTGTTTACTTACGTTTTCGTACGTTTTCTTATGTTTTAGTCTGTTATTATACGTTTTCGTCCGTTCTTATACTTTTTCGTCCGTTTTATACATTTTGGTCCAATGCTTTCATCCGTTTTTTACATTTTCGTTTGTTTACTTACATTTTTGTACGTTTTCTTATGTTTTAGTCCGTTTTTATACGTTTTCGTCTGTTTTCTTACGTTTTCATCCGTTTTTATGCGTTTTGTCCGTTTTTTTACGTTTTCATTCGTATTTATACGTTTTTCATCCATTTTCTTACGTTTTCAACTGTCTTTATACATTTTCGTCTGTTATTTTAAAGTTTTCGTCTGTTTTATAACATTTTCATCTTTTTTTATACGCTTTCGTTGGTTTTCTTACTTTTTCGTTCATTTTCTTACTTTTTCGGACAAAAATGTATAAAACTTAAGAATACGGACAAAAACGTATAAAAATAGATGAAGGTGTAAGAAAACAAATGAAAACTTAAAAAAAAGACGAAAACGTATAAAATAGATAAAAACAGACGAAAACATATAAAAACAGACGAAAACGTTAGAAAATCGACGAAGACATTTAAAAACTGACGAAAACGTATAAAAACGGACGAAAAAATATAAAACGGATGAAAAACGATTGAAAACGTATAAAAACAGATGAAAACGAACGAAAACATATAAAAACGGATGAAAACTTATAAAAACTAACTAGAACGTATAAAAACGAATGAAAACGTATAAAAGCGGACGAAAACGTAAGAAAACGGACGAGAATGTAAGAAAACAGACGAAAACGTAAAAAAGGGGAAAAAGCAACGGACGAAAAAGTATAAAAACGGACGAAAACGTATAATAACGGATGAAAACGAATAAAAACGTAAGAGAACGAAATTTTAAGTTATTTACTAACGACCGTTAATATAAAAGGACTAACGATGTAACGCTAAGCCTGACTGGGTACATACAATAACACAAATTCACCTAACTGGCTACATACAATGACAAAAATTCAAAAGGTTTGTGTTACAATGAAAAAAAAATAGTTGGCTACACACAATGACAAAAATTCAAAAGTGTCAAGTTCGATGCATTTTTTTGTTATTTTCCCAATTTATAACAACCAATTTAATGCTAAAATTAAAAAAATAAAAGTGTTAACCAGTTACATTATTAATAAATTAGACGTTCTTTTGAAAAACATATATCTACTACTTTATAGTATTTAGGACATGCTAAATAAGGAAGTTTAAAATGAAAAACATTTGCTCGCCACAAATATAGTCACCGGATACCCGCCGCCGCATTGCGCGGGTACTCTTCTAGTTACATTATAATGTATTTAGGACTTCCTATAAAAGGAAGTCTTAAAAATATAAGTCTACACATGTTACTATAATTAGTAATTTATATAATTAAGAAAAGAAGCATAATGTACAACACTTTAATGCAAATAATTTTCAAATGTACAAGACAAGAAGCATAGCGTACACCACTTTAATGCACATATTAAAACAAAAAAAAAATACCACATTAATGTTATTTAATATAGTCAATTAATTAACTGATCAATAAATACAATTAATACAGTTATTAAAACACCCTTAACATAATAAATACAAATTATCAAGCATATTGTACAACAAAATTAAACACAATTTCTACATTAAATGTCAGTAATACAAATAATATTCAAGCCCGAACTGGCAACACGTCAAATAGGCTTGAGCTCGAATGGGCGCAGGCCAAACGGGCTGGAGCCAGAACGGGCATGGGCTAAACGAAATTTTTGAAACCCGTAAATTTATTGTCAAAAAGAACATAATAAACTAAAATACATGATTCACTTGAAAAATTTATATCTGGGTACCTGCCGCCAAAACGGGCTGATACCCTCCATTAAATGTCACTAATACAAATAATAAAGCACATTATACAAATATTAAAACCCGAACAGGCAACGGGCAAAATGGGCTTGAGCCCGAACAGGCACGGGCCAAACGGGCTCGGGCTCGAGCCCGAACAGGCATGGGCTAAGTGAAATTCTTGATATCCGTAAATTTATTGTCAAAAAGAACATAATAAATTTATTGGCTAATTGAAATTCTTGATATCCGTAAATACGTGATTCACCGGAAAATTTTATTTCAGGGTACCTACCGCTGCAACGCGCAGGTACCCTGCTAGTGTTTTATAATGGTTCCATGTTTACCCAAAAAATATTTGTATAATGAAATGATATGCTTTTGTGATAAATATATTAATTTGGAAATACAATCTTGAATGTATAGATGGTTGGCCGGTAAGAATAGTCTCTTCTACACAAAAGGACCTAAGTTCAATTCCCAGCTTTGCCAACATTAAAATTTTTATACATTTTAATGTTTGCTCAAATTCCATTTTTATCATTGGATTGTGTATGCATTTTGAGCGTAGACATCATCAATTATGATTTGAGTATAAAATGAATAATTCACATTTGACACCCTTCATGTTTTCTTCTATTGTACCTCGTAAACAATATCTCGGATCTGTTTTGTTTGTCAACGAACAAACTCAAAGGAACACAACTAAGCTAGAAAACATGTTGTAACGTGCAAAGAAATTGTCCACAACCACACATGAGGATTTTAAACAAATAATATTTCATTTACATACATTTTAGGTTTGGGAAGGTTTTATCTAAACAAACAAAACAAAGTAATCTTATCATTTCCTTGATTTCAATTGACTAAGAGTTACTGTTATTAGGAGATTTTTTTTAGAGTATGTAATAGCATAAAAAGATAAAAAACAATAATCATGTTTTAAGAAAGCCCTTTCGCAGTTGGTGGTCATTCTAATCTCTAAACGTTTCACTGATGTACCTGAACTTAACAAACCCCTACCTGACATGTTAGAAACATGAATCAAGTCATGGTTCTCCATGTATTGAGCACATATAAGTTTGATCCTTGAAGCTCTTATCATTGTCCAACTCAAACATGCACAAAGTGCCACTAAAACTGATTCGTTGGTGACTTGAGCCATCTTTTATATTAAATAGATGAAGGAAGAGAAAAATCATGTATGGAGAGTGGTCTATTTGGAAAGTGGAGTGTATTCTAACTTTTACTCCTTCGGTTTAATTTACAGTTGGATCAATAGATAATATTTGAATTGTTTGTGTTGTGTTGTTGTTTGTTTTCTCTATTAATTGGCTATCGTGTGATTCATTATCACGAGTGTACGATCCCACCATACATTTATCACACAATACAACAATTAGATAGGTTCGCCATTTCTATTCAAAATTTCATTGACGCCACAAAAGAATTGTTGTGTACTCTATAACTGTTTTTAAACTCTAATAAACAAATAAATGGTGTACACAAATGCAAGAGTCAAAATGCAGGTGTGTACATTTTTTAATAAACACCACCGAACTTTGTATCCCAGTGTCCCACATAGATTAAATAGGGGAAATCTTGTTTATATCCTATAGTGAATGAGCAACACACGTGTCAATAACAATATTAGGTTTTCAGGTTCATGGTTGCCGGGAGAGTTGATTGTAAAACGTAAATAACTAAAACACGGTGATTAACTTGAATCCGGAAATAAGTATAAGTTCTTGACTTTTTATGTTCACCTTGCGGTATTATAGATGACTATTTGTTTGTTTTTGTGTTATGGCAAGTATAAGTTAAATGTATGCAGGAAGATCTGAGTCTTGTGTTACCAGGTAATGTGTTGGTAAATGAAGTTTAACTTACTCAAAAGGTCCATAGTTCAATTTCTTGCGTGCCTTTTTTATTAACTAAATAAAGTTTTTTTATTTATTTTTTTTTTTTTAATGAAAAACTTCATTTGAGTTGTTTTTAATTAATAAAATGTAGAAAACTATAAAATCTCGCCGTCTTATATGTTTAACTACCAATTTACTTTGATGTGACTTAGAATAAGTAAATAAGTGTGTACTTAAACGATAGACCTATCAAAAAAGATGGACAATCAGTTCCAAATGTTTATTTGCCACAAAAGTTTATAGTGTGTATTAAACTTTTTATTCTATTAAACATACAAAACTTGCTAATCATTATATGTATGTACTAAACTACTTGGTTAACTGATGATATAATGACATGTTACTGATTAACCGATAATTACTACAAAGCCGCGTTAAACATATTCCCAAACACCACAAAAGCAGTATGTTCCAATTGGAAAGAAGGTCAACGGTTCGATCCCTCTAACCTCCTACCATTGTTACCATTTTTATTTTCTTTGTAATTTTGCAAATTGTATCTTTTTCCTTCTAGCAAATAATGAGGTTTTTTTTTTCAAAGACTTTACAAAATTTTGCTTTGTATTTACATATATGGTTCCTGAAAATATAATATGAATTCTCGATCTTTTTTCACTTAAAAATACTCCTACTCCAAAGTCCAAATTTTTATTTATTAACAAATTTTTCAAAGACATTACAAAATTTTGCTTTTTATTTACATATATGGTTCACAAAACCTTCTATCTGTTTAGAGAAACGAAATCACTAAAGATAAAAGCTTAACACTAACTATATCTTAGGATACCATATTGTAGGAAACACATTTCATGATTGGTGTTCATTCCGGTCTTTAAATGTTTCACCGATCCACCTGAACTTACCTAACACATACCGTACAATGCCATATTAATTAGGCAATGACTTGTTACAAAAATGAATGAAGGTTAAAATTGGTACAAAAATGCACTGACAAGTTTTAAATGTATTTTTCTTTGGTATAATTTTCATCAAGTATTATATAATACAAACAAAAATATTTAATGTTAAAATTGACAAAGAAAGACTGCAAAAGTCAAAATAGGACAATTAATGTGGGACGGAAGGAGTATATTTAATAGCAGAACAATGTAGTTGTCACAAAAGCAAAGGAATTACACTAATGTATCATCATAAACTACAACAAAATTTAACTAAAAAGACAGACGCTTAGATCGAGTGAGTTTCTCGACCAATTTAAACAAAAAAATTATATTACATTACCAACGACACTTAATCACCTTCATGGTATGAAAAAGAAACACAAAAGGAGTTGCATTACCAATGACAACCAAACCAAAAAGAACGAAAATACGAGGGTTGACCCAAATTAGATTAGCGATGTAACTTGTACTCCATAGATGATCTCTATTCAAACTTTCACATTAACTATCGGAGTAGCTTTAAAATACTAACACTCTTAATGAAAAGATAAATATTACGTATAGATTATTATCATTTGAATAAAATCAATTCAACCTTACATATCACATTTCCACGTAGGCTAAAGAAGTGAAATCCTCCATTGCTTATATACTACAATATATAAGGACCATACATGTTGAGAATAAAGTTATATTTTCAAGACGTAGTTTCTTATGAAGTTAATAATAAAGACAAAAAAATTCAACTGGAATTACAAAGTCTGAGAATTAACTTAAACTCTACGCTTTCGAATATACATTTTAACTTATAAAAAGTCGTGATCCTAACTATGTATTTACAACGATTGTCCCTATGCTTATGTAGCTAAATTTTTAGTTGTCTTTTAACAAAACCATAATTTACCATCATAATCAATCACAAGGTACTAATGAACGCGAGTCACCAAAATTATCCAACATGGATAGATGTGTCAACCCTTGTGAGTCATAACAAAAAAATCACTAATTGACACATTGTTAATGTGGTCAAACATTTAATCACATAAATGTGACTTTTGCACCATCCTGTATACAGTGGATTCCTCTTGGAAAAAAAAAAAAAAAAAAAAAAAAAAAAAAAAAAAAAAAAAGCAATGTGAAGTGAGAAACTCATAACCACAAACTCTCGGTATAATATCTTGTTTAGAAGTACAATATGAATCTAAAGCGTTATGCATTAATATAGATAATTTTCTATCTCAGGTTTCGAATACAAAACCAGCCTTCCTAATTCCTTTTAAAACATAGAATTCATGCATTAGTGATAAATCCTAAATTAATTACAAGGTTGTATGCATTAAAAAAAACTTACTTTGGACAACTTTCAAACTGAATGACTTAGTTCCTCGTTTAGGTAATAATGATTTGACCCATTTACCGCGTTCGTCACTAACTTCACGACATGTTATTAAAAAAAACACAAAACGAGTTGCATAATCGCTACTATTTTCTTCAAAACGCAACGAAACAGAAATGAATAAAAAGGTGCGATTACACCATATGAGGGATCTCTGAATCCAATTGCATTTAAACAGTAGCACTATTATCGAAGTAGCTTCAAAGCACATTAGTTGATAAAAATCATTCCATCTTTACATCCCACGTCAGTTGAAGAAGTGAAATCTTTCTTGTTTATATAGTATAGGACCATGTTTTCAAGGCACTTGGTTGCTAACGAAGTTGATTATGAAACTAATAAAAGTCAAACTTTGTTAATGAGCTTGTTCCTCGAAAACAAATATACTATGCTTGACATTTTCTGTATTTGTTCTCACGGCTTCCAAACTGTTTATTTACAAAGATTGCCCATATATTAGGATACAATGTATTACCAAAAAAAAAAAAAAAAAAAAAAAAAAAAACTTGTCGTTGGTGTTCATTTTTCAATCTCTTAACGTTTCACTAATCCACTTGAACTTATGTAAGCCCGTGCAATGCCATATTGATTTTGTCGTGACATGATACAAAAAATGAATCGAGGCATGGCCTTCCACGTAATGTCTATTGATCGAACACATATAATTTTGGTCAAGATTGCCAACTTATTATATGCTTTAAGAAAATGTCTTATATAACAAGGAAGGTATATTTATCATATGAACTAAACTACATGCAGCGTAGAACACTTGTTTAACGTTCAGGGCATGTAATTCGAGAAACACAAAATGAATTGACGCATAAGAGTATCTCCGAATCAAATTGCATCCTCACTATATAAAGTAGCTTTAAAGAACAACGATCTATAATAAACTGACTTATAGCATATAGAAATGCAACATGCACTCTGTACATTATTTGAAGCAAGAGTGACCACTTCGGTCAATGTTCAATTTTATAATATGCGTACCTTTTAGCAAATCAAGAAACACACGTTAATGTGAATGAGGAACAATAACCCAAACCCTAGCTTAGGGTTTATAACTATTCGACCCACAAAAGTCGACCACCAAGAAAATCCCACAAACACAAGTGTATTTGTCCTTCTCTCTTGTACACACGTACTAATATCGAATTGAAGTGAAAGACTAGGTTCTTGATCACAAACAAACCAAACACTTAATCTTGAGTTGGAAAATCGAAACCCTTGGGAATGGGTATAACCGATAGGCCAAGCACAAGAAAGAGGAAAAGAAGAAGAGAAATTAGGTTTGCAAGTCACCAAGATTAGGTTAGAATGAATACAAAGGGTTTGTATATATAGGTAACTAATCTTGTAGAACAAGTTTGTGTGGGTTTGGGTTTGGGAACCCATAACCGATCGGCCTAAGGATCCAAGAGGGATTCTAGATCCTTCCTGACTTCTAATTTCATCTTTAGTCCTTTAAGTTTACATTTAACGACCGTTAGCCAAACGTCGTTAAATATTAACTATCGTTAAGTATTTATTTCGTAACTAATAATTAATAATAATAACATTTATATATATTAATTATTTAACATCAATTCTCATACGTAATGTGTGCAATCCCGAAGTCTCGAGTTCGAATCCGGTCATACATATATTAAAATATCCATAAAACCTTTCAGCTCCCACTTGGATATTACTTAATATAGTAATGACATTGGTTTAGTCTAGCCTAACACGCCAATGCTCCTAGATCGAATCGAGTATGGTATCCTAGAAAACCATTTAATGATTCATCATTTTTACTTATCCTTTTGCTACTAATACTACATTAACTATGAATATGGATCAAGTCATTTCATAAGTTATATTATGTTTCTCGTTATATCTGATTGAACAAGATTACCAAATCATCTGAACGTATTCCAGATAGATCTTGGGTATGGCTATACAAACATCTTGTCAATCCTACGAGGGGCCCAAATATAGTATTATGCTTTGAAACAAATTCAAATGAACAAATTCTCTTGACTACAAACATAACTCATGAACTTTGTAACACTTCTGAAAATAGCCCTTATAACTACCAGTTCGGATAGCGTTAGACTATCTCACACAAGTGCACTACATTCATAACAGTTATCTGGTATCTCAAGTCCGAGGATAAACATTTTATGATTTACTTAATGACAAAGATCCATAAGTATAATCATGTAAAGTTGGGATCTGTCCTATATTTAATTCATTAAATATCATGTGAATCTGGTATGTCTCACGCATCAATATACTTTAAGTATATTCTACCAAAACTCAGATTTGTCTTAATTCAATGACATTCCCACATCATTGATCGACAACGGACTATTTAGAATAACATAAGTCATTCACGGATTAAACATGCAAATATAGGATATAATATTAAGAAAATGAAAAATAAACATAAACAACTATTTTATTTCATTAAAATAATATTTGTTCATAACATCCTTTATCCTAATACTAATCACAGGTCTGCATGAAACTACTAGCTAAACGAAGTCCTATCCCATCAGCATGGTCAGTAAGTTTTTTTGGCAAAGGCTTCGTAAAGGGATCAGCTTGATTATCATCTGTATGAACTTTGAGTAGATTGATTTCACCTATTTCGACTTGTCTCGAACATAGTGATATAAACGAGGAAAATGTCTGGCACCCTTCATGACTCCAGGCTCATTGGCAAATGTTATTGCAACAGAGTTGTCACAATACACATTTAAAGGTAATTCAATTGAGGGCATTACTCCGAGTCCCGAAATGAATTTCCTAATCCAAACAGCTTCCATCGCAGCTTCCGAAGCAGCTATGTACTCAGCTTCTAAAATAGACATGGCAGTCGTTGTCAACGACTGCTTCTTGCTCTTCCAGTCAACTGCTCCTCCATTAATGACAAAGACATATCCCGTTTGAGACTTCTTATCATCTTTATCAGTTTGAAAATACGCATCGCAAAAACCTGCAACATCAAGTTCTACATCTGGATTCACACCATACACTAGAAACGTTTCTTTAGTAGCCCTTAGATACTTAATAATGTTCTTAACAGCATGCCAGTGTTTCACACATGGATTTTGTTGATATCGACCGGTGATATTTTGTGCAAACGCCACATCAGGCCTTGTACATCTTACAACATACATGATAGATCCTACAGCCGAAGCATAAGGAACTTTTCTCATGTGTGCCACCTCTTCAGGTGTTGACGCGCATAGTTCACTACTTAAGCCATGTTCAGCTTGCATCGTCAAATATCCCTTCTTGGAATTTTGCATATTAAATCTCTTCTATATTTTATCGATGTAAGTACTTTGGCTTAGTCCAATTAACCGCCTTGATCTATCTCGGTAGATCTTGATTCCCAGAATAAATGCTGCTTCCCCTAAATCCTTCATAGAAAAGCACTTTCCAAGATAAGACTTTACATCTTGCAAAATTGGAATGTCTTTTCCCATGATCAATATGTCATCGACATATAAGATAAGGAAAATAACATTACTCCCACTAGCTTTGTGATATACACATGGCTTATCAAGATTTTGAGTGAAACCAAATTTATTGATTTCTTCATCAAACTTCTTGTTCCATTGCCTTGATGCTTGCTTCAACCCATAAATGGATCTTTAAAGTTTGCATACACGCTTTGGAAATTTTGGATTCACAAACCCTTCAGGCTGCGCCATATGGATGTCCTCATCTAGGCGACCATTTAAAAAGGCAGTCTTGACATCCATTTGCCATATCTCATAGTCATAGTACGCAGCTATGGCTATAAGAATCCTAATAGCTCTAATGTCTGCTACAGGAGAAAATGTCTCCTCGTAGTCTACCCCAAAAGTTTGAGTAAACCCTTGAGCTACAAGACGAGCTTTATAGGTGTGTACATTGCCATCCATGTCAGTCTTTATCTTATAGAGCCACTTACTTCCAACCACCTTGGCATTTGGAGGTAAGTCAACCTCTATCCAGACTTCGTTATCTCTCATGGATTGCATTTCCCCATTCATTGCGACTTGCCATTTATCCTTTTCAGGACTCATCTTGGCAGCCTTATAGTTAGCAGGTTCACCAAGATCCCCTAACATATTTTCCTCAGCTTCTACGTTAAGACATAGTCGCTTAGGTGCACGCGTAGTCCTTACGGATCTACGAATGGGAACCACTTCAACTTCAGGTGGAACACTCAGACTTTCAGGTTCTACTTGAGGTTGGCTAGTGTTTTCAGAAGGTGTTGTATCTTCTTGATCATCTTCCAGATCATAAACTCTCCCACTGAATTCATGAGATATGAGATCCCTTTCAAGGAAGTCTCCATACCTAGCAACAATTACTTTGTTTTCAGGTGGAAAGTGAAAGTAGTAACCCATATTTTCCTTTGGGTATCCTACGAAGATACACCTAATAGATCTTTGTTGTAGCTATCAGCTGAGTCACGTTTAACAAACGCCTCACAACCCCAAACCTTTAAGTAAGACAAGTTGGGAGCTTTCCCATACCACACTTCATAAGGAGTCTTATCAACCTTCTTAGTTGGAACCATATTCAAAATGCAAACAGAAGTTTCTAAAGCATAATCCCAAAAGGATAAGGGAAGAGTTGTAAGATTAAACATTGATCGCACCATGTCTAACAATGTACGATTTCTTCTCTCAGATACACGATTTTGTTGTGGAGTATATGGAGAAGTGAGTTGATGCACAATCCCACAGTCAGCAAGATAATCTTTAAACTCTTGTCTTAAATATTCACCACCTCTATCTGGTCGAAGAGCTTTAATCTTCTTTCCTAGTTGCAGTTCTACTTCACTCTTGAAAACCTTAAATGTTTCAAAGACTTCATGTTTATGTTTAAGTAAATAAACATAACCATAACGACTGAAATCATCAATAAAGGTTAAGAAGTAGCTAGCACCCATCCTTGACACATGTCTTAGTGGTCCACATACATCAGTATGTATCACACCAAGAAGATCAGAAGCCCTTTCTAAACTATTTGTAAAAGGTTTCTTGGTCATCTTCCCAGATATGCAAGATTCGCATTTATCAAATGATTCATCATTGATGTCTTGCAAAAGCCCATCGTGTTGCAGCTTTTTCAGGCGTTTCTTGCCTATGTGAGCAAGTCTACAATGCCAAAGATATGAAGAATCCAAATCACTTTTGATTCTTTTATTATTGATGCTAAAGACAGAATTATTTTTATCAATCACATTATCATGCAAATCAATTTCAAACACACCATTTACTGGAATAACATTAAAGTAAAAAACACCATTTAAAGAAACCGAAATTCCATAATCAGTAAATGTATGAATAAAACCAATATCTTTTAACAAGGAAACAGAAACGACACCCCTAACAATAAAAGGCGCGTAATGACAATCGTTCAAAGACAGTACTAAACCCGAAGGTAAAACTAAATCAAACGTGCCTATAGCTTCAACGACTGCATGTGCTCCATTACCCACGTGCAGGTATTGTTGTCCATAGGCGAGCTTCCTTGCACCTCTAAGTCCCTGCAGTGTATTACAAATGTGAATACCACATCCAGTATCATATACCCAGGAATTTATTTTATGAGGAAAAGCAAATAATTCTATCATCAAAAGAGTACCTGAAGTGCTAGCAACAGTGCCAGCATTCTTATACCTCTTAGTACGCAACTCGTCAAGGTAGAGTGGACAGTTCCTCTTTCAGTGTCCTACCTCCGTGCAGTGATGATAAGCCTGATCCTTTTTAGGATTCTCATGCTTTTTGGGAGGGTTCTTCTTGGGTTCTTGTTGATAAGTCATAACTTGTTTTCCCTTATCAACTTTACCCTTACCTTTCCCTTTCTTGTTCCCTAGCGGCTTATTAGGCTTAGAAATCCTACCATTTTGGATGGTTAGAACCGTAGGTGTAGGAGCCTTCTTGGGCAAACCTTTCTGGTAGTCAATGAGCATTGCATGTACCTCACTAACTGTCTTCCCCGTGCGATGCATATTATAATTGCGCACGAAACCATCAAATTCCTTGTTAAGGGAACTGTTGATCAGGCCAATTTGTATGTCATTAGGGTAGACGTAATTGAGTCTCCCAAGCTGGTCCATGTAACTCATTATTTCCAGGCAGTGGGCGCTCACAGGTTTTTCGTCCCCTTGCTTGCAACTATGTAGAGCATCTATCAGATCATACAGCTCTACAGTCACAGGCTTTTCAAACAGCCGAATAAGTTCGGCGAGAATGAGATGAGGGAAGTAGTTTTCAAATTGTTTTTGCAAAGTTGGGACCATACTTCCAAGCATAATGCAGGCAACCTCATTATACTTATCATACTCTGCCATGCAGCGCGTACTTCAGCAGTAGCATTAGCTGCAGGTTCAGCTGGACAAGGCGTAGTCAAATAATCTAGTCTTTTGGCAACCCTCAAGACAATTCTGAGTTGCCGATACCAATCATTGAAATTCACGCTTCCAGTCAATTTCTCTCGATCAAACATAGATTTGAACGACGAGGCTAGTGCAGTAGATTCAGCTTGAGCCATTTCTACAGAAAATAAAAGTTCAAAAGTTAGTACTTTCGATAAATAAACATTCAAGAAAATAAAATACCCTTTGGTCAATATTCATATTAACCATAGAATTTTCCTTGAATTTAGGACCCTCATTATCATAGTTTCACCACATCAGTTGATCTGCTAGTGGTAAAAGTATAGAATAGATAATTGTTGAAAAACAATAATTGACAAACAAGTTTTCAATTCCTAAAAATTATGGGATTTACAATTTTGCCAAAACATTTTATGCAAAACGTAAGCATGTTTTATCCCATCTTATTCCTTAAGTTATAGGTCTCACTAACTAACTTAATTAAGTTGTCTAATTTAGAAACTGCAAATTATTATGCTGAGGTCTCACACAACATAAAGATTCACCTTGTTATCGTAATCTAGCTCAAGGTCTCACATAACTAAATTACAACTTCAAGTGTTTCATATCATTATATGGCATAAACTTAAATTTAAAAGGGTACAATTTTTGACGTGTAATCAAAACTTATGTATAAAGAAGCATGCATACAACTTTATAACATAAAATTTTCGAGAAAAACTTGTATTTTGATTGCTAAGATTAAATTCTACAAAGTTTTAATCGATGCGTTGAGAAACTTACAACTTTGCACTGGGATGCTTCGTACATAGAATGGTTATACTAGGTAGCTCCAATCGAACGCAAGGGGGGCAGAGGAACAGGTAAGCGCTGAAGCATAACCTTAGACATCCTTTCAGTGTGACTGTGCACACTTCTTTAAACCCCCTTTCTAGTTTGTTCTATTGGGTGAGCCGTTCTAACCATTTAGTACAGTCGCATCAATTGATTAAAAGTTCAAGAATTAATACTTAGAAAAACAAATCAATTTCGCCATTATTTAGTCCATTTAATTTTCTATTCATAAAATACCCTTTTTGCTTACTAACATGTCATACAATATAAACAAAAAAGCACTTTAATAAAAATTAAACAAACTCAAATAATATAAACATATAACTAAACAATTTAACATATGTAAAACAATTAGCCACATGCATAATTATTTCGATAAACGCTAATAAACAATTCTAGGCGTAAAATAATGCATATATTAACAAGGGTTTTCACCTACAAGGTAGATGAGCCACATGCATCGACAAGTCGATTGCGTAAGCCAAAGTCAATAGTATACCAAATAGCACATAACGAATTTTTATTAGATATATTGAGGTCTTTCCCAATTCAATAATTATCAAATAAATAAACAAGTGTATATCTGTTGGATCGATGTACTCTAACCAAACTAACTTAAATAGCTTGTTAAGGTTTAATAACCTCGGATAAATCCTAAGTTATTAACAATGAAATACTGAGCAAACTCTATTAAGTATGCGAAATTTACTTAACAAAGCTAAGAAGAATATAACTTTTAACTTTCAACGATTTTATTAATAACACTAAATCTGCTTGTTATGCAGACTCTTAAACAACACTAATAATATTGAACTCTGTAAAACTCTAATAATACCCGTACATCTAATGCCAATCTAGGGGTCCTTTTATAGGCTCAAGGATAACCCTAGTCGGTTTACAACTTGTAACCTTGTACGACTAGTAATCTAAACAAAGAATATTCTAGAATTACAAAGCTTTCCATAAACGAATATAACAGTTCTTTTAGCCTTGCAGTACTTTGACTTCGACAGCAGTACTTTGACTTCTTCTTTAGCAGTACTTTGACTTTTCCAGTACTTTGTCATTCTTCAGCACTTTCATATCCCAACAATATCACTTAACAATTAATCAATAACAATAATCCATAGCAAAACATGCATGTTCCACCATGGATTCCTCATAACAATTATATCCCAAGATACGCATAATACATGGCACATAACAATTATTCATTAAAACCACATAAAATATACACTACTACACAATTGGGTTTAGAGACCCCTTCATCAAGACCCTTTCTTTAAAAAAACGGCCTCAATTATCATTTTCAGCCGGCCCAAAAATATCAAGACCTGTTTTAAAGAGAAAACCCGGTTTTGGTATAAATAACAACTCGAGACCGGTTTTTAAACTAAAAACACGTCTCTTTTAGGCCTAATTTGGACCCCTTTTAATTTTGAAACCCGGCCTCTATCTATTGTCTACAAGCAGACGTGTTTTAAGCAGGAAACAGGTCTTGATTACCCAAATTGTCAGCGGGACTTTTTCCCCCTTCTTTTCTTTTCAAATATTTTCAATGAATTTCAAACTAAACCTAGTTTCTTTTTCTATCTCATTTCTTTATGGTCCATACATACCACCATGGCACACCTCTGCCACCGCCACTTGTTCCACTGCCATCACTCTTGTTTACTGGCGTATTTATATCAAAAGGTTTGTAAAACTTGAATTAAAACTGTCATTTTTTTAAATAATTATGTATTTTTCTTAAACTCATCTGTTTGTTTTCTACTTCTTGCGTTTATATCAGTTAATTGATTTTTTAACTTATGGCTTATATAGGTTAAAGCTAGCTTACTTTATTAGTGTTTGTATCATAAGAAATAGAGGTTATGTGAGCAAATTCGAGTTGGCTAGGTAGTAGATTCATGTGGTTCAAGCTTGCACATAAGGTGTTTGATGAAATGCTTGATTTTGTTTTTATGTTTTTATGTTTTTATTTCACATTCAAAGGTTGCTTAAGATGGCGGATGGTTTGAACTTTTACGACTTTTTGATACTTTTTTTTGCTTATAATTCTGAAGCAAGTATGGCACACAAGATTAAATGTAAGGTTAACACATTCATAGGTAAGTTGTACTGTAAGAATATGAGGGGTAGTTGTTGAAATTTGTTTAATGTATCGAGATTCGAGTGTTGTAGGTCTGTTTTGAAAATCTATATATAGCAGTCCACTGAAATCGAGTTTGAGACGTGTGCAGTTCAAGTCATGATGCGTAGTGTGTTAACATTTGGAAAATGTGTCGAGATTCGTGTGGGGTAGCTTTGTTTTGTTTACCTTTGTTGACTATTATCAAGGTTTTTTGAATGATGCGCAAATTGAAGATTGTTGCATCTTAAGCTTGTCGATGAAAAATTAGTTATGGTTTATATAGTTACTATGAGTCGATCTAGGAACAACACATGTATTTTTTTATTAGCAATGCATCATGTTAGATCATTCATATTGTGTATATTTGCTTGTTTGACTTTTGGAGTACCATCAAGACTGAACTAAGCAAGATCTGTGATGGGATTCTAGGACTTTTGGAGTCACATCTTGTTCCATCTGCATCGTCTGCTGAGTCGAAGATCTTTTACTAGAAGATGAAGGGTGACTACTTTAGGTACTTGGCTGTGTTTAAGACCGGATCTAAGAGGAAGGAAGCTGCTGAGACACTTTGTTGGCGTACATATCTGCTCAGGTACGGTGGGGAATCCTTATTTGTTTATATACTATGGTTTAGTTATGTTTTGTGTCTGTCTCGTATGATAACTTATAATTATGGTATTTTGTTGTAGGATATGGATATCGCTCTCTGACTTGGCTCTCACTCACCCCATCAGGCTTGGACATGAGCTTAGTTCTCAATGTTTTAGTATGAGATCCTTAACTCACCTGACCGTGCTTGCAACCTTGCCAAGCAGGTAATTTTGTTACCTTTGAGTGGTGAAACTCCTATTTTCTTTTCTTTGGTGTTTGTTAATGTGAACATGTTTTCGGCAAATATCAGGTGAGTTAATGTGAACATATTAATGTGAACATGTTTTTAAGATCAGTAGGCTCTAATTACAAGCATTTTGCAGCTTGGGAGGCGCATTGAGTCAATAGTTCTACCCGTAGAACTATTACATCAATTTAAATCTTCTGATTTCCCGACACAACGAGAATATGAAGTATGGCAGAGAAGAAACTTGAAAGTACTCGAGGCTGGACTTTTGCTTCACCCTAAAGTACCTCTTGATAGAAAAGACCCATCAGCTCAGCAACTTTGCCAGATCATACGTGGGGCCAGGGAACGATCCATTGAGACTGGGAAACACAGTGAAGCGATACTAACGCTAAGGGCTGTTACAATGCAGCTTGCTTGTAGGTCACTCGAAGATTATGCACCTGACATGTGTCATTGGGCAGATGGGACCCCATTGAATCTTAGGCTGTATCAAATTCTTCTTGAAGCTCTTTTTGATATCGAAGAGCCATCATCCATGATTGAAGAGGTTGATGAGGTATTAGAACTTATAAAAAAGACGTGGGGTATTTTGGGAATAGACCAGAGGTTCCATAATCTTTGTTTTTCATGGGTTTTATTTAATCATTTTGTATCCACGGGTCAAGTTGAGAATGATTTCCTATTTGCTGCTGATAGCTTATTGCTAGAAGTAAAAAAAGATGCAAAGTCAACTTTAGATTCAGCGTATTCCAAGATTTTGTGTTCAACTTTGAACTCGATGTTGGAGTGGGCTGAAAGAGCGCTGTTAGCTTACCATGAATCGATGTTGAGTCTTTATTCTGTTTGGTTCTTCTAATAGTCAAAGAGGTTTAAGATTTAGTATCTTTGTGTTGTGTGTTACTGTATTAGTGATTTGTTTAGCTTGTTGTTCTTGTGGGTATTTTTAGTATCTCTTGATATTGACTAACACTTATCTCCTTAGGATGTTAGGATACAAGTCAGATTATAATGGAAGATGGAGGTTGAAGCTTCGGTTGACAATATTATCTCAGCTATCTCCACAGGATACAAGTCAGATTATATTAGGAGTTGGGTTGCTACTCAAGTCTGATTATTACTCTACTATTCGATATTATTTCGTTATTATTTAGTTTCAAGTTTCTCTGCTTCTTTGATATGCACGATGGTCTAAATAAGAATGTATAAACTTAGCCTATACTTCTACTAACATGCTTTTACATGTGATAATACTCGAAGGTTTATAGATTGCATTGCTTATTAAAAATGATTATAGGGCTGTTTGGGGTAGCTTACTGTTACTACTAATAAAGTGATTGTTATGGGATCACTTACAAAAACATGAGCTTATATAGGGAGTGTCTGGGATTGCTTATTAAAGTGCTTATAAGGGATGTTTGGGATTGGCAATAAGCTATCTTAAACAACCATTATTAGCCACTTCAATAAGCAACTGCAAATACTCCCTATATAAGCTCAAGTTTCTGCAAGCAATCCCATAACAATCACTTTATTAGCATTTACGGTAAGCTATCTCAAACAGCCTGATTTTTTTAATTTTTAAAAATAATAAAGAGACCGGTTTTTAAGTTAGAAACCGGTCTGCATTTGTCTTATCGAGACCTGTTTGTAGACCGGTCTCATTTGATTTTCACATGGAGAGCCCCCCTCATAGAGACCATATAAAAAACCGGTCTCGAGGAGTCTCTCAACAGGTCTTGGAAGGCTTTTTTGTAGTAGTGATACATGCAATCCTAGGGTTTCTACAAGTTTTACAAAATTAAAACCTAATAAAATAAAATTAGGGTAATCGACCCATAATTAGATAAATTAGGGTTTCAAATTAAAAACCCTAGAAACCAATAAAAGCATGTAAAAATCATAAAGATTCAATTTTTATGTGTTTCGGTAATTAATTACATCATATTAACGGCTCATGATGCCACTGTTGGGTTTTACTAATCATAACAATTACAAAAGCAAGTAAACATCATCAAAGTATGCAGCGGAAGTAATAAGGAATAATATATGTAAGTAATTAACCGAATAAGAATATGCGTACCTTTTAGCAAATCAAGAAACACACGTTAATGTGAATGAGGAACAATAACCCAAACCCTAGCTTAGGGTTTATAACTATTCGACCCACAAAATTCGACCACCAAGAAAACCCCACAAACACAAGTGTATTTGTCCTTCGCTCTTGTACACACGTACTAATATCGAATTGAAGTGAAAGACTAGGTTCTTGATCACAAACAAACCAAACACTTAATCTTGAGTTGGAAAATCGAAACCCTTGGGAATGGGTATAACCGATCGGCCAAGCACAAGAAAGAGGAAAAGAAGAAGAGAAATTAGGTTTGCAAGTCACCAAGATTAGGTTAGAATGAATACAAGGGGTTTGTATATATTGGTAACTAATCTTGGAGAACAAGTTTGTGCGGGTTTGGGTTTGGGAACCCATAACCGATCGGCCTAAGGATCCAAGAGGTTTGTATATATAGATCCTTCCCGACTTCTAATTTCATCTTTAGTCCCTTTAGTTTACATTTAACGACCGTTAGCCAAACCTCGTTAAATATTAACTATCATTAAGTATTTATTTCGTGACTAATAATTAATAATAATAACATTTATATATATTAATTATTTAACATCAATTCTCATACGTAATGTGTGCAATCCCGAAGTCTCGAGTTCGAATCCGGTCATACGTATATTAAAATATCCATAAAACCTTTCAATATCCACTGTAGGTAGCAGCAAGTGTATCTATTCAATATGTTGATACCAAATAATGCTAAGTGTTAACAAATTATATCTTACATATTATTGTAATTTGGAACATGGACTACTTAATTATTTGACATATCTTACATATTATTGTAATTTGGAACATGGACTACTCAAGTGTTTGACGTTGACCGGATACTTTTGCTCTTTAAGACTATCGTATCATTGACACGTTACTTATTATTCCCCTTAAACATAGAGTAACATATTTACGTTCTTTGTTGTTTGTTAATTTATTCACACACGTAATTTCTTAATGAATAATTTTTTAAAATTTCAATGAGAAATATTGATCAATCAGATGGATTATGTAACGGGGACTTCAAGTTATTCGATTACCATGAATTTGTATTCAAGCACATGTAGTTAAAGAAACACATTTTGGAAATAAAGTTATTATACCAAGGTTGAGAATTACTCCGTCTAAACGTTTACCGCTAAAGACCGTGAGGAAACAATGTCTTATGTCGGTATCATTTGCCATGACAATTAACAAGAGCAAAGGGTAATCACTTTCAAAAGTTGGTTTGTACCTGACACATACAATCAAACTTTAGTGACCGGAATGGAATAGATAGCCCCAAAATAAGTTTAACTTCTTCAACCTTCTTTGCATTCCCCATCACAAAAGCCACCTGAGGCAACTTCAAGACACTCCCACTCGCCACCACACGGGCCGCTACCACCATTTTACAGTTGACTACTTAAGTATGATGCAAAGTTATGGGCCTGTTGTCATTAGTATATGTGCTAATCCACATAGGTACAAAGTTTGTCTGTTTTTGAAAGTTTATGTTAAATAGATGAAGGGAGAGAGAATAATGTCTAGCAAGGTAGTACACAGGTAAGTGGAGTATGCCTTAATTGAAAGTTAGAAGGTCCATGGTTCAAATTCTCTGTAGACCACTTTGTTGGTAAATTTTTAGTTATATCCTATCTTTTCACTTTCAGAAAACATCGTATGTAGTCTTTCCCTTTTTTATGCAATAGAAATATTCTAACATCCCATAAATAAAACATGGTAATTGAAGTAATGTATGGCTTATTCTCAAGGTCATTGGATCGATTCCCTTGATGCAATGAATTCCATTTTTTATGTGATGAATACAAAAATCACATTTACATTACTACACGTTTGGTGTTTTCTGATTCTTTTATGTAAAAACTTATAAACCAAAGCAGATTATACACCAAGAAACCTGATTTAGAATGAACCCAGCCAACCTCCCCTTGACTTACTCTTTTATTTATCAAATCAATTGCTAAGAATAGCAAATCCGTTTATAATATAAGAACAAAAAAATAGAGAGATTACAAAAACAACAAAGGGTTTCCCTCAACTCACAATAACAACCAGAAACTGAGAGAGATAAACGCTCTGAAGCACACAGAACAAATGAGAAAACTATGTGAGAATGAAAGACTTTTCCCTTTTATAGCCTTGACTGAGAACCTTCCAAATAGCACCCTCCAGAATGTAAAATATGGCACCTTCAGTCCTTGAAGAATAAGAGCGTGAACACCTTTAAACTCATACTTTGAGGAATAGACAATCTACCCCATGTGTTTGTGATAAAGCTTAGATTACTAACACTCCCCCATAAGCTTTAGCCATCCTGCACTCCCCCATAAGCTTTAGTTATTCAGCACATCTTTATCAGCTTTTGGTTCTGAAAAAACATTCAACAAACCAAGACACTTGCAAAACTTGTTATGATCAGGAATACTAAGCCCTTTGGTAAACATGTCTGCAATGTTGTCTTCAGACTTAACCTTTTTGGCTTTATAAAACTAGAAGCAACTTTTTCCCTTAAAAAATAGAGATCAATTACAAAATGTTTGCTTCTTTCATGAAGAACAGGATTAACAGCTATTTGCATAACTAAACTATTATCACACCACATATCAATAGGCAACTTCATATCAATCTACAGATCTTCTTAGATTTTATCAATCCACATAAATTCACAACAAACATTACACATAGCTCTAAACTCAGCCTCAGTAGAGGACCTAGCGACTATAGCTTGCTTTTTACTCTTCTAAGATATCAAGTTATTACCCATAAACTAGAATAACTAGTGACAGATCTTCTTGTCACTTTGCATTTGGCCCAATCAGAATCAACAAACATATTCAAGCCAATCTCATTTTTATTTTCAAAAGTTATACCAAGACCAGGTTCTCTTTTGAGATACCTCAACACTCTGAAAGCAAGTCTCAAATAAGACTTCATAGGATTATGCATAACTTGAGTTAAACAATGCACATCATATGAAATATCTAGCCTTGTTAAAGTTAAGTATATCAATTTTCCTACTAACTTCTTATAATGAATAATACCAGATAAAGGTTCATCATCACCAAACTTAGAAATCTGCTTCTTATTATCTGGGTTTACTTCTATGAGAGTACTGCAGGGTTTACACCCCAATATACCAAACTCTGTTAAGAGCTCAGTGCAATACTTTCTTTGAGTTAAACACACCCCTTTTTCAATATCCAATACTTCAATATCCCAAAAAAAATTTAAGCTTACCCAAATCTTTTATTAAAAACTTAGCTCAAAAACTTTTTGAATTTTTCAATTTCATCAACATTATTCCCAGTTATGATTATATCATCCACATACATCAATAAAATCAGCATAATACCTTCCTTATGTTTAACAAACATAAAAAAATTATTAACACTTTGAACAAACTCATATTCTTTAAGCACAAATTTAAGTTTTTCATTCCATTTCCTTGGAGACTGTTTTAAACCATATAAAGATTTGATTAACTTAAAAACTTTTTTTATCATCTTTATCAGAAAACCCTTCTGGTAAAGACATGTATATATCCTCTTCTAACTCACCATATAGAAAAGCATTATTTATATCAAGTTGAAACAAAGGCCACTTATTATTAACTGCAATACTTAGAACACATCTAATAGTGACAGTTTTCACAACAGGTGAAAAAGTTTTCTCATAATCTATTCCCTCTCTTTGATTATACCCTTTAGCAACTAGCCTAGCTTTAAATCTTTCTACCTCACCATTAGCTTTGTATTCTACTTTAAAGATCCATTTATAACCTATGGCTTTTCCGCCATCAGGTAAATCAACAACTTCCCAATTACCATTTCTATTCAAAGCTTCAATTTCTTTATTCATAGCTTCTACCCATATACTGTCTTTAACAGCCTCTTCATAAGTAGTTGGCTCATGAATTTTATTTATACTTGTTATAAACACAAAATTATCAATACTTAAATTTGAATAATTGACAAATTTATCAATACTAGTGTTTTTTAGCAAGCACAAAATCTTTATACTTAGATGGCAAAGCAGTCATCCTACTAGTCCTTCTAACAGTTTGACCTACTGTTGGTTCAGGTGACTCAAACATTTGCCCAAACAAATTTAAGTCCTCACCCTCAGACTCATAACTGTCATCATAATCAATAATACTCTGTATACCATCAGAAACCAAAGTTTCTGTTGCATACTTCTTATACTTAGTGTCCTTCCTACTAGAAGTACTACCTAATACATCCTCATTATCTGTATCAGCAGTTCCTGCTGATTTAGCAGCTTCTGCTGTATCAGATACAACTAGAGTGTTATCTAAGGCAGATTCATCTACAGTGATGACACTTGGAATATTATTGTCAAGAACAGATTTGTTACTGCTATCTGTACTACCTATATTATCATCATAGGGTTCATCAGCTATCATTATTTTGATCATAAAATCAGATTATTCAACTCATGTTGTTCAAACACAAATTCTTTAGCAAAAGAATTATTTTTAAAAGGAAAAAAAATTTTCATAAAATTTCACATCCTTAGAAAAAATAAACTTCTTTTGTTCAAGATTAAACAACTTATATCCTTTCTTATCAAAAGCATATCCAATAAACACACATTTGTCAGATCTAAAACTGAATTTATCAGACTCATTCAACACAGTTGAAAAACATAAGTAACCAAAGCACCTTAAATTTGACAGATTGGGCTCAATTTCATATACCATTTCAAAAGGACTTTTACCAGATAACACAATAGTAGGTAACCTGTTAATCAAATAGGTAGCAGTTAGAATAGATTCAGTCCACATGTTCAAAGGTAACCCCTCCTGAAACATGAGGGCTCTAGCAGTGTTCAATAAGTGCCTATGTTTTCTTTCAACTACATCATTCTGCTAGGGTGTATATGGACAAGATGTTTGATGAAGTATACCATTATCAAGAAAAAAACTTTCAAGTTTTTTATTTACAAATTATGTACCATTGTCACTTCTGAAAACTTTGATAGTTTTTTCAAATTGATTTTTAATGAGATTAACAAAACTCACAATATTATCATACACTTCACCTTTATTTTTCATTAAAAACACTCAAACAGCCCTGGTGTAATCATCAACCACAGTAAGAAAGTATTTAAATCCATCCCTATTGGTCACCCTATATGGTCCCCAAACATCTAGATGAACAATATCACCCAGATTCTTAGTCCTATGTTCACTTAAATGAAATAATTCTCTTATTTGCTTAGCTTTATGACATATTTCACAAGGACTAGAACAAGTAATCTTGATATATTTTATTTTATTTTTTTAACACAGTTAGGACTTGATCATAGGGTTGTCCAAGTCTGTTATGCCAAATACAATTTGACATAACACAACTCTTAATAATACAATTATTAACCCTCTTACCTTCATCAAGAAAGTAAAGACCACCTTTCTCACTACCAGTCCCCATCAGGAACCTTTGAGTTAAATCCTAAATTTTACACATAGAGTCATTAAAGCTAACAACCACTTTATTATCTTTAGACAACTTATAAACAGACAACTGACTCACATGATAACCAGGAACCACCAACACATCTTTAAGAAAAAAATTATGTCCAAACTTAAAATTACCAATCTATTTTACTAAAGCAACTGTTTCATTGGGATGTGCAACAGTAAAATTTAAATGAGAAACATCCATTATATCAAAAAGAAATTTTGTATATGTGATATGTTGACTAGCTCCTGAATCAGTAATCCATCCAACATAAGTACTATATGTACTTATATTGGAATTGAAATTAAAAAATCTACAAGAGAAAAAACTTATGACACAATTAGAAGTCATAACAGTACCTGCAACACTAGCATGAGCCTTGCTAGCATCACCTGTACTACTAAGTAAAGCCATTAAACTTTGATACTGATCACTAGTAAGAGTATGAAAAGTACTCTCACTAGTACCGGTCTTAATATCAAACACATTATTAACACTATTCTGATTATTCCCTCCTTTTTTAACAAAAGCAGGTGGATATCCCACCAACTCAAAACACCTATCAATGGTATGACCAGTCATGTGACAGTGTTTACAAACAAAATTTGACACCCTGCCAAACTTTTTGTTGTTATTATTATTGTTCTTATTAAAACTCTAGTTATTATTTTGAGAATTACCAACATTAGGTCTGGCTGCAAAAGCAGCAGAACCTGTTTTAACATTTTTAGATGTCACATGACTATTCCAATGAGACTCATCTCTAGACAGGGTAGCAAAAGTAGATCTAACATCAGGCAAAGGTTCAGAGGTAAGAATCAAACTTCTGACAGAACTAAACACATCATCTAGCACATAAAAAATTGCATAAGCCTAATAAGATCAGAATGATAGCCTAATAAGATCAGAATACTTTTTCATCTTAGGAGCACTATCACAAGTACATGTAGGCAAAACAACCAAAGAGTCAAACTGCCTCCATAAAGCATTAAGTTCATGATAATATTCAGATAAAGACATGCCAGATTGATTTAGAGTGTGCATCTTATGATGTAGATTATAGATAATAGACCCATCTTCTTTATTATGTGTTTCTTCTAATTCGTCCCAAACACTTTTAGCAATTTTATAAAACACTTGACCTTTGTAAAGATCCTGAGATATGCAACCAAGAATACAAGACAAAACAACAAAATTACATATATCTCATTGTGCCTGATATAGAGCATCAATAGAGTCCTTAACACATTTTCCAGTTATAAACCCTAGTTTATTTCTAGTGTGCAAGGCAAGCTGCACAGCAGTAGCCCAGACTTTGTAATTCTCAATCCCTTCAAGTTTGAAGGAAATCAATTGAGAACCAATGTCTTGAGGGTTCAAATATAAAGGGTCATAAACATCAAGTTTTAATTCACTACTACCCCCTTCAGGACCCTTACCTCTATCATCTGGACTATCAACCATGATGACAGAACAACAAGAAACACAGAAACAAGAAAACAAATAAAGAACAGAAACAGAAAGCAACAACAACACACATTATATCCCCTCAATCACAACAAACCACCAATTAATCACAACCAACTCCAATCAAAAAAATCCCTTGATCTACTCAACCTCCGAACAATCCTAATCAAAAACCTAAAGAGAAGCGTGAAAGGTGTTACAACCACACAAGCTTCCAACCAGATCAAGAAGATCGAAATCAATCAAATATGCAGCGGAATACAAACCTAAAACAAGATATAATAAAAACAAAAATGAGTAAAAATTAGGGTAATTATATATATCATAAACAGAATACAAAGAATACCAAGAACCCCAATATTAATCAAAAAAACAAAACAACCTGGATCTGATATCATGTAAAAACTTATAAACCAAAGTAGATTAAACACCAAGAAACCTGATTTAGAATGAACCCAACCAACCTCCCCTTGGCTCACTCTTTTATTTATCAAATCAATTGCTAAGAATAGCAAATCCGTTTACAATACAAGAACAGAAAAATAGAGAGATTACAAAGACAACAAAGGGTTTCCCTCAACTCATAATAACAACCAGAAACTGAGAGAGATAAATGCTCAGAAACACCCAGAACAAGTGAGAAAACTATGTGAGAATGAAAGACTTTTCCCTTTTATAGCCTTGAGTGAGAACCTTCCAAATAGCACCCTCCAGAATGTAAATATGGCACCTTCAGTCCTTGAAGAATAAGAGCGTGAACACCTTTAAACTGTTGGAAAAATAGTTTTGAAAAATGAATTTTTTCATATTTTGCACACTATTTAATATATGTATATGTTATATATATATATTTATATTTCTTGGTAGCTTTGCGTTCTTTTTGACAAGAGCTTCGTAACGAGCTAAAGCGTATCCAAAATAGAGTTGATATGAATGAGATATCGTGTCTAAAAGTGAGGCACTTGAAACACAAAAATGGGTTTTGTGAGAGTATCCCACATCGCCCAAAGAAGGAAATGAAAGCATGTTTATAAGTAAATCTTGGTATTGGCTATCAAAATCTTATAGTTGGTTTTATTCCAACACCTACGTGCGCGCGCGCAGAGGGGGTGTAGATTTCAGGAATTCTGGGCCAAAATGAGTTTGAAGCTTCTTAACTCATGCGAGCCCGCGCGACCTGCGGACAAGAATGCAACTCCGAAACCTCGCATACCTACGTATCTTTTTGCTGCAAATTCGAGATTCATTTTCCCAAATTCTGTAAATCTATTTTTGGAATAGATTTGAAACTTATTGAAAAAGTTTACAAAATGTTGCTGTGTAAATAATATATATGCTAATCGTGTTATTGTTTTAACAGATTTGCATATCTGTTTATTTTCAGGCAAATATTTTATCTTGGTGACCAAAATAGGTTTAGCCTATAAAATAAATGGTTCCTCATTCAGTTTTCGACACAGAAACACATAAGTTTTTCGTGATCTTTCAGGCAAGTTGTCAGGTCCGGTTGTGCAACAGCTTTGAACGTTGTACCCTGGGAAACAGACGGCAAATCTGTTTTTTGGGAATCGTGTTAAACACGAGCCTCCTTCTCTTCAGATTTTCCTGATGTTCAAGTTCCCAATCAACGATTTAGTTATGTTCCATTGTTATTTTTCTTATAAACATTTTGTTGAATCTGATGGTATTATACATTACATAATCAGAAATGTGCTATATCAAATTGTGAATCATGTATTTAAGTATTTTATACAATTTATTGGTGAACAAGCACTACCTGAGACTAAAAAACACTGGTATGAATTCTGCTAATGTCAATGGTGCTACATCAATTGATTCGACGAAGAGAAAATTAATTTTTCGTAGGTTGGAGTGTAGTAAAAAGTCTAATGGGGTGGATCTCTCCATTCCTATGAAAGTCGTTGAGGAGGTAAACTCCAAATTTGAGAATACCCTTTATTGTTATTTTCTTGGTAAACGTATTGCTTTTACGGTTGTTGATTATTACGTTCGTAATACATGGGCCAAGTATGGCATTCAAAAAGTTATGATGAATGCGAAGGAGTTCTTTTTCTTTAAGTTTTCCACTCGTAAAGGTGTTGATGATGTGCATGAAAACGGACCGTGGATGATTAGGAATGTGCCAATTATTCTTAAAACGTGGACTTTGAATACTAATCTGCTTAATGAGGATTTGACTAATATTCCGATATGGGTTAAATTCCATGATGTGCCCCTTGCTATGTTTTCTGATGATGGTCTCAGCCTACTAGCTACATTGATTGGTACGCCAAAATGTTAGATTCTTACACTAGTCAAATGTGCTTGGAATCATGGGGTCGAAGTAGTTTTGCTAGGTGCTTGATTGAAGTTAAGGCAGATCAGGTTCTTATGGAGAGCATCACTGTTGAGATACCATTACATGACGGGACAAGATTAACTATTGAAAAGATTCGGGTTGAATACGAATGGAGACCGCCTCGGTGTGATACGTGTAAGTTGTTTGGTCATACGCTGATTGATTGTCCTAAATCTGTTCCACCTCTACTAAGCCTAAACAGACTGTTAATGATGGTTATCAAACTGTCGTTAACAAGAATAAGGGTAGGAATGGTGGTCCAAGTGTTCCAGGTAAGGAAGGTTTTACTATAATGGGTCCTAAATTTAGGTATCAACCTAAAGCGCCTCCTCCTGAACCCAAGAAGGTGGATAATGCAAAGAAGAAAGCCACTGAAGTGGCTAGTACGAGTGAGACGAAGATTGATACATTTAATCCTTTTGCTGCACTTATTACGATCGATTCTGATGAATGTGGTAATCCTACTGATGTAGAGGATTCTGGTAATACAATGGAAGCAAAGGAGTTTGTGTCTCTTAAGACAGGTAATGTATCACAAGATACGCTTGTGAGTGATTCAATGGAAGCTAACGAGGTTGGTCCTACCCCTATTGTTGAGAAAATTGGGGAGTTTGAAAAGCTTCTTATTGATGGGAAAACTACTCTTGTTGATGATGATGGTAATCCTATTAAAAAGATTGATTATCAAGGTAATAATAAGGATTTCCCGTCTACTTCTTCTACTAAGAGGGTTAACCCGTTTACTAAGGTGGGAGAGATTGTGGATTCTGATAGTGAAGAAGAGGAGATTGTGAACACCTTTGATGAGTCGAGGAATATATTTGGTGGTAGTCATGATCGTGAAGATGATTATGATAACTATGCGGATCACGTTTACGATCTTCTAGGAAATTTGGATGCTTATTATGACACGTATGGTATCAAGCTCCAAGGCCTTGGTAGTAATTAATTTTATTTTCATAGGAGTCTAATGTTATCTTTTGAGTAGTGGTTTATTTTCTTATATAGATAATAGGAAGTATCTTGTTATGTAAGCTTTTCGCCTATGTAACAGGCTGAGATATGTAATTCACCCATATCCTTTGTACTTAAACGTTTTTTGGAGTAATATATTTACCGGGTCTTTGACCTTTTACCAAAAAAAATAAAAAACACAGGTGGAATTAACTAGAGAAGTAGATAAGTCTCTAAAACATTTTGCTACAGAATCCTTAGTAACGTGCGGTAAATATGCATGGTTTTTAACCCGCCACAATGCTAAGGCTGGTTCCAGTAAGGAGCCCCAATCCCCCTAATTTTTCCTGCCACGTCAGCTTTCTCTCTCCAGCGATATTCAGGCGATTGGGTGCCCCACTAAAGACGACCTTTAATAAAATTAATTAAAAGGGGTGATTGTTGTTTTTATGTGTGTGTTTGTATCGATCGGATATACGATCGAGTTAAACAAAAAATTTTGTGATCGACACCTCCCACAATAAGGTGATCGAGTGGAATCGATCGCCTGCACAGCCTCAATCGATTGAGGATCGACATTATTGTAAGCAACCTAAGTGTTTTACCTCTTAGTTAATATACTTTCTACTTTTCTAGGTATGAAATGTTTTAGCCAAACAAAGAATACTAAATATGTTACAGAAATAAACCATTTATGGGATAAAGTATCTAGCTCTGGGACAGAACTATGCGTTGTCAGGAACCCATATAGATTTTTTCGATGTAGTGTTATTATTTTTTTTTAAATCGATTGCATCTTAAATGCACCCGGTCCATCGATTTTAATTCTATTATATTACTGTTCAAAAAATTTTGTGCACCCGGTCATATTTGATTTAGGTTTCGTCCCTGATCTAGCTATAACTACATATAACTTTAACTTCGTTTAGCTTGTTTGCATTTCCGTTCACGAATGTTACTCGAGGTGACTTTCCTCCGGTTGGCTTTAATTTTGGTTGTGCATGTTCCCTTATGAGAAAATTCCAATTTCATTCATAAAACTTCAAGTAGCTTTCTTTTACATCATTTGCCTCTCGTGTTTTCTTTTACTACTTCTTTTCATATGCAGTAGTATTGTGTAATCAAGTTTTTATTTTCTTAAATATCATTTGAGCTGTTTGTTAGCCGGAGTGCGGACGAAGTGGGCAACAAGCTTTTAAATTTTACCCCATAGATAACATGTAAATATGTATGTTATTATGCATTTGATAAAGTCATTTCAACAACCTTACATCTCATATAGATTAACGAAGTAAATTCTTTCTTGTTTATATAATATATTGAATAAGCATCATACATGTTGAGAATAGTGTTATGTTTTCACGTACATGGTTAATCAAGTTTATGGATTAATTTAAACATAAAAAACATGATTTGTCATGTAGCGGAAAATTTAATAGACATCCTCAGCTTTTTGATATCCTTATTATATCGTTAATCATTAAATTTAAAACACATCCGTGAACCAATGACAAGTCATGAACACAGCGATGACTGCTATCACTAAACCATAAACACAAATACATAAAATAAAAAATAACATACAAAAATCAACGCAAATTTAAATTTATCTAAAACCATACATGGGCATCGTTAGTTCAAGCATTCGGCTAGATATAACCTAATAAGCTCATAAATTATTGGACAATTTTGTAATTTTTGTTTTTTTTTTTTCTTTTTTTAAAAAAAAGAAAAGAAAAAAGAAGATGGTGACTAGTGAGGCCCATCATTTAACTTATACCATAACTCCATGGAAACAAAGCATTGTATAGACCATTATTTCATCCATGCACCATGTGATACTACTACTACACAAATGGTTAGACAGATCACTTCAAATAGAGAGGTTATGTTAAAAACCGATCTAACAAAGGGGAAGTCTAATAAATAGATCGGTTTTTTGCTTAATAACCGATCTACTATTTCTCAAAACATGTTTTGTATCGAATAGATCGGGTATTAATAAATTAACCGATGTATTTCACCCCAATAGTTTTAGCGGGATACAAAAATCACCAAAATTTTCATTTCCCCCAAAAGCACCAAAAATTTTCATTTCCCCCAAAAGCACCAAAAATTTTCATTTGGCGCTTCACCAAAAATCATTATAATTTAGACACACAAAATTCTTTACCATTTCCCCAAAATCATATACCACTCTCACCAAACAAACCCTAAACATTTCCCCAAAATTGATCTACTCACTCAAAGTCTTTACCCTAAATTATGTTTTCATTCACTCCAATCCGTGAGCTTTTTCAACAAGGTATAAAGTTTTTGATAATTGATGTTCCATGACTTCAATTCGTGGCCTTTACCCTAAATTATGTTTTCATTCACTGCACAAATTGCTTAATGAGACTTTATTTAGTCATTTTGTATTAGTACTCTATTTCGTGTGTAATTACTTGTAAATTTTTTGATGAATTTTTTATACATAGCTTTGTTGTTGAAAGTAAAGTGAATATAATGGTTTTAGTGACTTATTTACTAGCTTTGTTTATGACAGTAATTGGTCTCAAGGTTGAATTAGTTCTTTAGCTTATGACTTTGGGGAAGAGTAATTACTTATTTGCTCAAAATTCATATACCAACTGATGTAGAACTAGTAGTCATACATGAGCATATTGTTTGTGTTAACTAATTTGATTATTGATGGTACCTTAAATCCATGGTACTTTACATTCCACGCCACTCCTAGAGTCGACGTCTTGGTCTATATCGTAACGTGAAGGGCACGCCTCGCGCCTTAGCGCACCTTTTAGAACCCTGGTTATATCACATGTGTGTGCTAAGCTTCTTGTCCAACAGTTTATGACTATTATAATATGCATTAACTAGTTAAGTTTTTGTTTGTTCTAAAATAAAACGAATTGCTTTGATATGGATCTTTTAAGATTCAAGTCAATATCACAATTTGTGATGAAGGTAGATTACTTTCTTTTAAGGCGATTAGAATGTATACAAAAGGAACTAGGAAGGAATTAGAAGGCTACAAATTAAAGGTTTGGATAGAGCGTTACATGGGTTACAAATCCACGCTATCTAATTCTCATGAAGTTTCTTTTGTCTACAAGAAATTGTAATTCGATGTTATCTAAAATGAGGTGTATTTGTTGGGACATTTTACTGCAAACACTTTGTCGTTCGTTGGTCTCCATAGATATTGTTTGCACCACTGTATCGGAAATGTTGTTCCTTGAAGGTAAGTTACTATCCGCTCAATTGATAATATAGTAGCTAATTCACCCACAAATGGTGTGGTATTTCAATTATGGTTACTAGGTTGACATCGAATTAACACATGAGGCATAACAATATTCAATTGACGGTTGAAATCAGTCATTTTATATATTTTTAATATTTTTTCTAATACTTGCACTACATAGTTGATTGCAGCATGTTAGCTCTTTTGAGTAAGGTTACTTCAGTTCATGGTCGATTATTGGCTTTTTGAATGTTGAGATACCACTCAATATGCTCTATTTTGAAGCATCACTTTTGTTTGTAAGTCCTACTCCATTTCTGTTTATATCCTTATATCCCAACTTATGAAGTTATCTGTTGTTGGTCTTAAAGATTATGTTTATATCAAGCAATATTATGTTTATATTAAGCAAGATTCTGTTTATTTTAAGCCAATCGTATATCTATGCTAGAGATCGATTCCTATCGTAGTTTAATTATTTTATTAGTTACCTTTTTTTTTAGTCATTTCATTAAACAATGTTGTCAGTTAGATTATGTATACATGCTCAAGAATTTTGATGCACTTTTGATTGGTGGTTAAGAAGGTCAAGCTCTTGATAGGTAGTTGGTATCCCAACAAATCAAAAATATTGATGCACTGTTGATTGTTTTGAGCTGGTAATCAAGTCTTGGACTTTAAGAATTTTATAATGAGCTAGAAGCCTAGAAGATATAGTTCCTCAGGTTGTATGCATGCCTTCAGAAGGTGGTGCGGAAACTAATGATGTCTAACGCATTTAGATCGAACTATAATATTAGAGGGTTCTAAGCTTGTAAGGATAAAAGAAATACTCCTCAATGACTTAAAAACATGAAAGATCTTTATTGTGCAGTCATAGCTTGATTGCTGCTTGAAGATGGACTGTGTTGAAGCTGTGAATTTGTTAGAACTTAAAAGCTTTAGATTCTGCAAAGGTAAGAAAAAGCACACCGTTTTGATTTATCATTTTCGAGTATCTGTTTGTTTTTTAGAAGCCTCATCTGTTGACCTCTCAGTTTTACGTTATATCCAATTATCTCTTGCACATCTTCTAATGAACCTTTTTCTGATTTTTAACAGTGACCATTGCAGCATTAACTGAAAAACGGTGAGAGCTAATTTGAAACCACAATTTTCACATGGAATCAGCAGTTACATACTCTACGGTACTCGATTTTCTTGAAAACTATCCACGATGTTTATCGCGCAGTAAAATTTTCTGTTACACCCCAACACCATTGAAATCAAGTTCAAGAGAGATTCTAATTTGTTTGTTCTCTTTATGACAGTTGATTGATATAGTCAAAGCCTTCATGACGGAAGGCGGAAGTTGAATGGGCTTGCAACATCAATGCATCGGTGCATCTATCATTTCTCATTGAAAATCAGGGGATACACGTAGTAACAAGCTATACAACAAGTATCGTTCGAATTATGTTCTTTGTTCGTATATAGTTATATGGTGTTGTATTTTTTGAAGCCATTTGGTGTTGTATTGTAAGATGATTATTTTGTTGAAATATTAGTGTATTTTGTGTGATTGAACAGAAATTTGGAAAAAATATGGGTTTCCAGAATTTTTATTTATATTTTATTTTATTTTTTATTTTTTTTTAAATTTGAAAATTGATTTAATAGATCGGTTAGTCAGATCGGTTATCAACTGATCTATTTGTTGCATTAGTCAGATCGGTTATCAACCGATCTATTTATGTTTCGCTCATATAGATCATCCTTACATAGAGCGGTTCATAACCGATCTTTTTGAGGGTTTTCAACCGATCTTTTTAGCGTTTTTTGTAGTAGTGGATTGTTGGCCCTTTTCCTTATCACCTCTAAGAAATTGGGACTACTACATGTTGCTACCTCGATGTTTCACGATCACTCGTTTACCAATCTTTATTGGCTTTTGCTATCCAAAAAACAAACAACTAGGACTACTATTATTTGAACACTCTAATTTATTACCCAGAATTTAATGGATTATTTTTTTTTTAACTATTCTAAAGTTAAAAATAAAAATGTCACATAAAATAATTATTAATTTTAATTAAACGGTTAATTGAAAGCAAATTGCACAAAAAGTGTACCCAGTTTATACCATCGTTTCATGAAAGCAAAGCGTACCCAATTTATATGCATCATGTCATTGAAGGCTCCTTTCATTATCGGGGTAATACCATTCAAAAGCTTCATAATTGTCTAAAAATACTTTTTAATTAGCGAAATTAAAAAAAATGCTCTTGTGAGTGCTAATGTTGACATTTTTGTCTTTAAATGTGTAGTAAAAACCTGTGATGACCATTTTACTCTTCGGATTTTTGAAAATTGCATCCACCGTCCTTATAGTAAGTTACATAAATGGTCCATGTCGTTTGGAGAAAATTGCATCCACCTTCCTTAAAAAAATATTCGAAATTTTCTTTTCCAAAATTTGTTTTCGAAATCTTTTTAAAAAAAAATTTCGGAATTTTTTTGTCGAAAAACTTTTTTTCGTCCTATTTTATACGTTTTCGTCCGTTTTTTTTTTCGAAAATTTTTTTCTAATTTTTTTTGGGCGCATATGATTTTTTTTCGTCACATGTGAAAAAATTTTCGGAAACTTTGTTTTTTATCGGAAAACTTTGTTTTTTTGCCACGAAAATTTTTTTTCTGAAAAATATTTTGGGAAAAAATGTTTTTGACAAAAGAATTCCGAAAAATAATTGAAATAGAAATTTTTTTAAAAATGGAAAAAAAAATTCGGTAAAAAACGAACAAAATAAAAATTTTGGAAAAAAGAAATCGAAAAAAAGTTAGGAACGGTGATTGCAATTTTCTCCTAACTACAGGGACCACTGATGTAATTTACCTTGGGGAAGTTGGATGCAAAAATTTTTGCAAACCTACAGGGATCATTTATGTAATTTGAAAGGGTAAAATTGTCATACTACTGCATAAAGATAAAAATGTCAACATTTGTACTCACAAGAGTATTTTATTTTAGTTCACTACCTAAAAGAGAATATTTTTGAACAAGTATGATGCTTTTTAATGGTATTATCCCATCATTATCTCCTCTAAGCAATTGAGTCTACTATAAGTTAAGGTTTTTAAGATCGAGATCCTATTTAGGATCGTTTTTGTTTTTGCAAGATCGTGATTGTAAGATCGGATCGAGATCTTAAGATCCTACTACAATGTTATTTTTTAATAGTCATTGTAATATTATTCAAATTTGCACATTATTATATATCATATATAAATAATTATATGAATGTTTCATGAAAATGTTGTTCTAAATTATGTTAAAAAGAATTACTTGTTTTTTTTTTTTTTTTTTTTTTTTAAGACAATTCATAAGTTTAAAATTTTTAGTTTGTGATTCGAGAAACGTAAGATTGGATCGGAATAAATCTTAAGATCCAACGATCAAGATCGGGATCTCATAAGATTTTAAGATTCCTAAAATCCTACGTAGGATCTGAATCATTTTTGTTTTATAAAATCGTAAAATCGTATCATTAAAATCGAAATCTTGAGAAATATGCAAGTATGCAACGAGTTTCTACGTCGATGTTTCATGATCACTAATTTAGCAACCTTTATTGACTTTTGTCATCCCAAAAACAAACAACTAGGACTAGTATTATTTGATCACTTACTCTTTATTATCTATAATTTAATGGATTACTTTTTGTAATAACTCTAAAGTAAAAAATAAAAATGTCACGTAAAATAATTATTAATTTTAATTAAACGATTAATTAAGGGTAAATCGTACAAAAATGCACCCAATTTATACTATCATTCCATGAAAACGAAGCGTTGTATGACCATTATTTCAAGCATGCACCATGTCATTGTAGGCTCCTTTCGTTATCTCCTCTAAGCAATTGGGACTATTACATGTCAAGGTTTTTAAGATAGAGATTTTATTTAATTAGATTGTTTTTGTTTTTGCAAGTCCGTGATTGTAAAATCAGATCGAGATCCTAAAATCCTACTATAGTGTTATTTTTTTTATAGTCTTTCGTAATATTATTCAAATCTACACATTATTACATATCGTAAATAAATAATTATATGAATGTTTCATGTGGTCATAAATTATAAATATTAAATGTTTAGAAAGAATCATATGTTATGTTTTTAACTATATTAAAAAATAATCATAACTTTTAAATTTTTAGTTAGTGATTCGGTAAAAGTAAGATTGGATCAGATTAGATCTTAAGATCCCACGGTTAAAGATTGGTATCCCGTAAGATCTTAAGCTTATTAAAATCTTACGTAAGATCTGGATTATTTTTACTTTGTAAAATCGTAAGATCTTAAGATAAAAATCAAGATATTAACAATTATGCAACAAGTTGCTACGTCAATGTTTCATGATCACTCATTTAGCAACCTTTATTGACTTTTGTTATCCGAAAAACAAACAACTGGGACTAGGGATGAGCATTGGTACCGGAAAAACGGTACCTACCCGTACCGGTATCGGTATTCAATATCCGGTACGGTACCGGGATCATAAAATTCACCAAAAAAAAATCGGTACCACCAAAATCGGTACGATACCAAAACGGGAAATCCCGATTTTAGTACCGGAAAAAAAGAGACTTTTCTTTTTTTCAAACTAAACTCATGATCTAAGCCGGATAGACTTGACGTCCTGTAACACAATTTATACTGTATGGCGGTGTATATAGAGAAAGCCAGCTGGGCAGTATCTCATCTCAGATTATTGTAATTTCTTTCTCCTTAAATAATAAATCTATTAACCTGTTTGGTTACTCATATCATTTCTAAGTAAAACCAAAATTACATACTCCTTCCATTCACGATTATATAAAGTACAAAATATTTTGAGTTTGTCTGATTCAGGAATTTAAAACGGTAGATAACTATGTTTTAGTGTTTGGATGGAGGCAAACTCATTATCTGATTATTTAAGATTCGTTAATTACTTTTATAGTTGCTTATTCAAACTTTGTACAGTGCTTATCTCATTGTTTACCTTATCAAAGGGACTCATGAGTCGAATTGAGATCAATGCACTTGTACGTATAACAAAGAAACATCATATAGAGATCAAGGTATGTGGTAGATTCATATAGATAAACGGTACTCGTTTCAGTATAGTACCGGTTTCCCGAACCCGGTACCGGTACCGGTATACCCTTTGGTTCCGGGATCGGGACTACATATTTTGGTCGGGAAAAAATACGGTACCTCGAAAACGGTGCCGGTACTGTACCAAAATGGTACCGTGCTCATCCCTAACTGGGACTACTATTATTTGACCATTCACTCTTTATTACCTAAAATTTAATGGATTAGTTTTTGTAATTACTCTAAAGTAAAAAATTAAAGTGTCACCTAAAATAATTGTTAATTTTAGTTAAACGGTTAATTGAAGTTAAAAGAATCTAATGTTAAACGGTTCGTCCTGCACCGTTGTTATGCTTCGTTCGTCCTTTAGCCCGCCCGCCAATAAGTGATGTTGGTATTTTCTTCTTTTTTAGTGAGTGATTATTTTTGGTAGTTTTTTTTTTTTTTTTTTGGGTAAAGGGGAGTAAAGTTTTTTTTTTTTTTTTTTTTTTTTTTTTTTTGTGAGACCCATATGTATAAATAAGTTGTATTGGGATTTTTGTTAACAACAATGTTTTAGTTATTGTTGTATTATTTGAAAAATGATGAATTTGTGCAAAAATGACACACCAATAATTGTTATTGGTTCCCTCGCTCCACTTGGCTCTTTTTATCTTTTATATAATAAAAAAAATTACATTCTATCGGTGTGATTTTGCAAAATCATTCTTATTATAACAATAAACCCGATTAAGCACTTTTAACTAACTATAAACCCGATTAAGCACTTTTAAGCTAGGAAATAAGCAAAATCACTCAACTTTTCCTTGTTTTCCCCTGGATCGAACCTTATAAGATAAATGAGAGTTTTTGTTTTTTTGTAAGTGAAAAATATATGTGCTAGTTACTTCCTATTTATAATTTAAGTGAAGTATGGTTTAATAAATAAACAAATAAACTAGTACTACTCATAAATGAGCTAAACAAATTTTTCAAAGATGTATGATGTAGGTGATGGTGTTGTTGGCGTGAAAAGGGGGACAAGCAAAAGAAAAATTAAATGGGTTTTTCTAACTTGTGCCCTAAGGGCACAAGTTAAGCACACCTAAAGTACAACGAAAGTACACTAAGACCCACATTGTAACACCCCGACCCGACAAGGGTAAAGATATCACAATACGGTTTCATATCAGAACTTCAATAACTATACAATAGCGGAAGCCTTTACAAAATATTCAAAAAGAAAACATAAATAGATAAAACTTCAAAATAAATCTAAGATCTCTATGGTAAGGTCTTGCTCTCAGCTCTACTCTCAAACCCAAATCAGCTATCCCATAAGCTCATCTTGAATGCTAAAATGCCTGCCGCAGGAAAAGAAAACGCGGCTGAGCTTACAAAGCCCAGTGAACGGATATAACGAAACAAAAGCTAAAACAGAGTAAATATACAAATACGAAATCAAAATGAAATAATGACGAAGGATCTTTTAGAATTCTGCGGAAGCACACATATACAGAAATCCAAACAACCACATAACAGTTTAGACATCACATAGCACATCAATGACACAAACACAAACGTATCAGAAACGACCAAACACATTACATATCAAATAACAGATTACGTATAAGCCAAACGGAAAGTCTCAAAACTAACGGAAACAGTTTCTAGTAAATAAACATGGCATTCATACAAATCACTTAATCAACATTTAATACACTTAATGCAATATATAGCAGCGGAAGAAATAGCAGACAGGTCATGGCAGACATAATAGCTAAACCAGTTCTCATATCAAATCCTAACCTTAGCAGAGTTTAAACATGGCAGGTCACACATACAGACAGATAATTAACCTTCATAATACTCAATTATACACTAGCACATTCATTTCGCAGATCAACACATTCACGTAACGGTAACAAATCATAATGTCAGATATACGAATTAGGTAACAATCTTATCCTAGCATGGCAATTAATGATCGCTTAAACAAATGCGTCATAAGCACATTCACTAACATATCATATCAGAAATATCTTTCTTCTTCAAAAATATAACATCAGAAAATACATATATACATGGAGTAGCTAGCTCCCAGATTTTGTGAAGACGCGTATTGCACACGACATCATTCACCAGATAACATATCAGATAACAGATCAGATCTAGGATGCATCCATACGCCCCTTCCTACATATTCAAAAATATGCTTCACCATCCAGAGACGTGGCAGAACATCACTCTACTGCCCTAGAGTCATATCAGAGGTGCATCACTGATACGGACATGGAACCCCCATGACTAGTTAAATATTTGGTTATTATCAACCAACTTAAGTCAAACAGATTTCAGATATAGCACAGATCACAGTCAAACTCAAAGTCACAGATAACATATCAGATAGTTCATACCATAAGGTTCATATTCAGATATTCAGAAGTCAGAAGTTCATATCACAGTGGCATATCATACATTCATAAGCAGAAGTTCATAATCAGAAGTTCATAATCAAATATAGCAGGGTTCAACAAATGTATATATCAAAGTTTTCCTATCATAAGTTCACATCAGATATTTCATAGTTCACTAGAACATAAATTCAGATAAGTAACAGATCAAACATTCAGAAGGGGTTCATAGCAATGGCATTGGGAATCCTAATAAGCATAATAGGAAAGCGAACGAAAAGAACATCGTACGGAACCTTTACTGAAAAGGTCAGAATATCTGTACGATAACATAAGTGTCTTAAAGTAAGACAGAATATCCGTACCTTAAAGCAAATGAGAGAAAAGCAACGAATGAACGAATACGAAGATGTAACGTCGCGTCTCCTCCAACGAATCTACACGGATTATGATTTATTTAATACTTATTAGTATAACGGATTAATCTCATTAATACTTTTAGAGTTGTCAGATTATTCTCATTTTTAGTGACGGACGGAATTCCAACATTTTAGAGTATTAGTCATTACTTATCCAAACTTATGGGTTGCAAATGACAAACGGTAAACTTAAGGGCTTAATATGATAATTATCTTATTTAAGAGCTTATATGATCATCTTTCAAAGTATAGGGTTTACAAATGTCAATAACGGATTTTAAGATTCTCTTTCAAAATAGTTTACATAATCTTTTATAACGTACATGAAATAACGAAATTACACATTTAGCTTTTAACCCTAATCAACTTCCTATTTATGTTCTAGGGTTTTCCATACTTTTAATATTATTTAATACGTATTTAATTTACATGTTACCTCTTTTAATGATTTCCACTTTGACCTAGAACGTACATGAAAACAAGCCCAAGTTACCTCAAAACTCATGCATGTCCTTACGTAATTTATTTACACATGTCACCCCATAATTACCCAAAATTACATATTGCACCCTTAACATCTTAAATTATACGATCTAACCTTCTATTATCAGATTTTACACTTTTAGCCCAAAGGTTTTAGAATTTACAAAACATACCCTTTAAGTTAAATACAATTCGAATGGCCCTCTAAATATCCAAAATTACACGTTTAACCCCATACTTATTTTTATACGTTTAGTACCTTTATTTTACAGTTCACAAAAATAACCTTTAAGTTTCAATATTTACAAAACCAACCCAAACCTTTTATGTAAAAACCGAATAATGTACAATTCAAGTACAAGCCCTAAACCTAGGTTAAACCAATCATTAGCTCATCATTATTACTTCATTTATTACCCTTAATGATAACAAGAAAACCCTAGTTCATGCAAACCCTAATCGTCCCTTTTAAAACCTTCCTTTTTTCCATGTTTAACCGAACTACAAAACTCAAAACAATTCATACAAGCTTCGAATTCATAATTATGTATTTTATTCAGGTCCTATAACATGTAATAGCTTCTGGAAAAATCAATTCATGATCTTAAAAATTATTATATGCCCATTCGTTATTTTTATACGATTTTAGGGTTTTAGTTCCAATTAATTCTATACAACTTATTAAGCATGCATGGCTAATTTTTATGTGTTCCATATGACTTATAGGACTGAAATCAACATTAGGAACTTACCCTTGATGAGCTTGGATCGTTAGAACAAAAGAAGCACAAAAACCTCACTTGCCGAAACCCTAATCAACCTAAAAACTACCCACGCTTAAACCAGCAGCTTTGGAACTCGAACACTATTTTTCCCACCTTCTTTACCTTCAAACTTGTCCAAGAAAATGGTCTAAATCTCTGGAAACTGGAAGTCGAATTTTTGAGGGTTTTGGGAGTCGGTTTGGGTAAATCGCTAGTTAGGGTTTTTATGTGAACCGAATAATGTATTTATATAGGATTCATAATTTTTATTGTGGGCTTTATAATGTATTGGACTTAAAATAAATGGACTCTTAATAATATATATTTATATTGGGCTTTTATTAGTTTTATTCTCTTATAAAAGTTAATAATTATATTCGGCCATATTTATAAAATACAATAACTGATTTTATAAAATCATAAACTATAAAACTTTGCTTTTCAAAGTAATTAAAATTTATTTGGATCATATGTGGTATTTCTTATAAATTTTTCTTAATTTACATAGCTCATTTGGTATTCTTTAAATTAGTTATTCATACTTTTTGATTGTAGGGGTATTTTGGTCTTTTTGTGAACTTTAGAAATTCCAGGTATTACACACATAAAAGTACACTTGTCTGTACTTTTATGCGGATCCATGTGTATTTTTTGATGGGTCCCGATTTATTTGTGGTGTGCTTAAGTTAGTTAGAAATAAATTTGTTTGGGACAAAAAAGAATGTCTAAAATATGTATAAATTTTGTAAATGTATTTTTATGTAAACATCGGGTGTTTAAAATAAATATCGTTTCGTAAATAATTAAATTCTCGTAATTATATATATTTAAATGTATATATAACAAATGAATCCAAAATACAAGGTAAAATAATACTTGAATTTTGGTAACATTGTAACGAGTATAAAAATATATTAGAACCATTGTTGGGAGTATCGGGTATATTGTCCATGCATGAAAATCGTTTAAAAATGAATAGTAACTTTTTAGAGTTTAAATAATGACACAAAATATGAGTTGTCACACAAGCATAGGTAAAGAGCTTCAATATTGCTTTGGCAACATGGTATGGACCGGTGGTTGGGTAATGGGTTGAAATTACTTATCCTTTTGGCCTAGGTTGAATTGGGTGGGGTTTGTCTAAAATGAAACACTTTTTTGTCCAAATAAATTTAATTGACATTGTCATCTCTAACATTGTTTCAATAACAAATATATTTACAATGGTTATGAAACTACAAAATTAGATGAAGGCGAAAGACTTGTTGGATTAGCTATACCTGGAGATTTGGCATTGCTTATGCAAGCAAGGAAACACAGAGGCTTGCGTGTCACAGTTGCACCAGAATCTGTTGTGGCACCAAGACCTGTGGTGGCTCCAATTTTTGCAGTGATCCCTCCCCATTCATTTTAATAGTAGATCACTGAGGTTGGACCCCCAAATATGCAGAAACGTATGTACTGTCCTATTGTATTTAGCACACCTTTGCAGAATGATGAAAACTAAGAGGGTTTGTATCTTCCCTTTATGGTTTAGTTGTATCTCAAAGGGATTGGGATCTGAACCAGTCTATTACTTTGGGATTTGGTGGCGTTAGACGTGTCGTGTGGGTTCATAGTGGTGTTAGACGTGCTGTGTGGGATTTGAGCCGGTATATTGCTTTATTTTTATAATATTAGTTTGTGATAAATGAATAAATTTAGGTTTATACGTAGTTAGAGATGATTTTTTTGCTCATAATGTATGGATTGACTATTGTGTGCATAACAAACTGATAACTAAAAACATCTTATTTCTGTTTGTACAAATTATCACAAGTCACAACCACCTTCGGAGAGGTGTTTATCTATCGTAAAGTGCAATAAGCTAAGCAATCCCAAACACCCCATAGTAGAAGTTGCAGTTAGCAAAAGCTCAAGTATCACGGTCATCGGCCATGCGCAAGGCCTAAACATGTATAATTTCACAGGTATTTTGTGTTCGTTTAGTTTTAAAAAAATCAGTCTTATATATGAGAAATTATTGTATTACAGTACTCAATATGGTCAAATTTATTTGAGTACATGATTGTTGGATGAATAGGTGTTTGTGGTTAATCATACATTAGTGAGTGACTAATTAATCTTTTATATCAGATGACTGCACTTAATGTAACCATGCAGAAGTACTCTGGATGGGTTGGTATGTGCCATTGTTTATTATGCTCAATAAATATAAGTATGACTCGAGTAGTTCCGGTAAGTGTTTGGTTCATATGGTTCAATCGTTTGAAGTAAAAGATCGTGAAATTGTAACAAGTATGTGAATTGTATCCTATGCAATCTTTGTCTCCTTAATTTTAGTTTTTGATTGTATAAATGGTGTAATATGAGCTGGAGACTAAGATTAGGAGAACATGTTGAAGGAACTCACAATAGTCCTCTTTGCATTTTTTTAAAAGAAGTTGCTTAAATAAGAATTATACTGTTATTTTCAAAAAGTTATATTTGTTAATCACTAATAGAAAAGTAATAGTTCCTTAAGAGTCTATAAGTTGCTAACGGTTAAGTATTTATAATTTATAGGATGCTGATAATCAATCTCGCGATATTAGTTAGCTTGGTTCCTATTGAGTATTGATTCGGTTTGCGTTGTCAAATTATTAGTTTCAGTTTATATTAGAGAGAACGAAAGTTATATATAGACAACTACAGAGTAATAACTAACAAAATTGCACTGCTTAGAAGAGAAAACGCAAAACTTCACACAAACAAAATTCTACACAAATTCTAAGGCTTTTATAAGGAAGTTTCATGGTTATAATGTCCCACTCAACATGTAAAACTGATCATAAAAAGTGAAAGTAACCACAAGTTTTTGTTATATATATTATAAGTAAAGTATTTACACATAAGCATTTTGGTAATTGTTTATTTCAAAACAAATAAGCACTTAAAAGTAATCAAGATGGTACATACATGTTTATCAGAATAAAAATGTGATATTAAGTTTGGTCACGCCATACAACAAATTGTGATATTAAGTTTGGCCACTTCCACACAACAAGTTGTGTAGTTTATGATTGAGTTGTTTAACGAATCTAACAAAAAATCTATTGCAAAATCATGTTTAATACAATTTTAACTTTTAACATTATCTAACAAAATTTAAGCCAAAACTTAATCTAACAAAAATAAAATATAAAGTTTGTGCGTACATGGAGATCTAAAACTAGTTTATCTAAAACCATAAATGGGCATCGTTAGATCAAGCATTCGACTAGTACTAGTATAATCTTATAAGCTCTTAACTTCTTTTAAAAATTTGTTTTGAGAAAAAGAACAAACCCATGTGATTGTAGGGCCCTTCCATTATCAGAGAATTTAATGAATATAATAAAAAACTCTATCTCAAAACCGTGTTTAGTACTGTTCTATTTTTACTTTCAATATTATCCAACAAAATTTAAGCCAAAGCTTAATCTAACAAAAATCAAACCCAAAGTCTGTGCATAAAGATCTAAAACTAGTTTATTTAAACTATAAATGGGCATCGATCAAACATTCGGCTGGTCTTAGTATAATCTAATAAGCTCATAATTCTTTTAAAAAATTGTTTTGAGAGAAAGAACAAGCCCATGTGATTGTAGGCCCCTTCCATTATCGCCTCTAAGCAACTAGGTCTCGGACTACTATAAGGGTCATACTATACAAACCTCTCTTATAATCAACTGTACAACCCGCGATGCAGACAGTATAATATTACGATGCACACCGTACAACCCGTAAATGTATCCAATGATTGGAAACCCCCTATAAGGGATTAGTATAACATGACCCCTACTATAATTTACTTACTTTGGTTGAGTGGCTACGTCGATATTCCACTATCACTCAATTATTAACTAGCTTTATTTGATACATGGCCAAATGTAATGGAAGATTAGTGGGCAAAAAAGTAGCCATTTCACTTTACACTTTTGGAAATTTCTGCATGTTTTCTCGAAGAGCCTTCTCCATTTGTTTTTAATCATCTATAACTCAACCAACCTTCTTTCTTCGAACACTAAAAAAATTACATCTTTGAGAACTGGTGAAGTCTATATTTCAAGGTACTAGCTGTTACATATTTTTGACATAGAATTAAGTAACTAACTGTAGACACCATATTTTTACCCTTTCCTAGTATTTTACAAGTTGTGTAACCTCTTAAGTTTGATATATCAGTTTTTCTCTCTTTAGTAATCAACAAATGAAACATAGTGAGATAAATCTGTTTGAGATCATATAAAAATGAATTCCTTATTTATATTTAAGTAAAATAAGCAAGTCTTAATAAGTAGGAAGAAGCTGCTTATTGCAATGCTTGAGATCATATAAAAATGTATACTGGTTTTTCTTGATAGCTTCATTTGAGGGAAAATTTTAAAGGAGATAGAAGCTGCTTATTTCAATAGGCTTATTTGAGATTATTCTTTTTTACTTTTATATTTGGCCTTAACCAAACGTTTTATATTTTTGACCATACGCTGTGTTTGGGACGAGCTTTTTGGAGCTTTTATCGTTTAAATTATACAGCTTGTTTAGTAACGATTGTTTAGTTTTTTTATTTTGCCAGTATGAAACACTAAGTGTTTAGCATTAAATTTTCGCTTTTACGTCATTTTACTCTTTAACCCGAGTGCTTATTTTTAAGTAGCTCATAAGTACTTTTTTATAAGCAGAGAATAATATGCAATCCAAAAGTATGAATACTGTAATAAGATTCTCATCCCTTTTGTTGGTAGTTCAGTCGTGTTTTAATCACATCAAACCAACCATGTGAACTAACCCTGTTAGACCCAAGCTTAACATGTTTATTTTTCTAGAATTGCCACCCCTAATTTTGTTTATATAATTTCTATGTCTCAGGAAAATGGAAGTTGTATCTGCAATCATTGGTCCTGTTGTGAATGTTTTGACGGGTCATATTACACAAAAGTTGAGAAAGCTCACTTCCTACGCCGATCGTGCGAAGGAAATGAAAGACAAAATGAAGGTTTTGGATAGTCAAAAAATTGATAACGACAAGCATTTGAGAAGAAACCGTGAAAACAATAAAGAGATGCCTGATCGTGTAACGGGGTGGTTGGAAGAAGCAGAAAACATCAAGAAAGAAGTTGAAAACATTCCAAGTAACGACATTGGATGCTTTAATGTCAAAAAGAAGTATCTAGCTGGAAGAAACGCGTTGAGGGTAACCAAGGATATCGAAGGTCTAATTAAAGAGAGTTCTGACATCATCTGGAGTGATGCCCAAATCCCTTTGGGAAGAGTTGATTCCAAACGCCCGGCATCAACATCAACATAAACATCAGGTGGAGATACCCAAAATGGCTTCAAGTCAAGAAACAAGATATTCAATGATGCATTGAAGTTCCTTCAACATGATGATGGTAAGACTCAAGTGATAGCCTTGTGTGGAATGGGTGGTGTGGGGAAAACCACGCTAATGAACCAACTGAAAGAGGCTGCAGAAGATAACAAGATGTTTAAGTGGATCGTGGTTGTAGTTATTGGGAAAAGTCCCAACTTGTTTGCCATTCAAAATGCCATAGCAGCGCACACAGGCGAACCTCTAACCGAAACTGATGAAAGGCTAAGGGCAACTCGTCTTTCTAAAAGATTCAGAGAGTTTTCAGAATGTAAAGAAAAGAGTCTGGTTATATTGGACGATGTGTGGGAGAAGATTAAACTCGAAGATATCGGATTAACGGGTCCTTTGCCAAACGGGGTTAAGTTGCTGCTAACATCACGAGATGCAAATATTTGCCGACAGATTGCAGTTGATGTTGATTATGTTCTTAAAGTAGTTAAAGTTGATGTCTTGGAGGAAGGGGAAGCACGGGATTTCTTTTGTCAAAAAGCAGACATTTCACCCGATCATGATCTCTATAAAATAGGATGTGAAATTGTCAAAAAGTGTGGTGGTTTGCCCCTTGCCATCAAACTCATTGCCGCAACTCTTAACAGTCAAAATGAATTTGTATGGAGACGTACACTCATTTGTCTGGAGAATAATGATCTTGATGAGAACGTACAAGAAATTATTGAGATAAGCTACAATAATTTAAAACAAGAAGATAAAGCAATTTTTCGGCTTTGTGGCTTGTTCCCTGAGGACTCTAATATCCCCATAGAAGATCTCACAAGATATGCATGGGGATTAAAACTTTTAAACAAAGTTTATACTATGGAGGATGCTAGAGACAGCATACAAATGAGTGTTAGCAATCTCAAAAATGCCTACTTGTTGATGGATGGAGATAGTCTTCACAGTGATTGTGCGAAATTGCATGATCTTGTGCTTGCCTTTGTGGTAGCTACTGTTTCTAAAGGTGGTGAAGGATGTTGGATCATTCACCATAAAGATGATTTCTCAAATTGGAGCGAAGCTAATAGTATGAGCCAGTCATGCGAGCAAATTTCGTTAGCATGCAAGGGTATGTCAGAGTTTCTCATTGACTTTAAGTTTCCAAACGTTACACTTTTGAAACTTATGCAAGGAGATGAGTCACTAAGGTTCCCTCAAGACTTTTACGAAGTAATGGAAAAGCTTCAAGTTATAGCTTTTGAAAAATTGGAGTATCCACCAGTTCCCACATCCTTTCAGTGCGCCAACCTTCGAACTCTTTGTCTCCATGAATGCTCGTTGATATTTGATTTAACTTGTATTGGAAATCTTTCGAATCTGGAAGTGCTTAGCTTTGCTAACTCTGGCATTACAATCCTACCTTCCACGTTCGGGAATTTGAAGGAGCTAAGGCTACTGGATGTAACAGGTTGTTACAATCTTGTTATAGACGATGGTGTCTTGGGAAGCTTAGCAAAACTTGAAGAGCTTTATATGAGAAGTTTCGATGGACATGCAGTTTGCTTCACAGACAACAACTGTAGTGAACTTGCAGAGCGTTCAAAGAAACTTTGTGCATTAGAATTTGAATTTATCAGTAACAATGATCATATGAAAAACATGTCTTATGTGAAACTTAAAAGATTCAAGCTCTCAGTGGGATGTTATTTTAAAGAAGGTCGTTGGCTGCACACATCTCAAGGTGAAACGCACTCATATCAAAACAGCTTGAAGTTGGTCACCAACAGAGAAGAAATACTGAAATCTAAAATCAACGAGCTGTTTAAAATCACACATGAACTTTATCTACAAGTGAATGATATGAATACTCTTGAAGATGTTGATGTGGAATTCCCGCGTCCCCCGCATCCTTCTCGAAACTGTTCGTTTTACAAGTTGAGAATCCTTGTAGTTTCAGAATGTGCAAAGTTGAAATACCTTTTCACGGCGAGTGTTGCAACAAGTTTGTCAAAGCTAGAGTATCTGGAAATTTCCGGATGCCTTAAAATGGAAGCAGTCATACATACTGAGACTTACGTTGATGTCTTTTCCAACTTAAAGTATCTCAGGTTGGCTAAGCTACCAGAGTTATTGCATTTATGCAATAAAGTTGATGTAATTGAGCTGCCACGTCTCATGGAGTTGCAACTTGAAGGCCTTCCAAAAATTACAAGCATTTATTGGTCGAGTGATATTTCCAGCATGCAATCTCTCTTTAACAAAGAGGTAAGTATATACTTTATGTAAATAAAATAATTTCAACAAGCTTTTCAACTAAAAGTATTTAATGGATGACAGATCATAATTAATTTGCAGGATATGACTCCTAAACTGGAGAAATTGGTTGTTTCTAATATGGAGAATTTGAAGGAGATATGGCCTCCTCAATTTAGTATTGGTAATCTTTGCCAATTGAGAGAGCTTACAGTCGAGGGTTGTGCTTCCATTGAAGTCTTGTTCAACATGGATTTTGGTGAAACTGAACAACCTACCAGCAGCTTGCTAAGCATGGAAGTGAAGAGTTGTGATAGTCTTGTGAAGCTTTTTTCATGCAATCCGTTTCCTTTCTTCAATAATTTACAAGAGCTTAAAGTTGAAAGGTGTGTTTCTGTTGAAGTGATATTTGACATCGACATGGGATGTGTTGGTGAAATGGATAAAGTTAGCAGGTTGAGAAGCATTCATTTGGAGAAATTAGGGAAGCTTAGAGAGGTGTGGAGGATAAAAGATGATGGAAATAACTTGATTCATGGATTTGAAGCTGTTGAAAGCATACATATTGAAGATTGTGAGAGGTTTGAAAATTTAATCACACCTGCCACAATCACTTTCGATATGAGAGCACTCAGAGAAGTTGAAATTAATAGATGCGGCAGAGAAAGTGAGAGAAACACGGATTTGGTTGAGAGTAACCAAGTTCAAGAGGTACTATCTTGAAATTCAATGCTTAAAACTAACATAAATGACTTGAATGTTATTTGTTACTCCCCCGTCCCTAAATAAATGTCCAGTTTGACTTTTCAGAGTCAAACTGGTTCAACTTTGACCGTAAATATTTTTTTTTGTGTTATATAATACTTGATGAAAAGCTGTACAATGAAAAATACACTTAAAACTCAATCCATTCATATATTTTTCATCAAATATTATATAACACTCGTAAAAATAGATAAGGTCAAAGTTGATCCAGTTTGACTCTGAAAAATCAAACTGGACACTTATTTAGGGACAGAGGTAGTATTTTTTCATAGAAAAAATAATATAATATTAGAAATAAAGGTTTTCAAACATCTTGAATAAACAACTATTTTGGTTGTGGCTTTTTTACTTGATTTTTTTTACCTTAAAAAGTTATTTATCTAAAGAAAAGAAAAGTAGCATATTACTATCAAATTATTTCTCATTTGTTATTAAGTTAAATAAAATGGTCCCATTAGTTTGCTAAAAATTATGGAGTTTCTTAAATTTTACTATAAACTATAGTTCTTGATTTTGAAACTAGTTAAACTTTTGTTCCTTAACTAACATGGTGCATCTGTTGTCCTCGTAAGGATAAAATAGTGATTTTAGATATTTTTAATTTTTTTTAATTTTTATCCAACCCTCTTCAGCTTTTCATCACATGTGTTAATTACATAAGTAAAACCCATAATACCTTGTTACTTTTTATCATAAGTAATTTAATACAATTCTAGTTATATTTTATTGAAAATGAATTTTTATGAGTTACATATTTTGTAGCTACGTGTGAATTAAGATAAAAAAAATTGTGTATATTTTTGTCAACATGTGTGAAATTGCGTGTTTTTTTATTTTATTTTTTTATTATTATTATTTTTGTCATAATATAGGGACAATTTTTTGAATTTACTCTTGTTTTTTTATTTCACTTGATGTCGGAGAGATATTTTGTAATTCCTTGATCTTTTGTTGCACATTTGTCCAGGATCATTTGTCCCACATTCATTTGTATCCAAATATTCCTTAGTTTTTTTTTTTTTTTTTTTTTTTTTTAAATTATAAAATTTGTGGTTGTAATATGCAGATTAATGTTATACCCACATCGAGGGATGAAGTGAATGATGGTATTTCTAAAGTTGCACTCTCATCCTCTCTATTACCCACTTTCCATCACCTTCATAAACTTGTTTTGGATGAATATAAAGGTGTGGAGGTGGTCTTTGAGAAAACGACTCCAAGTAGTAGAGAATCACCTCACAATACTCAACAACCACCAATACTCCCCTATCTTGAAGAATTAAAGTTAAGGGATATGGGGAAGATGAGTCATGTGTGGAAGTGCGATTGGAATGAATTCTTAATTCTTCAAAAACCACAGTTACAATCCTCATTCCATAACCTCACAACCATAAAGATGTACAGGTGCAACAGCATCAGTTACTTGTTTTCACCTCTCATGGCGAAACTTCTTTCCAACCTAAAGAAAGTTGATATATGGCGTTGTGATGGTATTGAAGAGATTGTTTACAGAGACCAGTCTACTGATAGCCTCAAAAACACCAGTCTCTTCCCTCATTTAGACATTCTTGAGTTTGAAAAACTCAGAAGTTTCAAGTGTATTGGTGGTAGTGCCAATGGTATATCTACTGATATTCAGGACCAGCTTAAGGTATTTTTCCTATATATCAACGACCAAAATAAAGGTTGGTTTGTTTTGTTAATAGTATTAGCTCTGTTAGTCATATAACTAAGTTCTCATTTTTTTTTTTTTTTTTTTTTTTTTTTTTTTCCAGTTATCTCAAGCTTCTTGGTCCTTATGCCAATACGCTAGAAAGATAAGTATAATAGATTGTGATGCATTGTCAAGTGTGATTCCATGGTATGCTGTAGGAAAAATACAAAAGCTTCAGGTGCTGAAATAAGAGATTGTGAATCAATGACAGAGTTGTTTGAAACTAAAGAGATCAACAACAAGAGTGGTACTGATACTGGAAAGTCACTTCCAAGGCTAGAATATATTACGATGCTTGAACTTCCAAAACTAAAGATCTTGAAAATTAAAGGGTGCAACCTTTTGGAACATATATTCACATTTTCTACTCTTCAAAGCCTCACGCAACTCGAAGAGTTAGTGGTAAAAAATTGCAAGGCAATGGAAGTCATTGTTACAGAAGAAAATGGAGAGCAGACAACGGCATCTGATGTGGTGGTCTTTCCACATTTAAAATCCCTTTCACTAATCGATCTACCAAACTTTGTGGGTTTCTTCTTGGGGAAAAATGAATTCATATGGCCAGCATTGGAAAAGGTTGTGATCGGTGAATGCCCACAAATAACGGTGTTCACTTATGGTCAATCTACAGCTCCAAAGCTTAACTTCATAAATACAAACTTAGGCAAACACAATGTTGAATGCGGCTTCAACTTTCATGTGACCACCACCTCGCATCAGGTATTATTTTTATTTTAAATAAAATTGACAAAACCTTCCAATGTCACATTTTTTTCTAGACTCAAGCCTTGCATGTGACATCATATGTGAAACTGAGCATAAACTTCTAGTATTAGGGTCAATTAACTTTATTAACAATTGTATTCTTCATTAAAATTAAAGTGTAGTTGTTGGATCTAAAATAATATAATTAGCAAATATCAACGGTTTGGTTATGTATGTGATCCCCAAAACAACGGAAGTACAATCATGTAGAGCCTTTTGGCTTATTTTACTCGCATATCGAGGTTTTTTTTTTTTTTTTTTTTTTTTTTTTTTTTTTTTTTAATCATTGAACCAATTGATATGTAAAATAAGCTTTTGTGTGTTTTTTACATTGTAGGCCCGATTACCGAGTTATGAAAGCACAAGCTCATACCACCCTACTACTATGGAACGGTTGCCTTGGTCTTATCATAATTTGATCGAAGCGGATATGGTTGACACTAGTGGTGGACAGACTCTTTTTTCATCCGATAAGTTGCTACAACTGCAAAATCTTGAAACTGTTCATTTTGTGATATGTGAGGACACTGAGCTGATATTTGATTCACAAACTGATGCTGAAATTCCAAACTTGAGACAAGTGGACTTGAAGAGTTTATCTAGTCTCAAGTATATATGGAAGAGCAACCAGGGGACAGTATTAAAGTTTCCAAACCTAACACGACTCTCTATTTTTAGATGTGATAGTTTAGAATATGTATTTACATGTCCTATGGTTGGTAGTCTATTGCAACTCCAGGAACTAAATATAATTTGGTGCAAAAGTACGAAGGTAATTGTGAAGGGAGAAGAAGAAGAATGTGATGCCATAGTGAATGCTATTGTGGTGTTACCTTGTCTAAAGTCCTTAAAACTTGAATTTCTTGATAGTTTCGAGGGATTTTGCTTAGGAAAGGAAGCTTTTGAATTTCCATCATTGGATACCTTGGATATTTATGGGTGTTCAAAAACGACGGTTTTCACCAAGGGAGATTTATCTGCTCCAAAGCTATATGCAATTAGTAAAGGGAGTAGGAAGTATAATATACACAACAGGCTCAACTCCGTTATAGAAAACTTTACCAAATGGTAAAAGGTGAAAATATGTCTTGCCATAAGAAAGAGGGACTAAATCTGTAAAAGTTATTGTTCTTATGCTTCACAACTCCTTCATTTTTGAAACGCCGATTACCGATCCAGGCCAACCGCCACGGCTACGGGTACCGGAATGTACTCCGCCAGTTAATTACCGATGATCTGTTTTCAGGCAAGTTGTTCGATTTATGTTTGTATCTACGTAATGAACTCAATTTATATAGGATTAAAGGTAATTAGGAATTTTGAATCTGAAGTTATTAATTTAGGGTTTATGTTATATAGCCTACTTGAGTTGTGTGTGTATTAGATTAATTGAGTCTCGGGTCTAGATGGGTTTGGCTCTATATATGTCCGGGTCTAAATGGGTCTTTTAGAAACATGGGTCTATATGGCACCGGGTCTAGATCGGTTTTGGTCCTATCGACATTTTTTTTTTTTTTTTTTTTAAAGTAAAAGATGAAAAAAGTAAAAAATATACTCCCTCCGTCACATAAAAACTGTCCAGTTTGACTATTTTGAGTCTTTCTTTCTCAACTTTGACATAAAATATTTTTGTTTGCGTTATATAATATTTTATGAAAATCATACCAAATGAACATACATTTAAATCTCAATCCATTCATACATTTTTTATCAAGTGTTGTATAACGTAAACAAAACTATTTAAGGTCAAAGTTGTAAAAAAATGACTTAAAAAAGTCAAAGTGGACAGTTTTTATGGGACGGAGGTAGTAATAAAATTGACCCGCTAGATCTATTGGGTAAGTATTATATAATTGCACTTTATATCAAATACCCAAATGTATACATCTATAATATTTGAAGAGACCCAACTAGACCCATCTTTAACCAATGGGTCTCCCACCTCTAGTTTTTATATCATTTAATTTGGATATTGCAATGTGTTAATATGTGTTAGTGATTCATATATTTTGAATTCTATTAGATTCATGTTCTAATAAAATGATGCGTAATGTGTCTTGATAAGACAAGTTAAAGAGTAATGATGTGGTAATTGCGATGTTTTTAGTTGATTGGAGCACTTTTGGCGTTGTTCATATAACGTGTGTTTTTATTGGCTACTTATTTACATATGTGTTTGAAAGTAATTGTAAAATCTTGTTTTGATCATTGAATATCACAATTTGGTATAGGGTGGAAAATTGTGCCTTTACTCTTTTAGGGATAATTTCTTGCTTTTAGAGTGGGAATGGAATGGCCTTTTGTTACAAGATATAGGCTTCAACTTCACTTATGGTAATCAAACCTTTTCCTAGTACCAGATACAAGATAAACGAAACAGGGGGCGAGGGGACTTAACGAATTAAGTCGACTAACTGCAAAGAAAACGTGTAGTTAGCACCTGCTTTAGCGTCCTATATTAGGGAATGTTTGGTACCAAGCTCATCTACTGACTTGATTATTAGACTTGAAATGTTAGAGACGTATTTAAAGGTATAAATTTATGACAATGTCACAGTAATTGATGATAGTGATCAAATTGTAATTTTACTTGAGTTATAATTATGTGGGCAATATGACTTTGAACTATAGTTATTTCCCCCCAAAATGTTTGTATCGTCACGAACCAAAATTAGGTACCTAAATTTCTTCCTGACGGTTACCTTTTTCCGTCTCTCATATTTACAAAATGTGTGCTTTTGCAGAAACTTCAGAAGCCTACATAGTTTGCAACTGGTGGTCTTCATAATGCTATGCCTGAATTCTTGGGAAGTATGGGCATAAAAGTTGGTTTAAGACGAGTACATTCTGTCGTTTCAAAGGAGTTTGAGAGAGGTATGAACGTGCCCAAACAGCAGTTATCGTCCACATTTGTCACAGTAACCAATTCAAACGTAACAAGAAAATGGGGGCATCTGCTGAACAAGTGGGAAGAGTTGCTAAAAGTATGAGATATGCGTGGTGATTTTATTTTGTGTTGGTGCAAAATGGTTGTTTAGGTGGTGCAATCATGAGGCTGCTTGATGTTGCTATGTCTTCTCTTGGATATTTGTAGATGCACGAATTTACAACTTTTTGATGTTGAGGTGCATGGGTGACTCCAGTGATGAGCAAGAAAAACGTATGTCGGAAATCCTTGTTGAACTTATGATATTTGTTGCTTATTTACTCTAATAACTTGTAATTCCTTTGAATGGTTTGAACAGCCGAAGCCACTGAGGGTGAATAGAAAGAAGAGGAAGTTCTGACAAGGAAAGGTGAATACTGATAATTTCTACTTGATGCTCAAAATTGGGTTCGGGTGGGTTAATTAATGTGCAAAATGGGTTTTGGTCAAAAGGTCCATTTTGGAACAATTTACGCTGGGCCAACTCCATGTGTTCTAAATCTAAAAGCTTAAACCCATGTGAACTGTTAAAGATAACCTATAGCTAAAATCATGTGCCATACATAAGTAAATAAGATGAAATTTGAGCCATGCAGTTGTAACAGTAGTGGCCTAGTGGGTGTTTTCGTATGTCAGGATTTTGGTGATGAGAAGCCAATGGCATGGAGCCACTTCAACGCTGAAGGTGATGTTGAGTTCAAGGCCGTTCTGTTTGTGCCTCCCAAGGCTCCTACCGATCTATACGAGAGCTACTACAATGCCAACAAATCTAACCTCAAGCTCTACGTTAGAAGAGTATTTATCTATCGCTCTTATTGGTAAGTCTTTATCCTTCTTGTTTATCTATCGCTCTTATTGATAATTGTCTTTGGACATGGTTGCTAACATCTACTGTTCCATCAGGGTCTTGTTGATTCTCACACCCTACCACTAAATGTTTCTCGTGACATGCTTCAACAACACAACAACTTAAAAACAATAAAGAAAACTTATCGGGAAGGCCCTTGAAATGATCCGAAAACATGCTAAAGAGGACCCCTGATGAGGTTCACGACAAAGAAAGAAAGGTACACATGCTGCATCGTAAACATTTGTTGCTCTCACCTCTAGCTGACAATTAATCATTGCAAATATTTGAACTATGGATCTTAAGTCATTATTACAGAACTCTCTTATCACATGCATATTTATTGACTTTGATATTTAATTTACTTGTTGCAGAGATCAAAGAATCAAAGGTTAATGATGAGAAGAGAGGCCAATAGCCCAATATACCATGTTCTGGAATGAGTTTGGGAAATCAGTTAAGCTAGGTATCATTGAGGATGCTGCAAACAGACCCGTTTGGCGAAACTTCTCTGATTTGGGACGGTAAGTTCATTACTCTACCTGTAAACATTTCCTGCAAATCAGTTAAACAATTTTTAGATTGCCCATTATCTGATATGTGAATGTATCAACAAAGTGGTGACCCGTCCAACGTATTTTTCTAAGCATGACCCATTAGACCAATGACCTGTTTGACCCGTTACCCACTTGACCCATGAAGTTATATTATTATCAGTTTACCCATCAGCGATTTAACACAAGCTAACTATTTGCAAGCAGGTACTATTTGCTGAGAAGGCTGTAACTATAATCGTTTGAGGTATCTCTTTTATCCGAGTAGTTACTGTTAGCTATCAATATGTGTTCAACTAAACGGCCTCGTATATTGTTATTGGAAGATGGTAATTATTGTTATTTTATTGTAGATATTGGTGTGACGGAGTGACGAAGATGGTTTATGAGCATGACAGTAATGAAGCATACATTAATGTTTTTAGAGTTTAAGGTTGTTTTAGATAATACATGTTTTAGAGCATACTTGTTTTAGAAAAATGCTGGAAACTAGTATTACCACTGAGAAATGCAGCAAACTACTTGACCCATGAAGTTATATGATCATATTGTTCTTTTGATCTCGAAATGTTCTTTATTTTGCAATGTTTTAGTTGTTTTGAATAGTTTTGCAGCTTAAAAAATATTTTGGTATAGACACATTTTTTATAACATCCTAAAACAGAATACAGCTATTTTGATAAAAATCCAACCAAAATATTCAAGCCGAGTGCTGAAAGCTATGAGTTCCAAAATATTCAAACCGAGTCCTGAAAACCATAAACAAATGATCAACTACTGAAGATCAGCACAAGGATTACATACAATCATCCTGTCTTGAGTGAGCAGCCTCCTTTGAATGGCAATCCATAGAACAAATGAATGACTAGGTACACAATGGGAATACCATACCATAGAACACTATGGAACAATTGGCAATTGTTCCATACAATCTTGCCAAACTTGCTTAGTAACAAAATGTTTAGTTCTCACATCATTGCATTTTCAGAAAGTATAGTCTATCACTGTTCAAGAAATAATGCCATCCAATTAGTTGGCCATTTCCATTCCATCTTTCATTTTCTTCATTGGGCATTTCAGCATATCTACAACATGATATAATACTTTTTTGGTCAGATAATTTAGATCTATGCGAGTATGAGGATCTAAGTTGGATATTATACATGGCAAGATGAGTGGGTTAGGTAACAAGTTAACATGGGTTCAGGTGGACACGGGTCATATTTTGGTCTACGTCTGGTCAGAATGGGTTGACATGGAAACACTTTTTGTCCAGTTTCCAAATTTTCTTACATACAATTCATGCGTTAGCAATGAATTACAACAATAGTCTGAATCTTCAATTAATATTATTAGAAGGTTGTATGCATTAAAAACAGACTTTGGCCACCATTAAACTGAGTGACCCGTTTGACCCATTTCCATTTAGGGAATACTGATTTGACACATTGTACCCGTTTTAAGATATTGTCATCCCAAATCGACCCATTCATAGTAGATTGGTCAAAATTGCCACCTATAACAATGTGAGCATAGAGAAATAGATGAAAGTGGATAAGCTAGTTAACCATACCTTGGTCTTTCGCACAAACGTAATGGATTCAAGATCAGGCCCGATAGCAAAAGAAAATATACACACAACATAGGCAGATTTATCCTCATACCGTCATACGCTATCAACATGTTGTTCAGACCTAAAAAATTAATATATGTACTCAACAAACATTATATGTTTAGGTTCTACATCAATATAAGTTTGTAACAAAAAGTAATTCAAGTACCTTCATGACCAAGCTTATGAAGAAACCACTTACTATCGATCAACTTTTGTCATCCCCTCACAATTTAAGAAATTTGAGTGGTTTTTGTATTTAAAAAAGTGTATTTACTCTATATGTATGTAGTACAATAAATAAAATGTTTTTAATATAAAATGATCAGATATACGGAGTAATATAGGTAACGGTCAATGACCCAAATTTTTAAATGGATGGGTCCAAATGAGTACTGGTAAGTCATTTTAAGATGGGTTTTTTTAATGGGCCGGTCGATATAGGTAAAAAGACCAATAAGAAGGAAAGGGTTAAGATAACCTTCTGGAAAGAACCTCCTAGTCATATTCTCCTCTCTATCGCAGCAGCTTTATTTCTGAACTGATCGTATCTGAACCGGTTCAGAAAAGAGAAGTAAACTGATGGCAAAAAAAAAGGTAGTCCTTTCCTTTTTACCAGTGTTTTTCAATATATTCACATGTTTTGATGTAAGTTTGATCTGTTTATGTCTGAATTGAATGTTTTGATTGATCGGCTGTAAGTTTAGATTATGTCAAGTGGTGGTTTCACATAGACATATGTATTGAGGTCTATTCCTGAAATTGTTCTGAAGGAACTGAAGTACAGCCAAAAGTACGAAGTGGATCCGAGATAAAGCAGCTATCGTTACCGTACGTTCATTTGCTTCAATTCCTTCCATTTAAATTTGCTGCAAGCTTCATATTTGTGATCGTTTGTGTTACTTATAAGAACAAGGTATCAAGATATTAACATGAGTTCCTTCTTGGCTTCTTGTGTGCCTAGATATAGATTTAAATGGGTGGATTAGGAGGATTGGGTGACTGGTTAAAAGGCGACTTTCTTTTATCATTTTGACCGGTTAAAGATTAAACAAACTCAATTATAACTAAATGGATTGAGACAACATTTCTAGTGATATCAAGAGACAGGGTGACAACTTTGTCGTACTGTTATACACCTTAATCATCACAAGGTGCCAATGCAAGCGAGTCACCAGAATTATCCAAATGGATAAATGTGTCGCCTTCACGAGTCCTACCAAAAGATTCACCAAGCAATAGAGTTTGAGTCCGCTTGGCGTAATCCAAACTATTGATGTTTCGCAAAGGGTAACTTAACGAGTCACACAAAGATTGCCTAAAGAAAGTATATTTAACACATAACTACTTGCAGGCTTGCAGCATAGAATACTGCAATTTGTACTAGGACAATGTACACTGATATATAGTACATAGATGAGAGGTTATGGATCTTGCAAGGCTAGAATCTCCGCCCTCCATATGTTCACTGACCGATACCAAAACCCAATCGGAATAAAGAAAAACGACAATGTAAATGAAATTTTGTATGTTCGTCACATTCTCATTTTCTATCAGTTATCAAGTTAATTCACATTTAAAGTACTATCATTTAAAAATCGTCAAACATTAGCAACAAACTTCCGTTTTCGCATCCATGTTCTTTTGGGCTAGATTTAACGCATACGTTGTGAATATAACTATAGAGTTGTACTTACCTTATGATACACAAAGACAAACAATCTTCATAAACTAGAACAAAATTCAACTAAAAGAGACAAAATGACCAAGTGAGTTTCTCAACCAATTTAGACACAAGATTACTTCACATTACCGACGGAACTTAATTAACTTCATAGCATGTAATTTAAGAAACACAATACGAGTTGCATTATCGGTTTTTTTTTCCTTGACCATCAAACAAAAAAGAATGAAAATATTAGTGTAACTGTGTAAACCCATATGAAATCACTCAAATTGCGTCGTCCCTTAATAAGTGGTACTATATTTAAACTTTGGCCCAAGAACGCCAAATGATTGCTCAAATATAGATATACATCCACTTTAGTCAGAATCAAGATTTTATTTCAATGGTTTTTACTTCCTTTTAGTAAATTATATTGTCACTTTCTTTGGAAAGGAGAAGATCAACTAACGAAATTAAATCTATATAAGCTTAAGCAAAAACCGTCTAAGTTTACATCCCACATAGATTAAAGAAGTGAAATAGTCCTTTTTTATATACTATAGTGAATGAAGATCATACATGTCTAGAATATTACTATGTTTTCGGATATATGTGTTTATGAAGTTGATGATAAACTAAAAATTTCAAACCTCATTGCCATATTTGTCACTTAAAAATGAGTAATCGAAACTTTTTATTTAGAAAAATTGTCCATATGTTTATATAACTAAGTATTTAGTAATCTTTTATCTATCTTTATATTTTATAATAAAACATAACCGTAACTATACCATCATTCTCAATTTAATTGTTAAACTAGACAATTTTTAGAATAAGTAATAGATGTTCAATAGAAACGTTTCACCAATCCACCTAAACTTACCTAGCCCCTAGCGTATGTGCAAATTATCCTTCAATTTGCATTAATTAAAATGTGAAGTGTTATAGACACATACAAATATTTTTGTAAAACCATATAAACCAAAGTTGATTTACTTTCAAAACAGATTTAGAATGAACCCAGCCAACCTCCCCTTGGCTCACTCTTTTATTATATGAATCAATTGCTATGATAGCAACTATTGTTTACAATACAGAAACTTAAACAATACAAAACAACTGAAGGGTTTCCCTCAATACTAACAATCACCAGAACTTATGAGAGAGATACACACTTTATCACACACAGATATTATGGAGATATGAAGAGAGATGTAGAGGACTCTAGCTTATATACTCTTGAGAATCAATGTTGCACTTTACTCCCTTAAAGTCTTAACACGGGTATAGCTTAAGCCTTGTAACTTTGGAGAAATAACACTTTCAGTCCTTTATGATGATAAAGCTTATATTCAACACTCCCCCCATAAGCTTTAGCCTAACTGCACATCTTCACAAGCACTAGCCAAACTGCACTCCCCCACAAGCTTAGCTTCCATGTACCTCTGTACTAGACTTAGTACTTGCAAAAACATTCAACAGCCCAAGACTTTTGCAAAACTTGTTATGGTCAGGAATACCAAGCCCCTTAGTAAACATATCAGCAATGATATCCTCAGACTTGATTTTCTTAGGCTTCAAAAAACCAGAAGCAACTTTTTCTCTTAGGAAATAGAGATCAATTTCAAAGTGTTTACTTCTTTCATGAAGCACAGGGTTAACAGCTATTTGCATAGCATAACTATTATCACACCACATTTCAATAGGTAACTCAACATCAACATGTAGATCTGCTAAAACTTTAGCAATCCACATAACTTCACAACACACATTACACATGGCTCTAAACTCAGCCTCAGTAGAAGACCTAGCCACAACAGCTTGTTTCTTGCTTTTCCAAGAAACCAAGTTGTTTCCCAAAAACACTGTATAACCAGTAACTGATCTTCTAGTTACTTTACATTTAGCCCAATCAGAATCGACAAAAACTTTCAATCCAACATCACAACAGTTCCCAAAAGTTATTCCCAGACCAGGCTCATTTTTAAGATATCTCAAAACTCTGAAAGCAAGCCTTAGATGAGACTTCATAGGCTTATGCATTACCTGACTTAAGCAATGCACAGCATATGAAATATCTGGTCTAGTTAAAGTCAAATATATCAATTTCCCAACCAACTTTTGATAATAAGTAATACCAGATAAAGGCTCATCATCACCAAACTTGGAAATTTGTTTCTTATTATCAGGATTAACTTCTATAGGTGTGCAACATGGCTTACAACCCAACATACCAAACTCTGTAAGCAGTACAACCCAAATCTTTTATTAAAAATTTAGAACTTAAAAACTTTTTGAACTTTTCAATCTCATCAATGTTGTTCCCAGTGATAATTATATCATCCACATACACTAGAAGAACTAACATAACATCTTTCTTATGTTTAACAAACATTGAAAAATCATTTGGACTTTGAATAAACTCATTTTCTTTAAGAACAGAAGTAAGTTTTTCATTCCACTTTCTAGGAGCCTGTTTTAAACCATACAAAGACTTGACTAACTTGCAAACCCTTTTGTCATCCTTATCAGAAAACCCTTCTGGTAAGGACATATAAACATCCTCTTCTAAATCACCATACAAAAAAGCATTGTTAATGTCAAGTTGAAATAAAGGCCACTTATTTTTAACAGCAATACTAAGAACACATCTGATGGTGACAATTTTCACTACAGGTGAAAAAGTCTCATCATAATCTATTCCCTTTCTCTGATTATACCCTTTAGCAACTAGCCTTGCCTTAAATCTTTCAACCTCACCATTAGCTTTATATTTTACTTTAAAAATCCACTTATACCCAATGGCTTTCCTGCCAACAGGTAATTCAACCACTTCCCAAGTTCCATTTCTATTTAAAGCTTCTATCTCTTTATTCATTGCTTCTACCCATCTTTTGTCCTTAACAGCTTCCTTATAAGTAGCAGGTTCATGTATTTTATTCAAACATGATATAAAAACAAAATTTTCTATATTCAGATTAGAATAATTGACAACTTTATCAATGTTGTACTTATGTTTTTTATCCAACACATAGTCTTTATATTTAGATGGTAAAGCAGCCATCCTACTAGTTCTTCTAACAGTTTGACCTACTGCTGGTTCAGGAGACTCAAACATTTGCCCAAACAAATTTAAATCTTCACCCTCAGACTCATAATTTTCATCATCATTAATAATACTCTGTATACCATCAGAAACAAGAGTTTCAGTTGCATACTTAGACTTAGTGTCCTTCCTACTAGATGAACTACCTAAGATATCCTCACTTTCTGTATCAGCAGTTCCTGCATTCTTTGCAGCTTCTGCTGAATCAGAACTAGGAGTGTTTTCTAGAGTAGTTTTATCTACAGTGCTGACACTAGGAGTATCATTATCTGACACAGACTTATCACTATTTTCTGCATTATCACTATTTTCATCATAGGGCTCATCAGATTCAAGATTACTTTGGCTGCTCTCATTATGTTGATCATAAAAATTGAGATTATTTAAGTTTTGTTCTTCAAACACAAAATCTTCAGTAAAAGAATTATTTTTAAAAGGAAACACTATTTCATAAAACTTCACATCCCTAGAAAAAATAAACTTCTTTTGTTCAAGATTAAACAATTTATTCCCTTTTTTTGTCAAAAGCATATCCAACAAACACACATTTGTCAGATCTAGAACTGAATTTATCAGATTCATTCAACACAGTTGAAAAACATAAGCAACCAAAGCACCTTAAATTTGACAAATTTGGCACAACTTTATAAATCATTCCATAAGGACTTTTTCCAGATAACACAGCAGTAGGTAACCTGTTAATCAAATATGCAGCAGTTAGAATGGACTCAGACCACATGTTCAAAGGTAACCCCCCCTGAAACATGAGGGCTCTAGAAGTGTTTAAAAAGTGTCTATGTTTTCTTTCAACTACACCATTTTGTTGGGTGTGTAAGGACAAGAAGTTTGGTGAAATATCCCATTATTAAGAAAAAAAACTGTCCAGTTTTTTGTTTACAAATTCTGTGCCATTATCACTCCTAAAAACTTTAACAGTTTTTTCAAATTGATTTTTAATGAGATTAACAAAGTTAACAATATTATCATATACTTCACCTTTATTTTTCATAAGAAACACCCAAACAGCCCTGGTGTAATCATCAACAACAGTCAAAAAATATTTAAAGCCATCCCTACTAGTCACTCTATAAGGACCCCACACATCCAGATGAACAACATCACCCAGAAATTTAGTCTTATGATCACTTAGAAGAAAAGACTCTCTAACTTGTTTAGCTTTATGACAAATTTCACAAGGACTAGAACTGGTAGTTTTAATATCACTTATTCTACTTTTAAGCACAGTTAAGACTTGGTCAGAGGGATGCCCAAGTCTGTTATGCCAAATACAATTTGATAAAACACAACTCTTAATGTTACTATTATTAACCCTCTTACCTTCATCAAGAAAATAAAGACCACATCTCTCACTACCGGTCCCCATTAGGAACTTTTGAGTTAAATCCTGAATTTTACATATAGAATTATTAAAGCTAACAATCACATTATTATCCTTAGACAACTTATGAACAGACAATAAACTGACATTAGAACCAGGAACAACCAACGCATCTTTAAGAACCAAATTATTACCAAATTTAAAACTGCCAATTTGTTTGACTAAGGCAACAGTCCCATTGGGATGTGCAACAGTTAAGTTTAAGTGTGAAACATAAATTATATCAAAAAGATATGTAGTAGAAAAATTTATGTGTTGACTTGCTCCTGAATCAATAATCCACCCAATATAAGTACTATATGTACTTATATTAGAGTTAAAGTTAAAAAAATCTACAAGAGAAGAAACTGATAACACAATTAGAAGTCATAACAGTACCTGCAATACTAGCATGAGACTTGCTAGCATCACCTGTACTACTGAGTAAATTCATTAATCTCTGATACTGATCACTAGTAAGAGTATGAGTAGTACTCTTACTAGTATCAGTCACATTATTAGCACTATTTTGATGCACATTTCCTTTTTTAACAAAACCAGGAGGATATCCAACCAACTCAAAACATCTATCAATAGTGTGACCAGTCATATTACAATATTTACAGACAAGATTAGAAACCCTGCCAAACCTTCTATTATTATTGTTTCTATTAGAGGTCCAATTATTGTTTTGAGAATTGACATTATTAGGCTTAGCAGCAAAGGCTGCAGCACCATTTTTAACAGTTTTATTAGCCACATTACTATTCCTGTGTGATTCATCTCTAGACAGAGTAGCAAAAGCAGATTTAACATCAGGCAAAGGATCAGTAGTGAGAATAAGGCTTCTCACATAACTGAAACCATCATCTAAACCTATAAGAAATTGCATCAGCCTCAAAAGGTCTGAATGCTTTTTCAGAGTGGGAGCAGTCTCACAAACACATGCAGGCATATCAACAAGGGAGTCAAACTGCCTCCACAAAGCATTAAATTCATGATAGTATTCAGATAGACTCATACCAGATCGAGTTAAAGTATGAATTTTATGATGCAAGTTATAAATCACAGAACCATCTTCCTTATTGTATGTCTCATTTAACTCATCCCAAACAGACTTAGCATTAACAGAAAACACTTGACCTTTATAGAGGTCTTGTGAAATACAACCAAGAATCCAAGATAACACAAAAGAGTTACACCTATCCCATTGAGTTTGATATAGAGCATCAGTGGGATCTCTAACACATTTCCCATTAATAAACCCAAGCTTATTTCTAGTATGTAAAGCCAGCTGCACGGCAGGAGACCAGACCTTATAGTTCTCAGTGCCTTCAAGTTTGAAGGTGATCAACTGAGCACCAATGTCTTGTGGGTGCAAGTATAAAGGGTCATATATATCCAATTTTAACTCACTACTACCCCCTTCTTGGCCCTTGCCCTTATCATCAGGACCATCAACCATGATGACCAATCAATAAAAAATAAATGCACAAACAAGAAATAGAAATAAACTGAAAAACCAACAACACCTTGTAACTCCTCAATCACAGATAACCACCAAGCAATTTCAACAACTCCAACAAACAAACCCTTAAACTACTCAACCTCCAAACAACCTAATCAAGAAACAAACAGAAAAAAAAACTAAAGAGAAGGCTTGAGAGGTGTTACAACCACGCAAGCTTCCAACCAGATCAAGAAGATCCAACAGAGAAACAAATGCAGCGGAATCAAACACCAGAAAACAGGAAATAAACCAAGAATAAGAAAAAACAGAAATAATAACAAACAATAACCAAGAAACAAACAAGAATCGCAAATCAAGAAAACAATGATAACCAATAATACAACCTGGATTAGGGTTTGATACAGAAAACCCTAATTAAAACAAGAAACAAAACTCCGAGACTCAATTGAATAACAAGATCACAAGATCTGTCATCAATTGAACCAGTAACCACCAGAATCGTAAAACCCCCAAAAAGTAGAAACCCTAATTTTGAAAAATTAAATTACTCTCCAGATCTTATCAATCCAAACTCAAAACCACATGAATAATCCCCAAAACAACAAGATCTAAACAATAGATCAAGAACCCCCAAAATATGAAGGAAACCCTAACTTTTAAAAAACGTTTTCAAGCTTCGGTATAGAGCAACCTGACTCTGATACCATGTAAAAACATATAAACCAAAGCTTATTTACTTTCAAAACAGATTTAGAATGAACCCAGCCAACCTCCCCTTGGCTCACTCTTTTATTATATGAATCAATTGCTATGATAGCAACTATTTTTTACAATACAGAAACTTAAACAATACAAAACAACTGAAGGGTTTCCCTCAATACTAACAATCACCAGAACTTATGAGAGAGATACACACTTTATCACACACAGATATTATGGAGATATGAAGAGAGATGTAGAGTACTCCAGCTTATATACTCTTGAGAATCAATGTTGCACTTTACTCCCTTGAAGTCTTAACACGTGTACAACTTAAGCCTTCTAACTTTGGAGAAATAACACTTTCAGTCCTTTATGATGATAAAGCTTATATTCAACAATTTTTTACCTTATGTGTCGAATATATGCCCAGCCTCAGTAAAGCGGGATGTTCCCATAGGCTAACTCGGTCAGTCACACAAGAACAACCAACAATTTAACTTTTTTTTTAGAAAGGCAACAATATATAAAAAAAACCTGAAAAAAGGGCAAGAATACAATACACGGCATCTCTCCTCAATTAAACAAGCTAATTAAAAGAGGACGAGACCCAAAAGAAGTAAGAAAAACAGAACCACAAAAACTCACTATCACTTAAGCTAAAGAAATAAAACATTTGCAAGGCATAACTATCACACATAAAACAAAACGAGCCATTGACACAAAGAGAAAGCAAAAGAACCTGGCCCACCAAAAGGAATCTCCTATGACCTGGACCACACATAACACAACCTAGACAAAGGAAGGAACAAATGTAAATAGACAAGACACATTGCATCACCTTATAAGCAGACCCAAGATGGGTAGCCAAACACATGAGAAAGTTGCAGACCATCAGACCCAGAAAAGTGCAGGCCTCACAGCACCATGAAGTTAACCATCATAGCAAAATTCGAACCTGAACTGACATAGAACTGATCAAACACTTACTGCAGACGCAAATTTATAGGGTCCCATAACCATTGTTTCCAATCCATCTCTTTATGCTTATTTGATCGACGCACAATCCACTCAAAGCTTTTTAATTGAATGTCTTGAACAATCTTGTTAGTACTTGTTATCTTATTACTAAACACACGAGCATTTCTTTCTTTCCATATGAAGTACCCGGTAGACCAAATAACCGCTTGCCAAACACGAGAAACATAGGTAGGGATATTAACATTTCCATTAGATGAAAAGAATTCATCAATAGAGAAAGCATTAACAATCCCCACCTTCCACCACTTGTATATCTTATCCCAAACACTCATAGCTAAATCACAAGTGACTAAACTATGAGCACACGTTTCCATAAAATTATTACAATTTGGAAAAAGAACTGAGTCCAAATCCACACCTCTTCTATCTAGCTCCACTCGAACCGGAAGTCTTCTTCTTAGGGCCCTCCACACGAAAACGTTAATTTTCTTAGGAACCAACTTGTTCCAAATAGTTTCTTGACCATCGCTATCCGAAAGTAGAATCTTTTCCTCGATCATACTTGATAATTCTTTGACCTTGAAATCACCATCTCCACCAAGCGACCATCTCCATCGGTCCCTAAAATTATAAGAAATGACAACATGTTGCAAAACTCCAAGAAGATCCTCAACCTCCTTACTAACTCTACCCCTAACACTTCTAACCCAATCCCATTCCCACACCCATCGGTTATCCACCCAGACCCCTCTATCCATCACACTAACATCCTTCCGCCTATCTAAATGAAACAATTTAACTTTTTTAATTTCGTTTAAAAAAACTAGTTTTGAATGGCTCACAAAGTTTTGTTAGCTAACCCAACAGTGCAATCATCGTGTGAAAACGATAATGGAAGCTAAACCATCTCATATACAATTTTTACAACAAACTAAGTTGTGCCTCCATGTAAGGGCTCTATTCAGCACATATGACTTATGCAAGTTGCATTACAGCCTATTGTCACCACAACCAAACAAAAAGGAACGATAATGGGAGACTAAACCCATATTAGGAACCGAATCCAATTGTGCCGTCACTTAATAACATTATTAAACAACATAACTATTATCAAAGTGGCTTCAAAGTACAAACGCTATGTAAGTATATAGATATATGGTGTATGGAAATGCAAGTGTCAAAATGTAGGTATGTACATTAGTTGATAAAAAGCATTCTCCTCTTTGCTTCCCACATAGGCTAAAGAAGTGAGATCGTTGTTGTTTATATACTCTAATAAATGAGTTTCAAACATGTTAAGAGTATTACCATGCTTTTCAAGCACTTGGTTGTTAATGAAGTTGGTTATATTAAATTTCAAACTTTGTTAACAAACATATGTACTTGAAAACAAATATAAAATGATTGACTTTTTAAATATTTGTTCACACTTGAGCATATATGAGTTTGGTCTTATAAAATCTTGACAAAAGTTAAATGCAGAACAATGATTATCTAAAGATCAAATCAAGACATCTCAACCATCCATTTATTTTAAATCTAAAGATCTAGATTAATCTTCACTTCAATACAATTATTTATTGAAGGGCACTTTTATAATATCATTCAAAACTAAATACATCATTTAAAGGTCTGGTACACCCTCCTCATTTACTCATTTCTTATCTCTAACGCTTATCTCCACCATCACAAAACCATAACTGCCACCATCTTCATTTTCGCCACCGAGATCTGTCAACTACCACAGGATATACATCTAATTCTCCTTCGACACTAACAAAACATGTAATATTCAACACTTCGGTTGCATCTTCAAGATCTAATTAACATAATCATTTTTATTTAAAGAGAGGGTGTGATTAATGGTGTTGGGGAATGGGTGAGATGTTGGAGGAGATTTGGTGGCAAGATGACGTCATGGTGACGATGGATTCGACAGAGTCGATTAAGTCGCGGTAGCAGTTGCCGATGAGGAGACGGAGGTCTTGGGATTTTTGGTGGATTTTGGGAGTGTGTTTCGGATTGGATTTTGCTGATCTCGGAGATTGGTTTGGTTCAGAAGAGGTGTTCGGTGTCTAGGGGTGTTTGGGACTATGGTGATTGTGTGGTTGTCGACATTGTGGTGGTGTTTGGATATGGAAATGTGATGAGTTGTGATTTGGTTTAAGAGGTTGTTAATGAGTGTGATTTGTGATTTGGTGGTGTTAGAGGAGTTTGTTGTATTTTGTGAAGAAGGAGGGATCAAGATATGGGAGATGAAGTTTGGTTTTTGGGGAAGTGAGAGTAGATTGGTTACTTTGTATCTTGCAATCGTCCCTGCAAATACAAACACAACAGAACATTCAAATAGACAAAGGCAAACAATCTATCTATTTTAACTAATAAAACACAGTTTTTAAACCTCTCTCTTAATCAATTTTTTCTAAAAATACTGAGTTCTAACAATGCGACATTTGTCTTCTTTGGTTTTTTTAGAAGTTCACTTTGATATTGCCGAGTTAATAAGTGTACATGATTAATTCGGTCAACTTGCTGAAGAAAAATCATACAGAAGTAGATATAGTCAAATTAGTATTTAATAAAATATTCAATGATTTCATAATTTGATTCATCCCAAAGTTTCGAAACAAATCATATTATGCATGTATTATTTTAGTGTTAAGATCCATAACTTTGGGAAATGTTTATATTGGTCATCTATAATTTTGTGAAATAACTTACCTTTAAAGATGTACAAAATGCAAAGCATTCTCAAACTGTTAAATGATGCTTTTTGTCAAACCAATATATGTAGTCCCTTATACAAGTTACTTTTGTATACAACTATTTTAACGTGGTCATAGTTTGATGATGTTCAACAAGTTTTTGATCAAATGTCTTGGTATTATATGCAAGTATGCAACTATATTGTTTATTTAAAACTTACCATGAAAGTTGTCGCACATGTATTTTCAATTAAAATAAAGGGGCAATTACATATATCCCCATTAAAACACTATTAATTACATATATCCCCACCAAAACTTTAAAATAACAAATATTCCCGACTTTACATATTAAACTCTCATATTTACCCATATTAATGAATTTAATTTAACATATGACATTTATACCCTTTTTTGATCCATCACTATTTCAATTTTCAAACCCCGTTACTACTTCAATTCCAGCACCCCAATATTATTTCCAACAAATCACGATAAGCATACAATTACATAACAAAACTAAAACTTATTTTAAAGTTAAAAAAAAAAAAAAAAAAAAAAAAAAAAAAAAAAACTTCATTACATCATTCAACTAATTTTATATTCAGCTCCAAAAGTTGCAACCACGATCATTTGACTAATTTTGTAATCATCAGTTTAAATCATAAATATGAATGAAAGGAAAACAGATATCAAATGTTATGTCATTTTAACAAATGAATTCCGATGCAACTTAAACATGAATATATGGATATAGTCAATATAAAAGAATTACTCCACCAGGTAGCCTTCACAGTTAATTAATATTTCGGAATTAATTGTGAATTGATGATTGATTAAGAAGATAGAGTGGTAGAGTTAAAACAAATATAACATAAAATAATTTGTCGCTTTGACGTCAAAGCGAAAAAGAAAAGAAAAAAATAATTGTCGCCTTCACGTTACAGTTAAGAAAAAAGTGTAAGCGAAAACTGAGTAAAAAAAATAAGGGTATAATTGGATTAGAATAAACATTGATGAAGGTTGGGTATATTTGTTATTTTGAAGTTTTAGAGGGGAAATATGTAATTAGTAGTGTTTAAATGGGGATATATGTAATTCCCCCATAAATAAATGTTGCACTTTACACGTTTTGTTGTAAGCCTTAACGTCAATTGCACATTTCTAATGTGTTGCCTGAAAATTGCGATATTAAAAGGATAATGGCTTGATTTACTCAATTACTCGATTATATATATATATATATATATATATATATATATATATATATATATATATATATATATATATATATATATATATATATATATATATATATATGGGAAAATATTAGCTACAATTGAATTGTAGCCAATTCCCTACAATTTGTGCTACAAATTGTGGGTCCCTGATCCATTTTGTGGGTCCCTGACTTCTTTCTGTGGGTCCCTGATTCATTTTCTTGTGTATTTTAGTGGAGAATTGTAGCTAATTGGCTACAAAAAAATGTAGCCAAGCTTACCCCTATATATATATATATATATATATATATATATATATATATATATATATATATATATATATATATCTTGTGTTTTATTCAACTATATTTTCTTTTTGAAGCAATACTATTATCTAAGGTGCGTAATAATCATCGAGGATAATACTTTTAAAAAACATCATACTTTTCCAAAAATATTTTTCTAAGTAGCGAACAAAAAAAAAAATAAAAAAAAAAAATCTTATGAGTACTAATGTTGACACTTTATGTGAGTAGTAAAAATCTATAATGACATAGTTTTTGTTTGGGGGTTGAAACTCACACCAAAATAAACGATTCCCATACCACAATCATGCATATATCATGTTGTAACTTGTGCAATAATCATGTGATATTGTGGTGTGTGCATTTATTTTGGTGTGAGTATCAACTCCCTTTTTGTTTGATTGATAGTTTAAAATCAATTGTGAAATACAGTTGCCTATGTCCAGTCACTCGAGCTTATTTAGTTAAGCTCTATACATTGATGAAGAAATGCATTTGTCTAACAATTACAGAAACCAGTATCTCTTCATCGCATATAATTTATTCACCTCTTCTTCATCAATAACCTAATGGCGAGGTTTGATAGTGATATTCCGTGTACGTGTACTCCAAAGATATAGGTGACTTTCTATTACCAATTTGCACATTTACAGGTTGCTACGAAGAGGATGCATTGTTATGTGGTAGCACTCTCAACATACTATTCATGCTCAAGAATAACGAGTACAATATATCTCACATAGGTGCTTGGGCCATCCTCGAGGGTGGGTGAAGTGGGCGACCGCCCAGGCCCTCACTTTATAAGGGCCCCAAAGTTTATGTTCAACGTATAAAACTACAAAGATGATATAAATATACATAGTGAATAATGAAACGAACCGAAAACTTTATACATTAGTGCTTTAGGAGTGACATTTTACATAAATATTTTTCAGTGTGCGTTTTAAAAAAGAAATACGATTTTCATTTAGCATTTAAGTTAGGGCCTCAATTTTAATTCTCTCCCAGAGCCTCCAAAAACTCGAGAACTGACACGCACATGCAGTTGTTAAAAGAGTGTCTGAGGCGCTCCTAGGCTTTGAAGCCCGTAAGGCTCAAACAACAGGGCTTTTTTTTAAGTGAGGCTTAGGACATTCAAGAGGCTCACCAAGGCTCAGCGCCTTGGTTGCGAGGCCCTTATGGGCTTAGGCACACCTCATGCAAATGTGGGGCTTTATACATTTTTTAATTCACAAAATTAAGATTTTGAATGTCTACATTTCATGATGATGATTTAGAAAAAAAAATTGTGTGCATGTTATCTCAAAACACATCGAAGTTTGGGTTATTTATACATGGAGGACAGAGTCGAGAGACATTAAGAGAACATAGTATCATATTGTTGGATACTATAAGTGACATAACACTAATTAAGTTTAATATATATAGCTTTACATTTTTCTCAACACAATGCGTTTCACATACACGAGGCTCGCACCTAGGCCCCAAAGACCTCTCCGCGCCTTAATGCGCTTTAAGCTTTTTAAAACATTGCTGACACGTGCATTCTGAATATATATGTGTGTCTTCATGTTAACCAATTTTTTATCTGAATACGAAGAACGATGGTTAATTTGCGGGTATAGTACATTAATTAAAAAATTTGTAGTCAAACGCACGAGAGAACTTTCCGGTAATCTCTTCACATAAGAAAAAATACAAATCGCGTATGTTGCACTAAGTGCCGAGGGCCGATACATACCGAATAATCTGCTAATACTGCTTCCAATATATCTACAGCCTCAAAGAATTCAACACATGAAGAATTTGTAGATAAGTTTTTTTACAAAGATATGTATCAGTTATTGAAAGAAGTTGCCTATTGGAAGATGACTTAATAGACTAATTATGAGGTTCTTCTCTCAATATTCTCTTAATTCGGCAACTTATTTCATTTTCATTTGCTTAATTTGATGACATTACTTTTGTTCGAAACTTCAAGGCTCAGTTGATGGCAAATGCACCGGTAGCAGCAAAAACAAGGATACTAAGGTATAGCTTTTTTACTTCATGTTTGATAGATTAAAAGTGGCTATTTGTGTCTTAAAATGTAGTTACTATACAAACATGCTTCTGTTTTGTTTGAACCTAAATATAGAAACTTGAAACCAAAGAAGCCTCCAAAACTACTCTCATTATTTATCAGTCAACCTAGCAATGTCAGTTTTCAGTGATGCTTGAGAATTGAGATAATTGTGTGTGGTAGGTTGTAGAGTTATAATCACAATTTAGATGAAACGCACTTTTTTTTGTACTCAGTTGTCACAACAACTAACCATAATGCATTGCTTGGTAAAACTAATATATTAGACTTCAGAACATGACCCAACATGTTCGTAGCTACTCGCTAGCCCTTTCATGTAAGTATCGCTCTTCAAATCCCATAGTTCTTTGTCTGCATAATAGATTGAAATAAGTATTGCTTTAGCGTGGAAACTACTTTCTTATACTTACTTTAGGTGGTTGGGCTAAATCACTTTGGAAATCTACATCTTTCATAATCACATGTGGCTCAGGTATGTAAAATGATACTACTTTACCCATGCATATTGGTATTGATTATGAAAGTACGTATCAACTTAATTATAAACAAATGGAGAAGATGGTTGTTAGTTTATTTACTTCAAAAGCCAAATAAAGAATGGAGAGACTCATTGATATGGAAAAGAATAATGCTAAATACCCATTTATCATTTTCAAAAGACAATGCCAAACACTATATTACTTTATTATATAACATGTGACCGGAAAATATGTTTTTATGTTAGTGATTATATGTTTCGTTTGTTTAAGGTTGAAAAAGTGGATATATAAATGCAAAATTACCTCAAATTGAGTGGCTTTTACAGAAAGTACAACAGTAAAGGAATGCATTTTTCATAGGACCGGTTTATTTTATAACATTATTGATTATGTTATGTTTTAGAAGAAGTAAACTTAAACATGTCGGGCTGCAATTTACGGACTGTTTCGATTGGCTTATTAAAAAAGAGCTTGAGTAGTTTTGAAAAGCCCATAAAATTGCGTAAATGTGCCAATAAGCCCCATTTGTTTGAGTGTATTATGTTTAGAAACTGAAATAAAGCATTAACCTTTCTAAATAAACTAATCCAAATACCCCATGTGGTAAGCCTGAACAGAATCCAATAGGTAGATTAATCCAATTGATCTAGGATGAGGAAGATAAAAAGCCCAAACATGTCTACTAATACTTTGCTCGATTAAAACTAAACTAGCAAGTTGCTCTAAAGTATTTATAAGAACTATGTTTGATATAAACAAGGTTGAGTCAGATTTTTGCCACAAAATTATTAGTAGAGACATGACACTTTTATTCAATTTTTGAAAGTATAGTGTCAAATACTAAGTAAAAATACTTATTGTGCTCTTAGGTCTTGAGACCTTGGTATTTTCATATAATCAATTTCTCAAGCAAGTGCATAAATCAAGTGAGAAGATTGAAGGAAATGTTAACTTTAAATACCAAATTTCCCATATTTTACAAGGTGAGTTATTTAAACCCACATACAAAACAAAATATTTTATGTTGTTTTTGTTTTTATACACAGCCAACAATATGTAGCCCGTCTCTCGCGTTAAGAGCAAAAATGATTGAAGATAGTTATCTGTGATGAAGACCGATACCTCACGAATAACTCAACCAACATGATCTACAAAAAAGTGCTACACAATATGAGATCACAATTGCATGTATCCGGATCTCATGTTAGTAGAAAACAAGGATTTAAGGTGGTTATGTTTTCTTTTCGGTTATTTGACTATGACGTTTCATTATTACGTACTTTATACTTTACGTTTGATTATCCAAATGTGGTTTTTCTAACCTCTAACTTCATAATATGCAATGTCATTCATTATTTGTTTTCAACGTTGCTTTAAAATACCCGTGAATTTCACAGGTCTTTTAGCTAGTTTGTATGATATACCAATGTTACTGGTATAATTTACGTGAAAATATACTAATAGAAATGTTAGTATGCTACTACTATTTTCATGGTATTATTTTAACAAAGTTGGCTTTTTTTTTTTTTTTTTTTTTTCTTTTTTTTTTACAAGCAGCAATGTAAAAATGAGTATTTAATTTTCAAAATATTTATATTACTTTTATACTATGTGTTAGGTTACATAAAAAAAAAAAAAAAAAAAAAAAAAAAAAAAAAAAAAACTAGTTTTTTTTGACAAATAAAAAATTAAAATTTTTATTTAAAATCCTGTGGGATTTTTTTACGAATCCCGTGGGATTTTTTTACAAATCACGTGAGATTTTTCTGGACGGAAATTTTGAAAAAAAAATAGTTCGTCTTTTTACAAATCCCTTGGGATTTTTTTTCGAACCCCGTGGGATTTTTCTGGACGGAAATTTTGAAAAAAAAAAAAAGTTCGTCTTTTTACGAATCCTGTGAGATTTGTTTACGAATCCCATGGGATTTTTTTATGAATCCCGTGGGATATTTTTACGAATCCCGTGGGATTTTTCTGGACGACAATTTTGAAAAAAAAAATTCTTCTTTTTACGAATCTCGTGGGATTTTTCTGGAATGGAATTTTTTTTTTTTTAAAAGTTCGTCTTTTTACGAATCCCGTGGCATTTTTTTACGAATCCCGTGTGATTTTTCTGGACGGAAATTTTGAAAAAAAAGTTCGTCGAAAGTATATAAAAGTGCATATCAATAGTAAGATGATTTTTTTCTCGTCGCGATGGTGTATTTTTTGTAGCTTGAAGATTTACCGTTTGCAAGATATGTTGTTTTTTAAAAAATGGTGAAAATTGGGTTTTTATAGAATTACATTTATATCCTTCATTTGTTAATTTTTGCTTTCATCTTATCCATTGGATGAAAAGAAGATGAATGGTTGAGATCTTATGATTTGTTCTTTAGTTTAGATGTGTTTTGTATTGATCTCACCTCATAAAATCTTACCATTGGACTACTCAATTATGCACAAAGTTCAATTTTAAACTCATCGAAATGTCCATTGCAATCCATGTGGCTAAGAAATGAGGCAACTCTAATACAACATTGGTGACTTCATCAGACCACTTTGCTGTCTTCATTTCGAGAGAGGAATCAAGAGACAGGGTGACAACTATTGTCCTACCAATGTTCAATTCGATATATTACAAGGGACCAACGAACGCGTGTCAACATAATTATCCAAGTTGGGTAGATGTTTCACCCTCACAAGTCCAACTAAACAACTCGTGAAACCCGAGTCTGAGTCTCGTTCACCTGGTACAAACTATTGAAGTTTTTCAAAGAAATACTTAACCACTCACACAAAGTTTTCCTACTTATCGTATACTAGAATACGAATTTTGTCTTAAATGCCAAGGAAAGTATATTTCACATGGAGAACACTTGAACTAAGCGTAATGTAAGTTTGAAATTTCAACTCAGTAGAGACCGATTGAGTTACTCGAATCAATTAGGACCAAAATTATATTTTACTTAAAATTAACAACGACACTTTATTAACTTCATGGCATGTTATTTAAGAAACAAAAAATGATGCGCATTACTGTCAATCTTTTCCTTGATCACGACCAAATAAAAAGAATACGAATGTGGGAGTAAACCGACCGTTTGAGGATCTCAGAATCCAATTGCGTTGTTACTTACTACCCGTATTTGAACTTTGGCATTAATTACTGAAGTAGCTTCAAATTATAAACACTCTATAATAAGCAAATAAATGGTATAGATTTCATAACTACCATTTTAACATGCATCCCGCATAGGTTACAGAACTTAAATTTTCCATGTTTATATAGTGTATGTATCAAGTATATACATTTCAAGATGGTTCTAAGTTTTCAGATAAAGTGTTGGCGAAGTTCATTTATAAAGCTAAAATAATAAAAACTTCCCGATTAGATTTACCTTTAAAATTAGTATTAATAAATTCATAACTTTTAATATTATTTTCAGGTACAAAAAAATGTGCGCCCCAAACTTCTTATTTACAGAGGTTGTCTATATATTTATGTTGCTAAGTATTTAGTAATCTTCTATTTAACCGACAAAGCGATCCGTAATTTTATCATCTTTCTCGATTTCAATTGACTCGTAGCAATTGTTATTTGGACATTTTAAACACTAATTACCATATTATAAATCAACAGGCATGTGGCCTAGTGGTAAATGCTTAGGTTGTTAAGCGAGCCACAAGTGAGAGTAGTACCGGGTAGGTGACCTACCGGGAAGTCCTCACTTGTGGTCCACATGCTCTGTTGATATTTGCAATGAGAATTTGTGCCCCTTAGACTAAGCCGCTGGGGGTTCAAATCTGAGCAAGGTCGGGGTTTTCATCCGGACGTTACTCCAGCAAGGAAACTTGTGTGGAGGCGGTACGGTTTCCTCGCGGCACTGAAGCCATACATTGTACCAGCGTGGACCCGGTTAAGACAACATAGTCTGGTCGAGGTGGTGATTAGGGCCCTCTGATTAGGAGGGTGGTACTTGTGTGGAGGCGGTACGGTTTCCTCGCGGCACCGAAGCCATACATTGTACCAGCGTGGATCCGGTTAAGACAACATAGTCTGGTCGATGTGGTGATTAGGGCCCTCTGATTAGGAGGGTGGTAAAACCTAAGTTGAAAAGTTACCTATAAAAAAAAATTACCATATTATAAGAAACCGCTTTGGCCGTTAGTGTTCATGCACTGTCTCCAATCTTACCTAGAAACGTGGGGTACAAAACTAGTTTTATGAATAGAATAAAAATATTATTTTCAAGACACGTTGTTCCATATCATCGTATTATAATCGATTGAATAATATTTTGTTTTGACAGCTCCTCACCCACTCCTCCCAAACGTTGAATAAATTATAAATTGCATGTGCCACCTCCTCATTTCTGCTTATTATATTGTTAATCATTTAGAGCTCAATCACATCATTAGTCATCAAAATTTTTCGAAATACTAACTTATTTTACACATTACAAAGTCATTAAAAAAATTGACCGTTATTAAATAATGAATTAAAACACAAATATGAGAGAAAGAAAGAATTATTCATTACTGATGATCCAAGAGGTTACAAGTATGTACTCCCCCCGTTTCATAATTATTGTCCAATTTGACTTTTTTGAGTCTTTTTGTTTAACTTTGACCACTAATATTTTTATTTATGTTATATAATACTTGTTGAAATTTATACCAAATGCACATATATTTAAAACCAATATATTCATATAATACTTGATGAAATTCATACATTTTTCATTAAGTATTACATTACACAAATAAAAATATTTATGGTCAAAGTTTAACAACAAAGACTTAAAAATGTCAAAGTAGACAATTATTATAAGACGGAGTTAGTAGTATTTATAAGGTAGATAAATAATGCAAGACTTTAGTGGGCCACTTGAGATGACGATGACTATACATAAGCCCATTATTAATATTGACAACTCTCTTTATTTAATTTTCACCGTTTATTATCACTATACACTACTTCAATAAAACATTCTCAAGAAAAACTCAATTAAAAAAAAAAAAAAAAAAAAGAACTTGATGAAGGAAAAAGAGTGCAGTGCGCATAATACTCCTCATTTAATGTATATCTCTCAAGCTCCGAATGTCAATCTCTCGAAGCAATTGCTCAAACACTTTTGTCGGCAAAGATTTTGTGATAAAGTCTACTAAACATTTGATGTTATAAATTAGTCCCGCAAATATGACAAAATATATATTTAGCTTCCAACCCAATATCAATGCATTGGTTGAAAAGTACCTATTTTTTTTTCTTTTTTTTTTTGGTAAAAGAGACGATACCTCGGAAAATATGTTGTCATATTTGCATAACACATACATACCCCGGCATTGGTTGGAAAGTACTTATAGATATATATATATATATATATATATATATATATATATATATATATATATATATATATATATATATATATATATATATATATACTAAAACCCATTGCGGTGCACTGTAGCTACTGTACATAGGCAATTTTCATTTTAGACCCTTAGGTTATTGATCAATTGCAAAGTTAGTCCTTAACGTCCGTTACCTAACAGTAGTGGATTAAATTTGCAACGGAACAATAACTTCAGGGGCTATTTCTGTGCAAATATTAAGCAAAAACAGCCACTGAGGTTACCTTTTATTTTCAGCGTTAGTCCCTAAGGACTAACTTTGCAACAAACCGCCACTTTCAGGGACTAAAAAGGAAAATAGTGTTGCTACAGTGCAAAACAGTGCTACTACAGTGAGGAATAGTGCATGTACTGTACATAAGGAATTTACGAAAATGGTCCCTCAGGTTAGCTGTAAATCGCACCGTTAGTCCCCCGTTATCAATCTTTTGCAAATTTAGTTCTTAAATAAATAAAAAAAATCTTTTGCAAATTTAGTCCCGTAAATAAAATAAGAGAGGGCAACGCACTCCCGCGACAACATGCGGGTTAACCCGCTCGTATAACTACTAAAAGAGATCAATACACTCACATAACGCATATTCATTGCAAAGTTTACATTAAAGCGTCGATTGCATTTATTTTTTGTATTCAAGGACCAATTCTTTTTTAGAGAAATATGCAAAAGCAATTCGTATGAAATGCGTCCAAATGACATAGATCCATATAAGGATTCATTCAATTTGATCAAGTAAAGTTCTTGAGAATTTAATAATTGCTTCACGAAGCTAAAGTTGCGAGACATACTTGAGGCATCATTGTTTCTTCGTGGAATCTCAGTTATATAAGAGAGCTCTAGTGATACTCATTTAAAGGCGAATTAAATACTTCTAGATTGCTAATCTCATAAGATATTTGCATCCACCTCAAAATAGTATATCTTTTAATAATTACATGTCTTTGTAAATTCTTTAATTGCAAAATATATATCTTAAAGCACACAACTTTAGAGCTCTTATTTCACATCTGCAAAATGACCGATGTAGATCCAATAGCTTTTACCAATTTACGTGTATGGACTTCAAGTCCAATTACTTCTCGTATTTGGAAGAGATAGCGACTTTTCATGTTGGCCAATCATTTCAATGAGCGCACTTTTAGACAATAATTATTATGATCCTCATTGGGCATAATAACAAGTTCTTTAAGCACTATAAACAAATATTTGAGGTTCTTTAGGAACCTTCATGCCCAATGTCTTTTTATGAGACTATTATTGAGTTTTTATAACTCGAGCAGTTATCTTGGTTTCATGTTTCATATTTTTTATCGAGGATTTTAGCATGCCTAGCTGAAATTGTGTTTTAAGACGGTGTATATCAATGGAGATTGGATTATCGTTTCAATTATAAATTTATAATATTTCTTGCTTAATAGAATATGATAATTCGGTCTAAATTTGCAGCTAGTTCTTCTCTCCCTATGAAAGAGTTATCCTTATCTCATATTTGTGCATTTTAGTGGAGTAATTTAAGTATATAATACGTTTGGTTTGTAACCAAAACAAATTATAAAGGGAGGATTTGTAGTAACATGTCGGCATGATGCTAATTTTATCGTTGTGTATATTATAGCATGGCCCATACAACAACAAAGAGTTTTTCTCTCATTATCATTGAGATTTTGGATGTAATTCATCGCATATTGATAATGAAATACCTACTCTGGAATGTTATCCTCTAATTTTAATAAGTTGAGCTATAAATCATGCAAACTCGAGGTTGCTATTTTGATGACCATTTAAACGATGTATTGATTTAAAAACCCTAAGAGGTTCATACAATGAGTATGTATGCCTACATATATCCAATTGTTTTCATTCCAGAAACTTGAGGGATTGAGTCCCCAATCAATTTGATAGATGAATAATCAACTTATTTTGAGAGATAATAACATCAGATTAAAGAATCTATCATTTTATAGTTTTCGCAATATTAACGACTCGTGATGGTATAACCGGTCATGCTAAAAAATATTATAATTATAGCCCAAAAACTTATGTGTGGCCATTAATTATCTTTCACTAATATCTGTATAATGCACGTTGAGGAAGATGCAAAAGAATATTTAAACTTCCTTCCTTATGATGACTTTATATTTTATTGTCTATATAGAGCATTCATATAAATGTCAAAATGTGCTAGTATCGATTCTTATATGTATGAAGATATTGTGTAATTTCTTTGACACACTTATATTTTGCATAAATCAAATTTTCATTTGCTCGATTCTTATTTTGCCATTATTAGTGGTTTGTCCTTTTTCATATTACTTCGACCATATTCATGACTATGAAAATGATCTTTAAGTTTATCATTACATAATCACATTCACTTGAGAAAATGAAAAACTTATGTTGATAACTTTATAACATTCGCATGAGGGAATAAAGATCTTATGTTAATCATTTTATTAACACATTTTCTTGAGTTAAGATCTCATTGTTTTCTAGCCTCATGATACATTGTTCATCTTTTCTTTTATCATGCAGCTTGAAGTTATTAACTGTGTTTTTTAAATTAACACATTGATAGTTAAATTCACCACGTCCATAATCACAATACTCTATGATTATCATTATTATTGTCACAATCATTTTGAGAATGGACTAAGAGTTTCCCGGGTTTCATAGATTCTCATCAAAAGTTCATGATTTGTTTGGAAACAAGAAGGGCTAAGAGCATGGGGTATGGTCCTCGCCGGGCCATTTCGTTTCCAACGTGGCATCTCGCCGGTCCATTTCTTTTCTCGCCGTGATACCATGCACCCTCGCCGAAGAGAATCTCGCCGTTGCAACGAAATGAATACGACAAACCTATTTCAAATTCTACCCGTTTAAATGTTACCGTTTAATATGCAACGGTTCTTTGTTTTTTTTGTTTTTTTTTTTCTTTTTCAAACCAAATATTTTACCCCCTTTACTCTATAAATAATACCCATATTTTATAAAAACATTCACACTTCACATTCATAACCAAAAAAATATTATCTTCATCATCTTAATCCACAACCAAAAATGTCTCAAGATCCCAACGAGATGTCGTTTACGAATCTACTTAACTCGTCTTCCTCAAACCCGTCCACCCCATCGTCTCAAAGCTCACAGAATTCTGCGCAAGTCGGATTTCAAGCTTTTCAATATCCAAGAGCATCACCACCGCAATTTTATCCATCACCACCGCAATATTATCCGTCACAACCATCACAATCGCAATTTTATCCGTCACAACAACCACCAACGCAATTCTATTCGTCACAAGAACCACCAACGCAATTCTATCCATCACAACAACATTACGTTGAATCACAATTCAAAGTACCTCAACCACCACCAACCGAAACACGTGAAGAACGTCGACAAGGAAAGAAACCGGCCAAAACGACAAAGAAGAAAAAGAAGGTCGTTGTGAACTTGGACGCGGACGAGGAGGATGAGGACGATGAAGAGAGTCGAACCACCATTCATTGGTCAAGCCAAGAGGAAAAAATATTAGCCGAGTTTTGGGTCGAGGTATCCCAAAACGCCGCTATCGGTAATGACCGACTAAACGATGCGTTTTGGACTCAGATTTGGGAGGACTTCAAGGCTCGTAGTCCAGAGCCTTATCGTACAAAAAGTATGTGCACGGGAAAATGGACTTGGATAAACAGTGATTGCCAAAAGTTTAATGGGTTTTACAAGCATTTTCAGCGTAAATCCAGGGAAAATGATGCTGATCACATTGAGAATGCAAGACTTTCTTTCAAAAATGGGACGGGGAAACAGTTTACTATGGTTTCGGCATGGAAGGTCTTGCGACAATATCCCAAATGGGACGCGCCGGAGGGGTTCAATGTAGATACTATGGTCGATGTATTCGGCCCTGATCCTAGAGCTCGTCCAGCCGGCAAGCCTCGTCCAGCAAAAAAATCTAGATCAGTGGAGTCGTAAACGAGCACCGGGGGGAGTCAATCGGATGCTATTGGGGAAGCTTTAGCTCAAGAGTATAAACGTAAAGTTGACGGAGCGCGACAAGTGTACGAGGCGAAGATTGCGAGAGAAAAGTCGGAGCAAGTGTGCCGAGAAATGGAGTTTCTCATGCACGATATTGAACATTTGCCGGAGCCAAAAAGATCGATCCTCAAGAAGAAACAAGACGAGTTGGTAGCTAAATACTACAAATGAAGTTGTATTATTTAAGTTTCGTATGGTTTTTATTTTCCGTATGTTTTTTTTTCGTATGTTTTTTATTTTTCCGTATGTTTTTTATTTTTATTTTCCGTATTGTATGTTGTATTTTTATTTAAATGAATGAAATGAATTTAGTTGTGTTTAGAAAATATGAAAAATAAATAAAATGATAGTGTGGGGCCCAAGTGAAGAGAAGTGACTATGTTGTGATTGGGGGGTATTTTTTTGTTAGTGTATTGGAGTGATGTGGAAGCGATGTGGCACACGTGGGACCCAAGTGAAGAGAAGTGGGGAGCTCACCATACCCCATGCTCTAATAGATTTTTATAAAACTTTTTGTTTTTTTATTTAAAGAACCACGTTCTTGATTATTGCAATAGTAGCATATTTGAGGCATACTAATTAGAGAATATATTCTCTAACATGTCTTTACTTGCACCTTTTACCTCACATAAATTTGATTAAGATGTAATATAGAATATTGTAAAATTGCACTCGTTTATACTTTTAAAATCTTGCAACATGAGGTGCATCTAATAATAGCGAGTCTTTGAAAGAGTTATATTTTTTGATGGTCAAATATTTATTTATTTTAATCAAACACTGAAATTGTGAAATTGAACTTGCTTATACTTTTATAATTTTGCAACATGAGGTGTATTTAATTGTAGCGCGATTTCAAATAATTATTTCATTTAAACGGGAATATATCCTCTTAGATTTTGTCATAATTCTAATGGGAATTTCATCGTTAAGGGTGCGTTTAGTTGGAGAACAAATTCTCTTATTTTTTATTTTTAGTTTTGTAAAAATTTGGAAGGAGAATTAATCTCCACAAAACACTTGAAAATATAGAAAACGCGTTTAGTTGATGTTTATATTTTCTGTTTTGAAGAAAAGGAGGGAGGGTTGAGGGTTACAAAGGAAAACAAGAAAAACAACCAAAATTTGTTTTGTAATTTTCCTTGTTAAGTTAGGAAATAGGGGATTTGTGTTTTGCAAAATATTTTGTTAGAAAACGTTGACTTGAACGCGATATCTGTTTTCCTTGTTTTCCACAGAACATTTTATGGAAAACAAGAGTGTTTTCCCTCAACTAAACGCAACATAAGTATTTGTTTTTTCCTTTTTTGTCCTTTTATGTAGGTCATCACAAAGATGATGACGGAGTAATATCTTTGCTTTGGCCGGCTCTTGTAAAGATGCCTTGTTTTTGGTTTTGATGTATTCTCCAAGATAACTCGTAATAGCATGTGTATTTGTTTAGTAGCTCTTGAGGAGCCTTTAATGCTGCAATATAATGTGTAATACTCACGTTATGCTACATTTTTTATATTTTATCTTGCAACTTGCGGTTGCCAATAATGCTTTTAAAAAAGCAGCACAATAATTCTTATATCATAACTTTGTAGATGTAAAAAAAAGATTAACGTAGTTTTATAATTATAAAGAAAAATCTTACCTAGATAAGCGGGGTACAAAACTATAACGGAGTATATGAAGTAGAATAAAAAACCTTAAACAAGTCGTCACTCCCGTAATATCAAGATACGTTGTTCCGTATCATCATATTATAATGAGAGTTGATACTCCTATTATATTTTTAATGCAAATACCATTTTACACAAGTTATAAAAATTGCAGTACAACACTTTAATACACGGTTGTAGTATTTGCATCAAAAAAATATGATGAGAGTATCAACTCCCTATTATAATCACTTGAATAATAAAACGGGATGAGTTATTCACACTCTCCCATAGAGAGAGTATCCAATCATTGAATACATCATCGACTTGCACGGTATGCATCGAGGTTTGTAGGGTTTGTACATAGCACTAATAAAAAGGATATGATATAGATACCCTCCCTATGTTGTCACATCATAGGATTTTGGTCAAACCGTATAATCCGCGATGCACACCGTACAAGCCCGTGATGCACTCAATCATTGTTACCTTCTCTATGGGAGGAAATGGATAACTTTCCCTAATAAAACCTTAAACAAACAGTCACTCGGGTCTCCGGACACATTGTAGCATCATATAATATATTATAAGGGGATAGCTTGGCTACAATTTTTGTAGCCAATTATCTACAATCCCTTATATAAAATAAACAACCAATGAATAGGGGCCTCACAGAAAATAATTAGGACCTACAAAAAAAATCAACGACCCACATTTATACACACAAAATTGTAGCCAATTGACTACAAAAAATTGTAGCTAATATATTCCTATTTATATTATAATGAATTGAATAATATTTGTTTTGATGACTCCTCACCTACTCCAAACGTTGAATAAATTACATGTGCCACCTCCTCCGGGTGGATCAAGATTCCCTCCTCACTTCTGGTTATTGGTTTTGTTCTCTATCCTCCTTCACAACCGGTGACATCTTCATACGCTGCATTGGTAAGCATTAAGATCTTTGTTGATATATAAATTGCACACTCCATTACTTTTCTATTTTACATGCTAGTTATCTACTAATTCCCTCTCAAACTAAGCATTAAGATCGAGCAAGTGTTTACTGACAATTTTGAGCCAACAAAATGCGTTTAAAGGAAAGGATGATACTCCTACTATTTTTTCAGTTAATAAGGTCATGATTGCAATTTTGTAACACCTTTTAGAAATGAACATTTAATTTTAGTTTTTTAGTTTGAGGCCCCCAAACTAAATTATCCGGAGTACATATTTCCGGATCGATCGAGAAGAGTGAGAGAGACTCTAGTTCCGGTGAGAAATTGAGAAATCCTGAACATCGTAGTTTTGAAGCCTTGATTCAAGATTTTTTTGCGATTTTCTTATGAGCATGTTTTATAAGCTTTTTTCTTTTTTGGGTAAAAGGCCTCCACCCGATAAAATATATAGTTTTTAAGCTGATCAAAAATATATTCCTGATTCAAAGTTTTGAAAATTTAACCTTTTATTTTATTATTTAATATCATATCAAGACAAAGTTTTGAATCAACTTACAAATTACTTAAATGTTAATTGTGAATAAGTTGTTTGTATTGAATCCCAAAAAAAAAATATATTTTCATATAAAAACTTATAAGAATCAATGCGACTAAATGGATTTCTCACGATTATTTCACCACTTCTCACGTTAAGAATTGCTCATTTGTGTTTGTGTGTGTGTGTCTATATATATATATATATATATATATATATATATATATATATATATATATATATATATATATATATATATATATATATATATAGGGTAAAGTTAAAATAAAAAGACAAATATCCGTAAAAAGAATAAAAAGATTTGTTTTTTTTAAATTCTCCAAAAATTCTAAAAAAATTTCACATGATCGGGTATGTTGGTGCATAAAACTTTGTGAAAACATTTTTTATAATTTTGAGTTTTGATACTTTTTTTTAATGCACAAAAAACGAATTTTGATGCGCAAAAAATTTTTGATGCACAAAATTTTCAACTTATTTTAGTTAGATGCGCAATGTTATTTTGATGAAAAAATTCAAAAAAAGTTGGGTGCAAAAACCATTTTTTGATGCACAAAAAAATAATTTAATGCGCAAACGTATTTTTTCATAATTTTTTTTCGGAAAAAATATCCACTTTTAGAAAAAAGATTTTCACAACTTTTTCATGCACCATCATACCCAATCTTGTGGAATTTTTGGGGAATTTTTCGAGAACATTTTTTGAAAAATTTTTTTTTTTATCTTTTTACGGATATTTGTCTTTTTGATCTTTATCCTATATATATATATATATATATATATATATATATATATATATATATATATATATATATATATATATATATATATATATATATATATGAGTAAAGTCCTAAAAACATCCCTGTGGTTTGCCCCGTCGTGCTGATTACATCCCTATACTTTTTTTTGGAACAATTACATCCCTCCGTTAGTAAAGTTGGCACAAAATCATCCCTAAGGACGAACGCTGCAAAGAAGTCCCCGTTAAGTCCCCACGTGCTAGTCACGTGAGGGGTATTTTTGTCCAATTATCACTCCCAGCCCACGTGTTATAATCCATTTTTCACTCCCAGATATAATCCCCATACCCTTTGTCCATTTTGTAACAATCATCACAGTCTGGCAAAAAAAAAAAAAAATTGGATCAACAGTCTTTGGCAAAAACAAACTATGCTATCAATTAATTGCAAAATGTATAAGATTATCCACGTGCTATCAACAGTCTTTGTCCATTTCTCACTCCCAGATATAATCCCCCATACCCTTACGAGGGTTTTCCCACTCGAGATCAACCATAACCAATCCATTTCAATCCTCCAACACCTACGGTTTCATCCAAAACCCGAAACAAACATAAACACGAACAACAATAATAACAAGAATCATAACAAGCACACCATGAGTCCTCACCGAGAGCCTAGGCTCTCGGCTTGACTGACGCGACACACGACACGCAACACGAGACCAAAAACACACGGATACCAACAAGTTTTACCACTTTTTATTATTAAAAATGCGTTTCCCATGTTTTTCTAACTAAACCCGACATCAAATGAGTCAACTCGTGACTCATACCACGAGTTACCAAAATAACGAGCTAAACCCGTGGGTTTTAACCCTACCTTAATCTTTGTCACAAATAGAGACTGGTGGTGGTGATAGGGTGGTGGTTAGGTGGCGCGTGGGTGAACGACGAGAGAGTGGGAGGGTTTCTGCGCGCGTGATGTTGTGGATCGGGAAGGAAATGATGTGGGGAGTCTTTTGAGGTGGGTGGTGTGTGGTGGAGGCCGACGGTGTGGTGGTGGCGGCGTCCTTTTTCCGGCGGAGAAGGAGAGGGAGAGAGAAGGAGATAAGTGTGTGAGGTTGGTGATGATAATGATGGGTTGGTGGGTGGATATACCCGTTTTTTGGACAAAAATACCCCTCACGTGACTAGCACGTGGGGGACTTAACGGGCACTTCTTTGCAGCGTTCGTCCTTAGGGATGATTTTGTGCCAACTTTACTAACGGAGGGATGTAATTGTTCCAAAAAAAAGTATAGGGATGTAATCAGCACGACGGGGCAAACCACAGGGATGTTTTTAGGACTTTACTCTATATATATATATATATATATATATATATATATATATATATATATATATATATATATATATATATATATATATATATATATATATATATATATATATATATATATATATATATATATGTGTGTGTGTGTATGTGTGCGCGCGCGCGCGCGCGCGTGTTAGATTAATTAAGTTATTAAATTCTAGCAAGTATCAGGCGCAGCTAAATTTTTACCGAGGCCCAAAGCGAAAATTTAAAACGGAGCTTTTCTTTATCAAAGTGATTTGCCAAAAAGCTGTTTATATAAAATTTAATTTTCTAGCATTTTTTAATGAGAAATCTTTGATTAGTTTGTAAATCTAAATTGACCAAATTTATTTTCAAGTGATAAAATAGCTTGATCTACAATGTATAAGAAATAATTGGTTCCAAAAATCTATTTACAATGTATAAGAATTTCTCAATTGATCATGATTCTATATATTATATATGTTAAATTAATTGGGCTATTAAATTTTAGCTAGTATAAAGACATATTAGGTGAAGAAACTAACTATAGAAACATTATATAGGATTTTGAGTTGTTGGGTGTGCAAACCTAATCAAAAGTTGTTTGGTAGGTATTCCTTTACTACAACAAATTTGTAGACTCTATACGTTTTTTCTTCGCACTTTTTAACCATGAACTCTTTTTAAAAATATTCACACCTAAGAGTATGACTAATTGTTTTAAAATCCTTATACTCAAAAAGTGTGAAGAATTTCAATATTAAACTTAAAAATGCGAATAATTAATTCAGAAGCACACTTAAAAGTGTGAATAATTATTTCAAAAGCAAAAATTATTAAAGTTACAAGTGTGAAGAATTGGTTAAAACAGACACACTTAAAAGTGTGAAAAATATTCACTAATCTTTACACATTAAAGTGCTAAGGTATGTGCTACACCCAATTGTTTTACACAAACACACACACTCGCCTTTTTAATTCTTCACACTTTAATGTGTGGACATATGCTCTAATAAGTGTGAGTATGCTACTGTTTTGTAGTGGTGCTTTTATTACCAATTTATTTTAAAATGAACCCAAACTAGGCTTATATATTGGACTTGCTTATTTTTCCTGTCATATGTCAAAGAAAGATTGAATAATACGAGTTTTAAAGGAATAAAAAAAAATAATAATAAATAAAAAAATAAAGGTGTAATTTTACTTGTCATATGTCAAAGAAAGCTCGAATAATAGATGTTTTAAAGAAAAGACCAAAGGTATAATTTTACTTGTCATATGTCAAAAAAAGCTCGAATAATAGATGTTTTAAAGAAAAAAACAAAGGTATTTGTTAGTAATTCAAAGACGAAACAAATACCAAAATCAAACAAACGAAGCGGAAGCTTTATTCAAAATACCAAACCAAATTACAAAACCAAATTCAAAGGTACCAACACAAAAACTAATTCAAAAGGTACCAAACTATTATTCAAAAGGTACAAAGAAAACTAATGCTAATAATCCCTATTTATAGGGCAAACTAACCGTCATAAGAAAGTTTCCAAATTCGAATCAAACTTGTATGACAAGTCACAAAATTACCAAATTTACCAAATAACCCTTAAAGTTTAAGTCACTTTCTAACAATCTCCACCGTGACTTCAACTCCATTCGAAATTTCAAACCAAATGAATCTTTCATCTTCAAATTCAAATTTTCAAATTCCAAATTTCAAATGCTAGAGATACTAGCCTAATTCAAAGCGAACTATCGATTCCCAAAAAAGATCCGAAACAAACCGAACAAATACAAACGCCGATAATCTTCAAAACGAACAATCAAACGTTAACCGACAAATTCAAACTCGGTTAACCAAACAAATCGGCTCAAACGATCTTCAACAAATACAATCAAATTCAGGCAACCAACTTCAAAAGCCCGACGATCCAAATTTTCCAAAGTAACAAATTCCAAACGATCGAACAAATTCCAACGACTTGAACCAAGTCTTCAAACACCAAATCGATCTTCAAAATTCAAATACCAAATTCAAATTCTAATGACCCACTTATGTAATAAGAATTATGGTCTTCAAAAACCAAATCGATTTTCAAATTTCAGATACCAAATTCAAATTCTAATGACTCACTTATGTAATAAGAATTACGGTCCAACTTCAAACTTATTATCCAAGTATCAAACAAAATCAAGCCAATAAATAACTTGACAAATATGCTCTAATTCAAACGCCTCAAATAATACGGATAATAATTCTAATGACCCACTTATTACGATAAGAATTATGGTCCAAATTCAAACACAAATACCAATTTTTTTTACACAAACAAAGTTCAAGAGCCACACAAACTAATACTCAAATAGACAATTTATATAGCCGAACAAATAAAAAATCTTCTGGCCCACCTCTAATAACCAAATATGGCTCCACCAAATTTTGTACGAACAAACGAATCAAAAATCCAAGGGCCATCGAACTTAACAAAAACAATCCCAATAATCTGACAAACTTTCAATACCAAAACGATTTTTCCAAAAATAGTTCTTCAAGCCAAAAGCAATCGCACGTCAATCGAACCCTATACAATTTCTTTCTTTTTTTCTTTTTCATAGCTAATCGAATCTAGCTCTGATACCACTTGTTAGTAATTCAAAGACGAAACAAATACCAAAATCAAACAAACGAAGCGGAAGCTTTATTCAAAATACCAAACCAAATTACAAAACCAAATTCAAAGGTACCAACACAAAAACTAATTCAAAAGGTACCAAACTATTATTCAAAAGGTACAAAGAAAACTAATGCTAATAATCCCTATTTATAGGGCAAACTAACCGTCATAAGAAAGTTTCCAAATTCGAATCAAACTTGTATGACAAGTCACAAAATTACCAAATTTACCAAATAACCCTTAAAGTTTAAGTCACTTTCTAACAGTATTCATTATATTATACTATATATCATTTCCTATTTGAAACGATTTGTTCTTGGTCAATGCAAAAGTCGAGTCGTTTTGACTTTAACTATAGTCTTATTTTGCAACGGCGCCATTTTACAATCTCGTTTTTTATGTAATATAGAAGGCTGGAAATGTTTGACATCAGTGAGCTTTTATTGTTGACTTTATCATAGTTTAGAAAATCTGGGAACAGTCTGCAGATATAATAACTTTAGCTTACCTAGGATAATAGTCCATTCATGTTGTAGCCATCGAGATAACATCACACATTTTAGATTATATTCCTTTGTAAAGTGTTTTACAAGAGTATAACGTTTTGCATATTATAGGTAAAAGATAAAAATCAGGTTGGCACAAGTATCATCGCCGTGGTTTGAAACGACAACGAATTTAACAAATATTTTGTCACTGTCGGGTTCTCGCATCGAACTATTGCAATTTCAGGTTAGTATTTGGGTTTTGTCCAATAAATATTGAATAGTTGTAAAATGCTTTAGTAGTACAAATGTTGAAAAAGAGTGGATTTTCAAATGGAGTGTATCGACTTTAAAATAGGCCCACTCTGAATATGCATGTATACGCTTATTTAAAGAAAGATTTGTTTAGTCTTTGGCTTTTTTGCATAATAGGGCCTTATTAAGGGAACATGTTCAGAAAAAAAGGCTAAACAACGTCGTTTTAGGCCCCCCTTTAAATGACAGGGTATAGTGCCGTAAATGTTTTAGGCACTTTGAAAATGTGTTGGATACCATCACTAATATGATGCACCTATCAGGAGGGGGAAAAAAAAGTTGTCGCAATGCGCGGGTGCCATCCACCTCATTGTTATAATTTCTAAGCCCACACTCGAGAGTTTGCTTTAGGCCTCTCTATACCTTGAGATGGCTTTGTTTGAGTGGTATCATTAGATTGTGTTTGTTAAAAGTAACAGTAGTAGCGAGTAGTAAACAGTGGAGTAGCCGTGGAAAAGTAGTCACTAATCGCCACTTCTTAAACAAGCATTGAAGAATTAGCCTTCCTAAAAAATAGTCACACCTCACCACACTATTGCCAAACGACCACTAAAAATCAAAATGTTAATTGCTCACCGCTCCAAAAAGCTTCACACCACTCCGCGCCAAACGTACCTATAAAAACTTAATTTCACATGTAGTGAAATAAATATGCCTTAAAAAAAGAGGCGTTTGGGGTGTGTGTATATATATATATGTATATATATATATATATATATATATATATATATATATATATATATATATATATATATATATATATATATATATATATATATATATATATATATATATATATATATATATATATATATTTGGTAATCATGTCGATATATATTTGGTAATCATGTCGAAGCTGTTTTTCTTAAAGTGCTTATTTTGATCAAAATAACTTCCGAACTACTTTTCTTGATTGCTTAAATTATTTGATAATTTGATTTGTACAAAATTTTCAATATAAGCAAATCCAAATGCTATCACCCGAAGTTCTCATTTTTAAGCAACTTATAATTGAATAGTATGAATAAATATAATTATTTAAATGCAATAACATTATCATTCCTTTCTTTGGTAGTTCAGGTCGGGTTTCGGTCACAACAACCCAACCATGTAACATAATCCAGTTACACATCACCCAAACACGACCATTGTAATTTGTTTATCTCAATATGTTGGTCGTTCAACCCAGTTAACTAATCTATAACGAACACGTAAACTATTTAATTTATGGGTCTACTCGTACCTATTCAGACCAAAGTTTACTAGTTTATTTTCGTGTGGTGTCTGAAATTTCACCCAATTATGTTTACATGAATCATTTATTTTCATGTGGTGAGAGAAAACTTCAGAGGTTGACCGTTCTCACTCCTAACTAGATGGGCTGTGAGCAAGGGAAGCAAGTTTACTCCCTGGCTTCCCCCATCCTCTATTCACCTATTTGTTCCCTTGATACCTTCCTTTTCAGATATGCACGTATCCATGTCGCGAACATCTTCGAATCCTGCCACCCTTCTCTCATGCCTTTGAGCATGTAAAGAGCCAATCCTCGGGATTGGGGTGGTATGTTGGTTACGTGTTCCCCTAGGTTTCGGTTCTATCTCCTCATCGTATTATTCGGTTGAGTATTCCAACTCTTCTAAGACCCCTTCATTACACGCTTGTATCATTAATTCCCTCATGAGGAACTCAGGCTTCAAAGTTGGCCTCCACAAAGGCACGGCTAATCACAGGTTTTGGATTAGGTGAATTAGCGGCTCGGTTAACGACGGGTTTTCATGTTGTGATCTGGCGGTAAATATGAAGGTAGTTGTGGGTGGTAAGTCACCCATTTTTGGAATTACGTGAATTACTAAAGTTCAATATTACATCAATGTTCTTCTCACTTTTGTAACTATGTCAATATCATTCTCAAACTTTTGTAATTACATCGATATATTTCTTAAAATTTTAAATTCTCGTACATATCCCAAAATTAACATGTTTATTCATCACTCGAGGCTAAAAAGTATATATAAACAAATAAATAAATATGAACAATATGTTCATTCATATATATATATATATATATCCAAACTTTTGTTTACATCATCATGTTCTTTAATAAACCAAGGCCAAAAAATATATATAAACAATATAATTATGATGCATATCATAGATAAATAAGAGATAAATAATCTTTTTTGGATTTACAAACAATATATTTATAATTTAATTGATTTTTGGATGTATACGAGAATTAAAAAGTTTGAGAAAGATATTGATGTAATTACAAATGTTTGAGACAGACATTGATGTAATTATAAAACTGGACAGGATATTATGTAAATGAAAATGATATTTACGTCATATTAAACTTAAAGATGGATATACGTGTGTCACACCCCCAATTTACCTGTTTTGCAGCGGAATGGAATTCCTGGGGATTGACTGTCATAGCATCACAATCACAGTTATATTGAACGACCTAAAGTGTCGTTTGAAAAGAACATCGTTTGATTTAATAAAACAATCAGAGTTTACAAAGTAGGTCCCAAATGAAAGTTACTATGTACGGAAAATAAGTTTAGTACAAGTCAAACGATGTTTATAAAGTTCATAAAACCCAAGTGTGACGCGTCGTCACCGCGACTCCATGATGTGTCCAAATGCATGCCATGAATTGAATGTCTTAGATACCTGAGATAAAACATGCTAAAAAGTGTCAACACAAAGGTTGAGTGAGTTCATAGAGTTTGTGTTTAAATGTAAAGCCTTTCAAAATCGTTTATGCAGCAAAGGCATTGTAAATCCACTCAGTTCCAAGTTCCGCGCATACAAAACTTGCAACCTGTGTGTTCACAACCCATTGCCGAAATGTGTATAATTTATGATCAAGTGCATGATACAAATGAATTCACAAAATAGTGCATAACTTAATGTATCCATAGTTACTTAATATAACACATAATTCGTACGGTTTCAAATTGTTCCATGACCATTAGTGCAATGATTATACCAAGACCATCAGTTCAATGAATGTACCAAGACCATCAGTCCACTGAATATACCAAGACCATCAGTCAAATGAATATACCAAGACCATCAGTCAAATGAATATACCAAGACCATCAGTCAAATGAATATACCAAGACCATCAGTCCAATGAATATACTATGGAAATACTAAGTACGGTAACACTGTTACTTTGCATGACTAAACATTTAGTTCGGATAAACATATAATTTGCAAATAGTTATGAATGTAATAAACATTATTGAGCATGCATCTCCCCCAAAGAGTTTCATAAATAATTAAAACGAGAAAAAGTGGGGCTATGACTCACTTGGTGGAATGATGCGAAGACAAAAGTGAGTACACTGAGATGTAGCGTGAATCTCGAAAATGACCTATTACGAATGATATGACATGTAATGAGTTGCAATGTAATGTTATGCATGCATTTCGTATGTTATTTATACCATTTACGGGTTTTGAAAATATTACCTGTCGTCGAAAAATACTCTTTTGACGTCTTGACCAATCAAAAATGACTTTACATGTTTTTACGTCAAAATGTCATCCTACAATAGTTTTATAATGATTTTTGGTGAAATTACTATTTTTCGTCGCAAAACAATGTCGTCGGAGTTTTCTTGAAATCAACAAAAATGGCTCCGGAAAAATAGTCGTAAAACGGTGTACGTCGATCGTTAGAGAACGAACTCGACGGTTTTGGAAAATTTGTATCGATATCTAGAAGTTTCAGTTCAGGAGTTTTCGTCCAAAAGATCTCGATCATAAAGATATTAAGGGCTAAAGATGGTGGTTTTGGCTAATTGTGTGCAGAAAATGAGTTTCGGCCAAGTTTGAACATCCGTAATTAATTTACTATAACTCCGCTTTACAAACAGCTTTTTGTTTTGAAAAATATGGCCGGTGAACTTGATTTTACTAGAAGACAACTCGTTCCAAAAAGTTCCACATCTTTGTTAAAAACAGCCGCAAACATGGTCGTTACAGCTAATGAAATACTTGTAACGTAAAAATAATATAGTTTTTCAGAAAATAATAGTTACGGCAACTTTATAAAAACGTGCATATCTTTGTCGTTTTAAATCCGTTTTCTACGTATAATATGTCCTTAGCTTCGTATCGAAGTAAACTAATATATTTTTGACTAGTCGAAATAATTTGTGAAGCTTAAGGCTCGTTTTTGACCCGAACAAACTAAAAACTGCATGCTGAATTTTCTGAAAACATTTTATTTCGTCGTCAAACTTTAAAAATCCATAACTTCTTCGTTATAAGTCCGTTTTTATCCGTTCAAGCGGCCACGGATTCGTTTTAAAGTATATTTTCTAAATATCAAGGCCAAAGTTTCGTACCAACAGTAGGTTTTTCCAGAAATTCGAAATAAGGACAGAACATAAATATATAGTTATCGAAAATAGTTTTTCTCGGACAAAACCTATTCTAATCCCTTCAAATCAACTCCAAAGCTAATCTAATCCTACCATACACCTTCTTAGGGTGTCATGGGTTCCAAATCACCATCAAGACCAAAGAATACCATGGGAATATTTATAGGATGACCAATATGTATATATAACTCAATAAATCATGTAAAATGGTATAAATCACATATCATGCATACTATCTCCAAAAATGAAAAGATGAATATGAAAATGACAAGGAAACATGAAAATGATAAAAACAAGCTTACAAGTGATAGTGATGAGGTGAAAGTAACAAGGATTAAACTTAAATACCCTTGGTTTTTATTTCAAAACCATATAAAGGATATAACTAGATTGTAAATGACTTGATCTTGCAAAAATCTTTGATCCCTTGGCACCTTGATGAGTGGCCGGTTTTGAGAAGCCAAAGAAAGGAGAGAAAAATTTTCTTAACACTTGAAGAAATGAGAATGAGTGAGTGAAATAATTGAAGTTGCAAGACTTTATGTTGAATGAAATCATTTAGAAAACACTAACCATGCCAATCAGTAAATACACCCTCCCCCTTGTCGGCCAAGGGGGGAGGGATGTAGAGATTTTGTATTTTTTTTTTTTTTTTAAAACTATTACTTGTATATAATTTGGTATAAACTTGTATAAGTTGTAAAGAAAGTGTAAAAGATTTGTAGAAATTTGTAACTTGTAGGATAAATGGAAATTTTTGGTGCAAGTAAGTTTTTAATAAGTCAAAATAGAATGTAATGAGTTAATAAAAATTGTAAAAATACTTTCCTTGTGAAAATTGAGTGATAAAATAATTATCGTAAAATTTTTAAGAAAAACGACGTAATAATTTAACTTTAACGATTTAAGTACCAAATAAATTTGAAACGCTAGGAAAACTAAAAATATAGTTTTTATGAACTAGATGTAAGTTTAAAAATACCTCGGGATCATTTTTGAAAGTAATGGATTAAATATTTAAAATAATAACTCACGCGATAAAGTTTATTAAATATAAAAATTACGCGTTGAATGTGAAATGAAATGTCGTGAATGAACTAATGAGATGCAAATGATGTCCATGAAATGTAGACTAATCATAGTCCATATGAAATGTACGTGATGACATGATCATGAATTCGCCGCTAAACCTTCAAGGTTACGCGAATTTGAAACAAGTAAACCAAGTTTACGATAAATGTTGAAATAATGAGACATGAATTGTGTCGAGAAATGACCTGAAATTGCGAGTTGTCACATTCGCCCAACCAAAAAGGAATTCAGTCCCTGAATTCAATCGTTGTTAGTCTATCGGGTTTAGGGTTTGATGTGGCAAACTTTCCCATTCCCGAGCAAAACCTTCAAAAGACTTTTTACCAACCAATTTTCACTTAATCTCACAACTCATCAAACAAGAACTGTCATGAGATTAGGCTAAATTGGTTTGAAGGAGGACTTTTGAAAATTTGGCTCGATTACGGAATTGCTTACACATATAAGCCTACTACTCCCTTCATTGCATGATTCTTCCTGAATTAGACATAGGTGATCAGGCTATGTATAATTTAGGAGTAACTATGCAATGCTTGGACTAATCGACTCATATGTTGTTTGGTGTTGAGTCAACTGATGTTAAAATTGTGATGAACATCGAGGAGAGAAGACATGGAGAAGTGTCGTTAAAATGATAGTTAAAGTAAAAAGAATTAAAATCCTCGTAAATGATAACAAATCGGAAAGAAAATAAAGTACGATAGATGAGAATATTATACAACGAGTGGTTCATCAAATAGAAATACATCTTAGGTTATAAAGATTCGGATACGATGGAAAACATAACTTAGTACGACATAGTACATAAGGAAAATTAAGACTGTTAGCTTCCGAACTTCTTCAGTCTTCCGCGTCATTGATACCTTGACGAGCTTCTCCTCCTCCTAACATGTATGTATTCCCATGAACACCTTCAACTTGTTGAACTTGGTTTTGAGGACATTGATTCCGATAGTGTCCTTGCTCCCCGCATCTGTAACATGTAACCATGGCCTTGCCTCTACAATTCCTGGCAAGGTGTCCCAGTTGTTGACACTTGTAGCACTTAGCAGGACAAAGACCCGTGTGATGATACTTGCATCGATTACATAGTGGGTAGGTTCCAGCATAACCTCTGCCTTCTATTGGTGCAGCAACATAAACCATTGCAGTTTCTTTCCTTCTATTTTGTTGTTGATGATGGTCAGTGTTGCGGTTTTGGTTGTTGTTGTTATAACCTCCTCGGTCGTTTTCCCATTTCCTTTTATTGTGGTTAGTTTGGTTGTTGATGTTGTTGTTGATGGTGTGATTATTGTTATTGTTGTCGTGGTTACTGTTGTAGTTGGTGCGGTTGTTGGTATTGTTGTTACGGTTGGTGTTGGTGATGTTGTCTCTTTTTACTACTTGAGCCATGAGTTTTTGAGTTATCCTAATAGTTTCTTCAATTGTTTGTGGATCGGAAGAAGTTACATCTCCTTGAATACATTGTGGAAGTCCTTCAATGAAATTTTCCAGTAGTTTCTCATTGTCCGAAACCATCGATGGACATAGTGCGGCCAACTCTTGAAATCTCCTGATGTAGGTCTCGATGTCATAACCAACAGTTACTAACTCGTAAAATTCCGTTTCTAATTTCTTCACCTCCGTGCGTGGACAATACTTCTTAGTTACCAGATTCTTGAATTCATTCCACGTGAGCTTATAAGCATTTTCGATACCAATAGGCTGCGCATACGAATTCCACCATGACATTGCGCCATCTAAGAGTGTACCAGTGGCGAACTTTACCTTGCAGTCCTCTGGGCAATTGCATAGAAGAAATACAGACTCCATCTTTTCAAACCAACGGATCATAGCAGTGGCTCCTTCCGTGCCTTTGAACTTTGTGGGATCACAGTTCTTAAAGTCCTTGTATGTACAATTACGAACTCTGGACCCTCCTGCAGTTCCTGTAGCAGCAGCAAGTCTAGCAGCTTCAGCAGCAGCAGCAGCAGCTACCGTTGCTCGTTCTTTCCTTAGTGCCTCGGCTATACTATCCTCTACATACTTTTGCATAGCCGCTTGAGTCAATTCAGGTGTGGCTTTCTTCGGCGCCATATCTTCTTCAAAACAAGAGGAAATGTGAGACGTAGCAAAATCTGATGTTAATAATAAGCGCTTCAAAGAAATGTGATAAGAAACGATAAGTTTGAAGTTATTTTTCGAAATGATCGACGGGTTCCGAAAAGATGGGTTATGAGGTGTTGTAGGTGCTTCAAATGTATAGTGGTTTAGTGACTTAATGTGTGAATAACGTGTAACTCAACATGTTAGTGGTGAAACAAAGGAGTGAGAATGACTTCGCCCTATTTAAAGGTTTATCTCGGTATTCGACGTTATCGGTGATGAATCAGCTGATATAAAAAATTGTGATAGGGAATGACAAGGAATTCTCCACGTTAGAGTATGGGGAAAAGATAATAGGATGGGTATTTAAGGGCATCCATGTGACAATCGATATGAAATGAAAGTAAATAACTCGAAAAATGTACGTATAAACCGCATGTAAAGTGAACATGCACTTATGATGAAATGATGAGATGCTATGATAATGTAGTTATAGTCTAGGGTCAATGATGCAACCTAGTTCTCTATAACTGAAGCTCTGATGCCAATCTGTCACACCCCCAATTTACCTGTTTTGCAGCGGAATGGAATTCCTGGGGATTGACTGTCATAGCATCACAATCACAGTTATATTGAACGACCTAAAGTGTCGTTTGAAAAGAACATCGTTTGATTTAATAAAACAATCAGAGTTTACAAAGTAGGTCCCAAATGAAAGTTACTATGTACGGAAAATAAGTTTAGTACAAGTCAAACGATGTTTATAAAGTTCATAAAACCCAAGTGTGACGCGTCGTCACCGCGACTCCATGATGTGTCCAAATGCATGCCATGAATTGAATGTCTTAGATACCTGAGATAAAACATGCTAAAAAGTGTCAACACAAAGGTTGAGTGAGTTCATAGAGTTTGTGTTTAAATGTAAAGCCTTTCAAAATCGTTTATGCAGCAAAGGCATTGTAAATCCACTCAGTTCCAAGTTCCGCCCATACAAAACTTGCAACCTGTGTGTTCACAACCCATTGCCGAAATGTGTATAATTTATGATCAAGTGCATGATGTCAAATGAATTCACAAAATAGTGCATAACTTAATGTATCCATAGTTACTTAATATAACACATAATTCGTACGGTTTCAAATTGTTCCATGACCATTAGTGCAATGATTATACCAAGACCATCAGTTCAATGAATGTACCAAGACCATCAGTCCACTGAATATACCAAGACCATCAGTCAAATGAATATACCAAGACCATCAGTCAAATGAATATACCAAGACCATCAGTCCAATGAATATACTATGGAAATACTAAGTACGGTAACACTGTTACTTTGCATGACTAAACATTTAGTTCGGATAAACATATAATTTGCAAATAGTTATGAATGTAATAAACATTATTGAGCATGCATCTCCCCCAAAGAGTTTCATAAATAATTAAAACGAGAAAAAGTGGGGCTATGACTCACTTGGTGGAATGATGCGAAGACAAAAGTGAGTACACTGAGATGTAGCGTGAATCTCGAAAATGACCTATTACGAATGATATGACATGTAATGAGTTGCAATGTAATGTTATGCATGCATTTCGTATGTTATTTATACCATTTACGGGTTTTGAAAATATTACCTGTCGTCGAAAAATACTCTTTTGACGTCTTGACCAATCAAAAATGACTTTACATGTTTTTACGTCAAAATGTCATCCTACAATAGTATTATAATGATTTTTGGTGAAATTACTATTTTTCGTCGCAAAACAATGTCGTCGGAGTTTTCTTGAAATCAACAAAAATGGCTCCGGAAAAATAGTCGTAAAACGGTGTACGTCGATCGTTAGAGAACGAACTCGACGGTTTTGGAAAATTTGTATCGATATCTAGAAGTTTCAGTTCAGGAGTTTTCGTCCAAAAGATCTCGATCATAAAGATATTAAGGGCTAAAGATGGTGGTTTTGGCTAATTGTGTGCAGAAAATGAGTTTCGGCCAAGTTTGAACATCCGTAATTAATTTACTATAACTCCGCTTTACAAACAGCTTTTTGTTTTGAAAAATATGGCCGGTGAACTTGATTTTACTAGAAGACAACTCGTTCCAAAAAGTTCCACATCTTTGTTAAAAACAGCCGCAAACATGGTCGTTACAGCTAATGAAATACTTGTAACGTAAAAATAATATAGTTTTTCAGAAAATAATAGTTACGGCAACTTTATAAAAACGTGCATATCTTTGTCGTTTTAAATCCGTTTTCTACGTATAATATGTCCTTAGCTTCGTATCGAAGTAAACTAATATATTTTTGACTAGTCGAAATAATTTGTGAAGCTTAAGGCTCGTTTTTGACCCGAACAAACTAAAAACTGCATGCTGAATTTTCTGAAAACATTTTATTTCGTCGTCAAACTTTAAAAATCCATAACTTCTTCGTTATAAGTCCGTTTTTATCCGTTCAAGCGGCCACGGATTCGTTTTAAAGTATATTTTCTAAATATCAAGGCCAAAGTTTCGTACCAACAGTAGGTTTTTCCAGAAATTCGAAATAAGGACAGAACATAAATATATAGTTATCGAAAATAGTTTTTCTCGGACAAAACCTATTCTAATCCCTTCAAATCAACTCCAAAGCTAATCTAATCCTACCATACACCTTCTTAGGGTGTCATGGGTTCCAAATCACCATCAAGACCAAAGAATATCATGGGAATATTTATAGGATGACCAATATGTATATATAACTCAATAAATCATGTAAAATGGTATAAATCACATATCATGCATACTATCACCAAAAATGAAAAGATGAATATGAAAATGACAAGGAAACATGAAAATGATAAAAACAAGCTTACAAGTGATAGTGATGAGGTGAAAGTAACAAGGATTAAACTTAAATACCCTTGGTTTTTATTTCAAAACCATATAAAGGATATAACTAGATTGTAAATGACTTGATCTTGCAAAAATCTTTGATCCCTTGGTACCTTGATGAGTGGCCGGTTTTGAGAAGCCAAAGAAAGGAGAGAAAAATTTTCTTAACACTTGAAGAAATGAGAATGAGTGAGTGAAATAATTGAAGTTGCAAGACTTTATGTTGAATGAAATCATTTAGAAAACACTAACCATGCCAATCAATAAATACACCCTCCCCCTTGTCGGCCAAGGGGGGAGGGATGTAGAGATTTTGTATTTTTTTTTTTTTTTTAAAAACTATTACTTGTATATAATTTGGTATAAACTTGTATAAGTTGTAAAGAAAGTGTAAAAGATTTGTAGAAATTTGTAACTTGTAGGATAAATAGAAATTTTTGGTGCAAGTAAGTTTTTAATAAGTCAAAATAGAATGTAATGAGTTAATAAAAATTGTAAAAATACTTTCCTTGTGAAAATTGAGTGATAAAATAATTATCGTAAAATTTTTAAGAAAAACGACGTAATAATTTAACTTTAACGATTTAAGTACCAAATAAATTTGAAACGCTAGGAAAACTAAAAATATAGTTTTTATGAACTAGATGTAAGTTTAAAAATACCTCGGGATCATTTTTGAAAGTAATGGATTAAATATTTAAAATAATAACTCACGCGATAAAGTTTATTAAATATAAAAATTACGCGTTGAATGTGAAATGAAATGTCGTGAATGAACTAATGAGATGCAAATGATGTCCATGAAATGTAGACTAATCATAGTCCATATGAAATGTACGTGATGACATGATCATGAATTCGCCGCTAAACCTTCAAGGTTACGCGAATTTGAAACAAGTAAACCAAGTTTACGATAAATGTTGAAATAATGAGACATGAATTGTGTCGAGAAATGACCTGAAATTGCGAGTTGTCACAACGTGTAATTCAATTTTATATATGATACGGATTTAAAATTTTTAATAGGATATGCAATACTTTTAAATATTTTAGTATATTTATTGTGTTATTTGTTTAAAAGATATCAAGTATAATATTTTATATTTTTCTTTTGTAAATTTTTAATTTGTTTACTGGTTGAAAATATTTTATGTTGGGTTGTTTATTTTTAACTTGTTATTAAATTCATTGATTTATATATTTATATTTTAAAATAAATTTGAGTAATACTATTTTATGTTCTTAATAGTCATAATTTAAATTGTTTGTGAATGAATTATTTCAGACATGTTAATTATGTTAATACTGTTCAAAACATTACCTGAAATTTTATGTTTATTTTTTATTTTTTATAGTAATTTTTATCGAATATTTTAATTTGTAGATTTTTTCGGAGGATACTTTACTATCAAGATGTTAATAGTATATGTTTATTATGCATAGTACGGTTTTTTAAAATTAAAATAAGATATGCTTTAATTTTAATTATTTTAGAAAAAATATTGAGTTATATGCTTAAAATTTTACCAATACTTTTAAATATTTAGGATAATAATGTGTTATTTATTTAAAATATCTAAAAATTTATGATCAATATGTTAACTGAACCTTTTTTTATAATTTTCGGAAATTTGAAAATTTTTGAACAATTTTTGGATATGTTTATTATGTTAAAGTTTTCAATATTTTTTTTTTTAATTTTTTATTTTTTTCCCTTTTAAAAAAAAAGTTGTTATGTTTTACAAATTTATAGTAGGATATGTTTATAAATATTATGGTATGGTTTTTAAAATTTAAAAGAGGATATGATATAGTTTTAAATACTTAAGGATAATTCTTGTGTTATGTGTTTAATATATATCCATACTTAATAATTCAGGATAGCTATAGTGTTATTTATTTAAAATATATCGATATTTTTAACTATTATTGATTATGATATACTTTTATACATGGTAATAAATTTATATTAAGTTATTTATTTTTAAGTTGTTATTAAATTTATTGATTTTTACATTTATATCTTAAAACAAACTTGACTAATAATCTCTACGTTCTTAATAATCGGAAATTTTAACATTTTGAAAATTAATTTTTTCAGACATGTTAATTGTGTTAATAATGGTTAAAATATTACCTAACATTTTTATAAATTTTTTCGGAGGATACTTTAATTTTGTGAATAATTTTAAGATATGTTTATTATGTTAATTTTTATCAAAATGTTACTAGTATATGTTTATTTTGTATGGTATGATTTTTTTCAAAGTAAAATAGGGTATGTGGTAAAGTTTGAATTATTTTAAGGATAATTATTGAGTTATGTGTTTAAAATATATTAATACCTTTAAATATTTTAGGATAATATTGGTTTATCTATTTAAAATATCTAAAATCTTATGATCAATTTTTTATTTATATAAATTTTACGTTTGTAATTGTCGGATACTTTAGACATTTTTAACAATTTCGGATATTTTTATTGTGTTAATATTTATAAATATTTTATGTTTTTAAAGTTTCTAGTAGGATATATTTATTATGTTTGTATGGTTTTAGAATGTTAATATAGGATATGATATACTAATTTTATGGTCTGTTTATTATGTTAGTATTTATTAAGTTATTACATTTTTAAATTTAAATTAGGACATGTTTATTATTTACGCTATGATTTTTTTAAGTTAAAATAGTATATGACATAGTTTTAAATATTTTAGGACAACTATTGTATTATGTGTTTAAAATATATGAATACTTTTAAATATGTTAGTATAACTATATTGTTATTTATTTTAATTATATCAATACTTTTAAGTACTTTCAGTGTATGATATGTCACGAATTTAAATTTTTTAATACAATATGATATATTTTTAAATATTTTAGTACATCTATTGTGTTATTTGTGTTAAAAATATCAAGTATAATGTTTTATGTTTATCTTTCATATATTTTCTATATTGATTTGATTGTTACAATCTTGTTGTAGAAAGAATTTAAAATTTGGTGAGATCAGAGACCAAGACGAGTTCAAGTGAAAGTAAATGTTCTTTTTAATGATACAATTTAATATATAAAAGATAATATTTACCTTGACCAACATTCTTTAAAGGAATACGAGGATGTCACGTGAAGGTTGTTGAAACGTGTTAAACATTTAATGGAAAAGTAAATATTTCATTAAATGATTTTATTTCTGGAAATACAACAACCTTACTTTAGTGAACAGTGTTGTCAACTGTTTATTAACTTTTTACCAACTTGTATTTGTCTTAATTCTCCCAATGATGCACTTTATCCCGTTCTTTGGGAATCTTGAAAAGTCCATCTAAATATCTAAGAGATATCCCGTTCTTATCTATTTTTGAAAGTACAAACTAAAAAAAAAAAAAAAAAAAAAAGTATTCCAAGTAGAGGAATTTTCAAATGCTTACTCTTATTTTGGTGCTTACCAAGGGACAAATCCCTACCATCCATATAGTTTAATCTAATGGTGAAGATAAATCTAAGATTTAATATGAAAACCTAAGTTCATGTTTTTTTTTTTTTTTTTTTTTTTTTTCTCCTTTTTCTTTGTCTTTTTGTCTTTCTTATTTATTAACATTTTTTTTTGGAATTCATGTTTTTATTTAATATTATATATATATATATATATATATATATATATATATATATATATATATATATATATATATATATATATATATATATATATATATATATATATATATATATATATATATATATATTAATTTTAATTTTAAATTCACATTTTTTTAATCAAGTTTTTTTTCGCTTTCATACGTTTTCATCTGTATTCATACGTTTTCGTTCGTTTTTATACGTTTTCGTCATTTTTTTTACGTTTTCGTCTGATTTCAGACGTTTTCGTCGGTTTTCATCCGTTTTCGTACGTATGCATCCGTTTTCTAACGTTTTCGTACGTTTTCATACGTTTATATACGTTTTCGTAAGTTTTTAGACGTTTTTGTCTGTTTTCGTCCGTTTTTACGTATTCGTCCATTTTTAGACATTTTCGTCCGTTTTTATACGTTTTCTTCTGTTTTCATACTTTTTCATACTTTTTCATCTGTTTTCTTACGTATTCACCCGTTTACGTTCGTTTTCATACGTTTTCGTCTGTTTTCTTACGTTTTTGTTTGTTTTCATACGTTTTTGTCCATTTTCTTACGTTTTCGTTCGTTTTCATACGTTTTCGTTCGTTTTCTTTCGTTTTCGTCAATTTTACATACGTTTTCAGACGTGTTTTTATGCTTTCATATGTTTTCGTCTTTTTCTTACATTTTCGTCCGTTTTCTTACGTTTTCAGCCATTTTCATAAGTTTTCTTTCGTTTTCGTCCATTTTACATACGTTTTCTGACGTGTTTTTATGCTTTTATACGTTTTCGTCTTTTTCTTACATTTTCGTCCGTTTTCTTACGTTTTCGGCCATTTTCATACGCCTTTGTCTGTTTTTTTAGCTTTTCATATATTTTCGTCCGTTTTTTTTACGTTTTTTGTATTTTTACGTTTTCATGTATTTTCGTCCGTTTTTATACGTTTTCGTCCGTTTTGAGACGTTGTCATCCGTTTTATTACGTTTTCATTCATTTTTAGACGTTTTCTTCTGTTTTCAGACGTTTTCATTCGTTTTTATACGTTTTCGTCCGTTTTCATACATTTTCATCCGTTTTTGTTCGTTTTCAGACGTTTTTGTCCGTTTTCATACGCTTTTATACGTTTTTTATTCGATTTAATACGTTTTTGTCCGTTATACGTTTTTGTCCGTTTTCAGACGTTTTCATTTTGATATTTGTAAGTGACACTTATTTATCTCTTGTGATATAACATTGTAAGGAAGATGAAATGTATTACATTCTTCATCATGTATGTGTTATCAGTTGTGATACTCAACTAAGAATGTGATGGTTATGTTTTTGAAAATATTTAGGAAGATTTTTGTGTTTTATGATATTATGAAATATTAGAAAAGTTGTTCAACTGAAAACAAGAGATGTTATGATACTTTTTGTTAGACTTGTGGTGGATTTTTCTATTTAATGGATACATTGTGCATGTTTCGATAGGTTTTATAGCGGGATTTGAAAATATCTATGGTTGAATCAGCAAACTAAATAAGCTATGGTTTAAGATAGCACATATCTTTATAAACAAACTGAGGAAGCTCAAACACTTGTAATATCACCTCACTTGTGATATCACCGTTGATATCACCTGTGATATTACCGGTGATAGCATGTGTGATATCATAGTTTATATCACTTGTGATATCATGTGATATCATGTGTGATATCACAGGTGTTTGAGCTTACTCAGTTTGCTTATAAAGATGTGTGCTTTCTTCAACCATAACTTCTTTAGTTTGCTGATTCAACTATAGATATTTTTAAATTTCACTATAAAACCTATCGAAACATGCACAATGTATCCATTAAATAGAAAAATTCACAAGTCTAACAAAAGTTTCATAACATCTCTTGTTTCCAGTTAAACACATTTTCTAATATTTCTTATTATCATAAAACACAAAAATATTCCTAAATATTTTCAAAAACACAAATACGAAAAATGAACAGAATCATCACAGTAATATAATAAGTGATGTTTATTATCATTTCTTTTATATATACTTGGTAAAATACTAAATTCTTATCACATTTGGTATGAATTTAATATTTCACATTCTTAGTTGAGTATCATAACTGATAACACATATATGATGAAGAGTGTAATACTCTTCATCTTTTTTACAGTGTTATATCACAAGAGATAAATAAACGTCACTTAAAAATATCAAAATGAATAAAAATGAAGCAAACTATGAAAATAGAGACTTGACATATTCTCAAAATCAAACAAGTGTTGCATTAAATTAGCATTTTTTTTGAACAAAATAAGAATTCACCTAAAGAGACTTTAACCCTTTTATTTCTACTAAGAGTATAATATCACAAGTGACAGATAACATTGGTTGCATTAAAAAAATATGCGTTTGTCAATTGCGATGAAAACCATAAAAACTATCTTGTAACTGAAAATTATAAAAATATTAGAAAACACACAGGTGATAATATATAAAAATATACATAGTAATGAAATATCTCAGGTGATATTAATGGTTAAAAAATATACTTGTTTGTTTATGAAATATCACAAGTGATATTAGACATTGACTTTTTTATAATAAAATATCACAATTGTTATTAGACATGTAATATAATAAAGTTTAATAATAAGCATGAAAACAGACGAAAACGTATAAAAACTGCAAAAAACGGACGAATACGTATGAAAACGGAAAGCCTATAAAAACGTATGAAAACGGAAAAAAAAAAGCGTCTGAAAACGGACGAAAATATAAAAACGGATGAAAACGTATGAAAACGGACGAAATCGTCTGAAAATAAACGAAAGCGTCTAAAAATGGACGAAAACGTAAAAAAAATGAACGAAAACGTATATAAACCTATGAAAGCCGATGAAAACGTAATAAAACGGACAAAAACGTAAGAAAACACACGAAAATGTATTAAAACGGACGAAAACAGATGAAAAGGTATGAAAACGAACGAAAACGTAAGAAAACATAAGAAAACGAGGAAAACGGACGAAAACATAAGAAAACAGACGAAAACGTAAGAAAACATAAGAAAAGGTAAGAAAATAGACGAAAACGTAAGAAAACGAACAAAACATAAGAAATAGACAAAAACGTATGAAAACGGACGAAACTTAAGAAAATGGACGAAAACGTAAGAAAACATAAGAAAATAGACGAAAACGTAAGAAAACGAACGAAAACATAAGAAACAGACAAAAACGTATGAAAATGTAAGAAAACAGACGAAAACGTAAGAAAATGGACGAAAACGTATGAAAACACAAAAACGGACGAAAACGTAACAAAATGCACGAAAACGTATGAAAACGGACGAAAACAGACTAAAACTTAAGAAAACAGACGAAAACGTATGAGAACGGGCGAAAACATAAAAAACGGACGAAAACGTAAAAAAACAGACGAAAACGTAAAAAAACAGACGAAAACGTAAAAAATCGGACTAAAACGTAAAAAAGCGGACGAAAACGTAACAAATCGGTCGAAAACGTAAAAAAAGGACGAAAACGTAAAAAACGGACGAAAACATAAAAAACGGACGAAAACGTAAAAAATTGGACGAAAACATAAAAATACAAAAGAAAACGTAAATAATCGGACGAGAACGTAAGAAAACCAAGTTTTAAGTTATTTACTAACGACCGTTAGTATAAAAGGACTAACGATGCAAATATAAGAGATGAAGATGTGAAGAAGTACCCATTATTGCACATATTTGATCTTTGGTTTAGCATATTGATATATAAAAGACTATGTTTATCATATTGGTACATTTGAGAAAGCATGTTTATAATATTGGTACATTTGACCCTTATTTCTCATGTCTCAGGAAAATGGAAGTTGCATCTGCAATCGTTGGTCCTGTAGTGAATATTTTGACGGATCATATTACGCAAAAGCTGAGATACCTCACTTCATATGCTGAACATGTTGAGCGCATGAAAAACAAAATGCATGATTTGGAAGATCAAAGAACTAATATTGAAGAGCAAGTGGGAGAATATCAAGTAAGCTTTCTTAAGATACCTGCTCAAGTACCACGGTGGTTGGAAGATTTTAAAAAGATCAAGGAAGAAGTTGAAAATATTTCAAGTAACGACCTTGGATGCTTTAACCTAAGGAAGAAGTATCTAGCAGGAAGAAATGCATTGAGGGTTACCAAGGATGTCGAATGTCTTATCAACAAGAGTTCTGAAATTCCCTGGAGAAATGCCCACATCGGTTTTGGAAGAGTCGATTCCAAACGCCTGACATCAGGTGGAGGTACCCAAAATCTGTTCAAGTCAAGAGATAAGACGTTCAATGAAGCATTGAAGCTCCTTCAACAAGATGATGATAAAAATCGAGTGATAGCCTTGTGTGGAATGGGTGGTGTGGGGAAAACCACGCTGATGAATGACCTGAAAGAGGTTGCAAAAAATGAAAAGATGTTTAATTGCATTGTGAAAGCAGTTATTGGGAATACTCCCAACTTGCTTGACATTCAGAAGGTCATAGCAGCAGACACAGGCGAACCTTTAACCGAAACTAATGAAACGCTAATGGCAACTTATCTTACGAAAAGATTTGAAGAATTTTCCGAGCGTAAAGAGAAGATTCTGGTAATATTGGACGACGTGTGGGAGAAGATTAAACTCGAAGATATCGGATTAACGAGTCCTTTGCCAAAGGGGGTCAAGTTGTTACTCACATCGCGTGAAGAAAGTATTTGCCATCAAATTGCAGTTGATGCTAAATCTGTTCTTAAACCTGTTCGAGTTAATGTCTTGGAGGAAGAGGAAGCACGGGATTTCTTTTGCCAAATCACAGAGATTTCAGCCGAACATGATCTCTATGATATAGGATGTAAAATTGTAAAAAAATGTGGTTGTTTGCCCCTTGCCATCAAAATCATTGCTGCAGATGTTAAATGTGAAAAGAAAAGGAGTGTATGGAAGCATAAACTCAAGTCATTGGAGAAAAATAATGACGTGCTAAATATTGTTGATATGAGCTACAAGAATTTAGAACAAGAAGATAAAGCGATTTTTCTGCTTTGTGTCTTGTTCCCTGAGGACTCTAATATCCCGATTGAAGATCTCACAAGATATGCATGGGGATTAAAGCTTTTAGAACAAGTTTCTACTATGGAAGATGCTAGAGAAAGCACAGAAACAATTGTGAGCAAACTCAAAAATAAATATTTGTTGATGGATGGTGACAGTCATCATTGTGAGTGTGTGAAAATGCATGATCTTGTGCTTGCATTTGTTGTGGGTACTGTTTCTAAAGGTGGTGATGAGGGATGCTGGATCATTCACCATGAAGATGATTTCTCAAAGTTGAGTGAAGCTAATAATATGAGCCAGTCTTGCAAGCATCTTTCGTTAACATGCAAGGGCATGTCTGAGTTTCCTAGTGAATTTAGGTTTCCAAACCTTTCACTTTTGAAACTTATGCACGGAGATGAATTGCTAAGGGCTCCTCAAGACTTTTATGCAACAATGGAAAAGCTTCAAGTTATAGCGTTTGAGAGAATGAAGTATCCATTAGTTCCCACATCTGCTCAGTTCTCCACCAACCTTCGAACTCTTTGTCTCGGTGAATGCTCGTTGATGTTTGATTTAACTTGTATTGGAAATCTTTTGAATCTGGAAGTTCTTAGCTTTGCTAACTCTGGCATTACAATCCTACCTTCCACATTCGAAAATTTGAAGAAGCTACGACTTCTGGATGTAACAGGTTGTTATAATCTTGTTATAAATGATGGTGTCTTCAAAAACTTGGTGAAACTTGAAGAACTTTATATGATACCATATGAAAGAGCATGCTGCTTCACTGATAGCAATGGTTGTGAACTTGCAGAGTGTTCAAAAAACTTTTCTGCATTGGAATTTGAATTCACTGGTGACAATGCTCATCTAAAGAATAATATGTCTTTTAGGAAGCTTGAAAGATTCAAGCTCTCGGTGGGATGTTATTTTGACGAGCTGAAAACAAATTTAGTTGACGCACAATCATATCAAAACAGCTTGTATCTGGTCACCAACAGAGACGAACTACTGCAATCGAAAATCCGTGAGTTGTTTGAAAACACAGATGCACTTTATCTGAGAGTGAATGATATTAACACTCTTGAAGATGTTGATGTGGAATCTCCACGTCCTGCTGCTCCTGGAAATTTCAACAGATTAAGAGTCCTTATAGTTTCAAAATGTGCAGAGTTGACATACCTTTTCACACCGAGTGTTGCAACAATATTGTCAAAGCTAGAGTATCTGGAAATTTCCGAATGCCCTAGAATGGAAGCAGTATGTAATGGATCAGATATAATTAAGTTTCCCAACTTAAAGTATCTCAGGTTGGCTGACCTACCAAAGCTATTGAGTTTCAGCAATAACGTCAATGTAATTAAGCTGCCACGTCTCATGGAATTGCAACTTGAAGGCCTTCAGAGTCTTACAAGCATTTATCCCGATAGTGCAACATCTTTCGTGCCGTGCAATATGACCCCCACGCAATCTTTCTTGAACGCGCAAGTAAGTATATGCTTTGTATTAATATACTTATATTAACAATCTTTTCAACTAAAAGCCTTTTGATAACAGGTGGGTATCTAATGAATGAACAAATCTTTGTTTACACAGGATGCTACTCCTAAGCTGGAGAAGTTGTTCGTCAAGCATTGTGATTCCATTGAAGTCTTGTTCAACATGGATTTTGGTGAAATCGAGCAACTTAGCAGCAGCTTGAGAAGCATCAAAGTGGATGGATGCAATAGTCTCGTGAAGCTTTTTTCAAGCAATCCGTTTCCTTTCTTCAATAATTTACAAGAGCTTGAAGTTAGAAGGTGTCGTTCCATTCAAGTGTTATTCGAAATTGACTCGGGACGTGCTGGTAGATATGAAGAGCAGGTTTGTAGCAGCAGTTTGAGACGCATAATATATCAAATAATATATAGAAAATCATTTAGATTTCTTCAAAAAAAATTATAAAATATTTTTAAAAATTTGTTGCATTTATATTCAGATTTTGTCAATAGTAATTATTACTAATTATAACATTTGTGGTTGTGATATGCAAATTAACAATCTTCAACTAATAGTATTTTAATAACAATCCATTTTTACAGGATGCGGCTCCTAATAAGTTGGAGAAACTGGTTGTTTATTATATGGAGAATTTGAAGGAGATATGGCCTCCTAAGTTTAGTATTAGTAATCTTTGCCCACTGAGAGAGCTTACGGTCGAGGGTTGTGGTTCCATTGAAGTCTTGTTCAACTTGGATTTTGGTGAAATCGAGCAACTTAGCAGCAGCTTGAGAAGCATTACAGTGGAGGGATGTCATAGGCTTGTGAAGCTTTTTTCATGCAATCCATTTCCATTCCTGAATAATCTACAAGAGCTTAACGTCGAAAGTTGTGGTTCCATTGAAGTGATATTCAACATCGACATGGGATGTGTTGGTGAAACGAATAAAGTTAGCAGCAGGTTGAGAAACATTTATTTGGAAAGATTAGAGAAGCTTAGAGAGGTGTGGAGGATAAAAGATGCTGGAAATAACTTGATTCATGGATTTGAAGCTGTTGAAAGCATATGGATTGAAGATTGTGAGAGGTTCGAAAATTTAATCACACCTCCCACAACCACTTTTGATATGAGAGCACTCAAACAAGTTCAAATTGATGGATGCGGCAGAGATAGTGAGAGAAAGGATGAATTGGTCGAGAGTAACCAAGATCTAGAGGTACGACCCCTAAATTTTGTTTTGTTGTAACTTGTTTGGTAACTGATTGCAACCTCCTTTTTCAGTAATGTACATATAATTTGCCAAAACTTGCTTATTTTTTCTCTAAGTATTAAATAATGGCAACTATAGTCTTTACTTTTGATATTAGTTATGCTTTTGGTCCTTAGCTTTATCATTCGTTAATATATAACGTTAAGAAGGTGCATGTGCAATACGAGTGGGTGGAGTGACAAGTGATCACAAAATAATTGTTATTAGTCAGTTGAAATTGAGAAAGGTGATATTAGTTTCAAAAGCAAGGTCATGGTTACATTAATTTTTACTACAATATTCCTTAGATTTTACTTTTTCAAAAATTATATATCTGTCAAAAGTTTGTTGTTATGAACTCTATCCAGTTTTAGTCCATGGAATTTATTACTAAATGATGATGCAGATTGATGTTGTATCTATGCCTGGGAAAGAATCAAATGATAATGTACCTAAAGTGGCACTCCCGTTCTATCTATTACCCACTTTCCAACACCTTCATAACCTTTGTTTGCGGGACTATAAAGATGTGGATGTGGTCTTTGAGATAACGACTCCGAGTAGTAGAGAATCACCTCACAATACTCAACAACCACCAATACTCCCCCATCTTGAAAAATTATGGTTAGAGGATATGGGGAAGATGAGTCATGTGTGGAAGTGCGATTGGAATGAATGCTTAATCCTTCAGAAACCACAACAGACACAGTCCTCATTCCATAACCTCACAACCATAAAGATGAAGGATTGTGACAACATCAAGTACTTGTTTTCAACTCTCATGGCGAAACTTCTTTCCAACCTAAAGAAAGTTGATGTATGGCGTTGTGATGGTATTGAAGAGATTGTTTCAAACAGAGATGATGAAAATGCGTCTATATATTCCCACACAACCAGCACTTTCTTCCCTCATTTAGACATTCTTAAGCTTACACTGCTCAGAAATTTCAAGTGTATCGGTGGTGGTGCCAATGGTATATCTACTCACATTCATGACCAGCATAAGGTATATTGCCTATATATTCAGTGACTAAAATAATGGTTGGTTAATTCTGTTAATATTATTAGCTCTGTTGATTATATAATTAGATTCTCGTTTTTTTTTCAGTTATCTTCTTGGTCCTTATGCCAATATGCTAGAGAGATAAGTGTAACAGATTGTGATGCATTGTCAAGTGTGGTTCCATGGTATGCTGTAGGACAAATGCAAAAGCTTCAGGTACTGAGAATAGAAGATTGTGAATCAATGACAGAGGTGTTTGAAACTCAAGAGATCAACAACAAGAGTGGTACTGATACTGGAAAGTCATTTCCAAGGCTAGAATATATTACGATGCTCGAACTTCCAAAACTAAAGATCTTGAAAATTAAAGGGTGCAACCTTTTGGAACATATATTCACATTTTCCACTCTTGAAATCCTCACGCAACTCGAAGAGTTAGAGGTGAAGAATTGCAAGGCAATGGAAGTCATTGTTACGGAAGAAAATGGAGAGCAGACAACAGCATCTGATGTGGTGGTCTTTCCACATTTAAAATCCCTTTCACTAATCGATCTACCAAACTTTGTGGGTTTCTTCTTGGGGAAGAATGAATTCACATGGCCAGCATTGGAAAAGGTTGTGATCCGTGAATGCCCACAAATAACGGTGTTTACTTATGGTCAATCTACAGCTCCGAAGCTTAACTTCATAAATACAAGCTTAGGCAAACATAGTGTTGAATGCGGCCTTAACTTTTATGTGACCACCACCTCGCATCAGGTATTATTTTTATTTTAAATAAAATAAATAAATAAACAAAAATAAATAAATAAATAAAAACCTTCCCATGTCATGTTCTTTTCTAGACTCAGGCCTTGTCTGTATTAGAGTCAATTAATAATTGTATTCTTCATCAAAAATTTACAGTATAATTATGGGATTAGCTAATATCAACAGTTTGGTTATGTATGTCATCCACAAAACCCAACGGTTGTACAATCATGTAGAGCCTTTTGGTTTATTTTACTCACATATAAAGTTTTTTTTTTTAATCATTGAACCAACTTATATGTACAATTACCTCTGATATAAGCTTGTGTTTTTTATGACCTTGTAGGCCCGATTACCAAGTTATGAAAGTACAAGCTCAGGCCACCCTACTACTATGGAACGGTTTCCTTGGTCTTTTCATAATCTGATCGAAATGGATGTGGATTATAACCCCAGTGGTGGACAGACTCTTTTTACATCTGATAAGCTGCTACAACTGCAAAAGCTTGAAACTGTTCATTTTGGGAGATGTGAGGACACTGAGGAGATATTGTTGGAGTATGCTCGTGTCGTAATAAATAATTATATGGCTAGTCATATGTGAGCCTATGGGGTCACACACATATACACTTAGACACCATTGTCATAATGTATTTATCGTATTTACATTGTGTATAACCTTTATTTCATAAGGGAGTAAAGTGGGGTTTTTAGATGTTGAAGGGCTTAATGTGTAACATTAGATTTGACATCAATTAGCTTTAATGCTAATTGATTATGATTTGATTATGATTGGGAGTTACACATTAGACTTGATGACTTTTCTCCCCCCTCCCCTTGGTGAACGTCCAAGACAACACACACACATAGTGTTTTTGTTTTGGTTTTTCTCTCCTTGATAATTCTAAGAGTAGTCTTGTGCAAGGATTGGTTCAAAGGTTAAGACTAGCATCAAAGGGTGATTGTTAGACGTGTAGTGTGTTTCACACATTGGGAAAGGCCAACCTAATTGGTCTTTTGGTTTCTTGATTCCATTCGTGGTGGTCGTTGATGTCTCGTTACCGGAATCACGCTACAAAGGTATAAACCTTATCTATGTTTTATTTGATTGATCATATGGCAATATGGATCCGTTGTTGGTGATGATTCCGCTGCGTTTAAATGTTTTATTTATGTTTATTATATTCATCATCACCTATAGTGGTATCACGAGCCATCATATGTGCCATATGATTATCGGGTATGCGAAAAAAATGGTCAAAACGCGTGTTTTTAAGTGTTTTTTGTAACCACTTTCAAAACAGCCCCGAGGGCTCCATTTTTCATGGATTAAGAATGTTATTAGTAATATAAACATCTGTGATTTTTGGTCCTATGGCCATTGGTTTCGCATACGTTAATTAAACAATGTATTCGGTACGCAAAAAATGGCTTTTATCGCATTGTTTTAATCGATTCTTGAAACGATTTGAAAACAGCCCCTAAGGCTTAATTTTCTGTGGTAAAATGATTTTTAGAAGGTCTAATATCAGTAGGTTTGAGAACCTAAATCCATTTTACTCGCGTACCAATCGGGGTTTTAATTCTTGTTGATTATTTCTTCGATTCGTTGGCTAATTCTTTTATTTCATGATATTTAATTGTTCCCATGGCAAATACATGCATGTTTGCTCATGGGATTAGCCAACACCGTGTTATGTTCATAATTTTATGGTATTATTATGTGTATATGCAAAGCCGATGAAAACCTAGACCACTTGTGCTATGAATGATTGTGATTGTCGTTAATTTCTTGTTATTTGGGGTTTGCCATTGTTTCGGCTTTTATGTATGAATTTTAATTTGGTTTTTGCCATTGTTTGGGCATGTTACAATAGATAGATAGTAGATTAGTTGTATTTTACATTCTATATATTGTAACCGATGCTTGGAATGGAATGGCGAAGCATAAAAGACATAAAGACGCAAAATGGCTGCTCATACAAGCTGCAGTAAAACGGCGTTTCCCGATGATTGGTGGCGTATTTTTTAACAAAATTTTTTTTGCAGGTAGACAACTCATGGGCCCACAACTTTGTAGTTTGGTGCTAAGCTCGGGGATGACTCCTTCTAGGCCATTTGGGCCTCCGAATGCAGAAATTCTGGGCTGGCAGATTCACTTTTCATGTGCATAATGGGCTTCTACTTGTCCTAGCTTGTCCTTGGAGCAAGTGGGAGTCCTCCGTGTGGTTGTGGTTTGTGTCCCTAGATGACTCTTGGTTCTCGTGATGGCTCACGAGACCAAGCATAGGTTCTTTCATCGGTTGAGGCTTTGCATATTGTGGTTGTGTGTTGGTTGTTTGCTTATTATGTATGTTGTGAATGTATATAACTTGCAAATAGTTTTCTAAAACTTAAAACGCAACACAAACCATTTTCAAACTAAATCTTATGATTTAGTTTAACTAAGTTTAAATATGGATTTAACTTAAAATCATTGTTTTAATAATAACACTTAACTTGTTATGTATGTTATTCGATTTATGTATTGTCCTATCTCTATTATAATCCACAAGGTTCTATATTAGACTTGAAAATGGACAACTTGACACACATAAATTAAAACAATGATTAGACTTAAGTTAAGAAGAGTTTTTAACTTGTGCTACGAAGAATGAATGCATGCTTTTTCGTACACCTTTTTTTGATTCACATCAACATATTTTACCCGTCACAAATTTAAGTCATGCCGTCCAATCGCTTGAGAACACTTGCAATTACTTTTTGCCTATGCGTGGGACCTAGGTTGAATTGTAATCAAGGTGATTATTGTCTATGCGTGGGACCTAGATATATTTTCGCACGTTCTCAAATTGGATGACTTAATCGAGTTAAGCGGTGAGACCTTGACCCGAGGCAAGGATGGGACTAAACATGCCTACTTGACACTAGATGCTTGTTCACTAGTGCCATGAGTCCCATAAGGATCTAAGAGTTGCACATGTAATGCAATTGGTGATCGTCGCCTACCAATTGAATCTACTATTGCTAGCAGATCAACTGATGTGATAGTAGAAGCACAATGTGGATCTTAGCCCTTTTTCGTAAATTAATTGTTTTAAACATGGGGTAATTAATTTGTAAAAGGATAATTGTCGAAAATACTAAAAATTGAACTTTGTAAATTCTTATTAATGATATAATGCATCACATCCGTAAACAAAAGTTTGTTCTTTTCTTGTTATAAAGACAAACTAAGTACTTCTTTCCTTGTAAGAAAGAGACTTGTTCCTATTTGTTTTCTTTATGAGGAAATACAATAATAGGAATATTTGAATTGTCCTAATTCTAATCAAACTCAAAGCACACCTACTCTAGAAATCGTGATGTCTTGCAAAAGTCAAAACGGTTAAGTATGGTTGCACATCTTATTCTTTCAAGTTTGTTTTATAACCCTAGTTTCGGTTCTGAAACATTGAAGTAAGATGAGATATTTGGATAACTAGAGAACACGTTTTCTATAGCTACCAAAATAATATGAGTTTTAATTAGAAGATGGAAATATCAATAAACCGCAAAATGGTAAAGACAATTACTAGCATGATTACCTAGCTATTATCTTAACCCAATAAACCTAATAAGGTACTACACACCCTTGTGGTAAAATAGACCTTATGGAGGAATTGCATGCCTATTTTCAAGTTAAAATATCAATGATGGCTAGCCTGTCATCTATATGTTAGAACTTGATGCACTTCATTGAATATCTAAGTACATGTTTACTAGTCCAAGTGACTCACATTAGCAATAATGTGTAGATATTCAAAGAAAGAAGGAAAGTATCCAATTGACACTCAGTCTCCACTGGTGACATAACATTTATGATGTTGTATAATCCAATGGGAGCTATGTGACTTTAATACTGGTGACGAAACACATGTAATGTTGTCTAATCCATTGGGAGCCGTAATCTTTATTACCTTGAAGTTTGCCCATATTATTTCTTGATTGTCTTGAAATAATACATTACTTTCCACACGTGAAGCATCATAGTTTATATAAGAACCATTGCATGAATTTTATTAGATAACTTGTCGCGTTCCTGATGTTGCTTCCTGAAATGTTATCAATAAATTGTTATGCATGATTCATTATTAAAACAATAAAGTTCTACATATCTATATTTTCATTTGGTATATCTGTGACACTGTCATATTACGCATGATGTTGTGCCATGCACAAGTGGGAGAAATCTTCATTGTGTGCAAGATACAACATATAACAATATGACTAATAGTTTTTTCTTGACTGCAAGGTAAGAAAACTAATATTCTACTAGGACTTCTACACATAAAATGTAAGTTGCCCTAATTAGAACAAAGGTCAAGATAATATGAAAAGCTACTTCAACATATTCACCGAATTGTTCAGTAAATATGATTATGTATTATTGTAAAGTCATAATCTTGAAGTATGAAATTAACTTGAAATTACTATTGAGGCCAAGAGTCGGCACTCTAAATTGCTTTACTTGAATATGTTTAGGTCTCTTGTAAAGACTTAAACATCAAGTCTGTTAATTGTTGAAAGACTTATAACGTAAAGTAAGACGTTAACTTGTTATGTATTCTTGTTAAATACATGTACATGAAGTCATTAAATTGTTAATGACGTATGACGTATAGTAAAATATTAAATGTTTATGTTTTCTAGTCAAAACATGCACATGAAGTCATTGACTTGGTCAACAACTTATAAATTAAGTATGCAATAGGCTGAAAACACTATTGATGCCATCTGGTTTGACTTGGTTGGCAGATACGTAAGCCAAAGAGTATAAGTTCATCTAATGAGTTGTGGGATAGTCTCACAACATCAATCCTCATGGAATACCACATTATTATGGTATGTCCATCATGGAAAATCAAACTCTATTGATATTGTTTGATCTTTGATGACTTAAACTCTCTTACCTCCAAAGAATTAAGGTTAGAAAATTGAATGTGCCATGAGTACACTCAATATGGTTCCAATCTGGAAGGTATTTAAGACGCCATTGTGTTATGGAATGGGATGAATTCCATTATGTCTTGATTGAAGTTCTTAATTTGTTAAATACCTTAGAGTAAGTAATTAACAAACCGGAGTCAAGAACTACTAATGTATTTTGGATGTCCCAAATTGAAAACAATTTATTGTTTCTCAAGATGCGGTGTATCTAGAGATTAGTCTCTATGTACAAAGCAAGTGGGAGCACCTTTAGATCTTGAGGTTGTTCAAGAACTAATTTACACAACCTTCTAGGTACACTTGCTGATGTCACACTAAGGTAAACATGCATATGTTAAATCATAGTATGATATCTCTCATTCATAGATCCGGAAGGAAACTTCTTGCACCTGAATGATATAGTCTTATATCAATGCTAAGGGATATAAGTTAGAGGGTCATTGTGAACCTGCTAACTAAGAGCTGCATTATCAGATTTTGAATCTGATGAATGGCTCAAAGCTATGAATGATAAGATGCAGTCCGTGGAAGACAATCACTCATGAAGCTTGATTGATCTCTTACCAATCAGTTAGACTGTGAGGTTAAATATGAGTTTCTCAATGAGAAGACTCAAAAGGACAAACTTGTACACACATTTAATTCACGAGTAGTGAAATGGGTTACTCATACTCAAGAAATTGACTATGATTAAATCTACCTACCTGTAAATATTAAATGTATAAAGATGGTGAATTGTCATACTTATCTTCATGAAATGTGACAATAGGATTTCAAAACTCTTTTCTTATTGAATACATTTGCGAGGACGATGTGTATTCAAAAGGGTTTGTGAATATATATAATCTTTATTATGTCTACAAGATACAAGAATCCAAGTGTGGATTAGATAATGCATCTCCGAGCTAAGATCTTTAGTTTACCATAAAATCATTAATTTGATTTTGATTAAAATAAGATCAGTACTAAGTACACTAAGAGCAAGTGGGAGCACTGTATTTATTTTCTTAAATCTCATATGTTGATAACGTATTAGAAACATTATTCCATCTAAGCTAGAATTTTTTCCTTAGTTTGGAATGAAGTTTCTCTTGAGAGTTTTAGAACATAAAACATGCAACCTTGTTACATATGTTTGTTTGAATAAACATAAGCGGTTATTAAGTCTGACACAATATGAAACATTATTGAGAGGAGTCTCAATAATCATTCTTACCTGATGAGATTGAAAGCATGAATAGAAACCTTAAATTTAACTAAAGGATTCATTATGTATATCATATTGTGCATAAGACTAATTATATCATTTGCATGAATGCAAGATGATTGATAACAACAAATATCTAAGTGAATGTCATTAGATAATTGTTAAATGAACATTCTAATGGACCTACAAAGGACCAAATATATGTTCAACATTTACGGATATTTGAGGATCTCTGTTCTGTTTGCATACATTGATGCTTATTTAACTGAAATCATGCTCAAACCTAGTCATGGTAGCATATCATCATGAATGATGACATTGTTGACTAGATGTTCTCGACTGAGAGCATTAATGCATTATACATTAAAAGAATAAGAATACTTTACAGTTTGAGAAACTGTTTAGATGAATGTCTAAATTAGGTGTTTTGCTAGCTTCAAACACCCTATGGAATGCATTGTTGCAATACTCGTATTGTACTTGAATGCACACATACAAAAGCACAATCATCATACCCTTCATGGATTTTGAAACAAGTATTCTCAAGGTTTACTCAGATGACTACTTGTTGTCTTGAACAACATAATTTGATCATGGTGGGAACACCAGTTTCCGATCTATATGTAGTCTTATGCATATCTGTTTATAGTATTTGGATAATGGAATGCTGAGCAGTTTATATTTTATAATGAATTGATTTAATGGTTATTATCGTTTTCATTTATATCAACTGTATTCTATATTTGCATGTTTAAATCCATGAATGATTTTCTTCATTCAAAACTTGTCCATTGTCGGTTGACGGTACGGGAGTACCATCAAATTAAGACAATTGTGAGTGTGTTGGTGACCTTTTTGCCAAACTCACATGTTGTTCATGGTGATGAGCATTGGACTGACCCAACCTACGAGTATTCACTGCATGGATCGGCGTCAAAATAGTGAATCTCGAAAATGGTTATGTCTATTATCCTTAGACTTGAGATGCAAGCAGGTCTTGCATGTGTGGAGTTTTATTCCTTGATATGGTTAAACGCTGTCCTGAACAAGGTAGTTATAAAGGCCACTATCAGGAATGATTTGAAGCACATGAATGACACGTGCAGTCAAAATAGGATTTGTTCCTCCACATGGTTTGGAGTTAGATACTATTGGGCCCCTCGATGATTTGAACAGATGTTTGTATGGCCGTACCCAAATGAGACTAAGATGAATCTTAATTCACTTGGTAATCTTGTTCAGTATCAAGATCGAGAACATAATAGTTGAACAATTAGAATGACTTTTGATCCATGTCTAATATTCAACATGGTATCTGAAACAAAGGGATATATGACATAAAAACCATTTAATGAAATGTTTGAGAAACTGACCTCACATATCACTAGGGGCATTGGCGTGTTGCTAGACGCTAACCATTGCTTGTATAATTACTTGTCTATTATGACGTCGCAAGTGGGAGCTGTTGGAGTATGCTCGTGTCGTAATAAATAATTATATGGCTAGTCATATGTGAGCCTATGGGGTCACACACATATACACTTAGACACCATTGTCATAATGTATTTATCGTATTTACATTGTGTATAACCTTTATTTCATAAGGGAGTAAAGTGGGGTTTTTAGATGTTGAAGGGCTTAATGTGTAACATTAGATTTGACATCAATTAGCTTTAATGCTAATTGATTATGATTTGATTATGATTGGGAGTTACACATTAGACTTGATGACTTTTCTCCCCCCTCCCCTTGGTGAACGTCCAAGACAACACACACACATAGTGTTTTTGTTTTGGTTTTTCTCTCCTTGATAATTCTAAGAGTAGTCTTGTGCAAGGATTGGTTCAAAGGTTAAGACTAGCATCAAAGGGTGATTGTTAGACGTGTAGTGTGTTTCACACATTGGGAAAGGCCAACCTAATTGGTCTTTTGGTTTCTTGATTCCATTCGTGGTGGTCGTTGATGTCTCGTTACCGGAATCACGCTACAAAGGTATAAACCTTATCTATGTTTTATTTGATTGATCATATGGCAATATGGATCCGTTGTTGGTGATGATTCCGCTGCGTTTAAATGTTTTATTTATGTTTATTATATTCATCATCACCTATAGATATTTGATTCACAAACTGTTGCTGAAATTCCAAACTTGAGACAAGTGGACTTGGAGGTGTTAGATAGTCTCAAGTATATATGGAAGAGGAAGCAGGGGACCGTATTAAAGTTTCCAAACCTAACAAGGTTGTCAATTAAAGGATGCAATAGATTAGAATATGTATTTACATGTTCAATGGTTGGAAGTCTATTGCAACTCCAGGAACTACATATAATTAGCTGCATAAGAATGAAGGTAATTGTGAAGGGAGAAGAAGAAGAATGTGATGCCATAGTGAATGCTATTGTTGAGTTTCCTTGTCTAAAGTCCTTAAAGCTTGAAGGTCTTGCAAGTCTCGAGGGATTTTGCTTAGGAAATGAAGCTTTTGAATTTCCATCATTGGATTCCTTGGAAACATATAGGTGTGATAATATGACGGTTTTCACCAAGGGAGATTTGTCTGCTCCAAAGCTATATGCAATTAGTAGAGGGGGTAGGAAGTATAATATCCACAACAGGCTGAACTCCGTCATAATAAACTTTACCAAATGGTAAAAGGTGAAAATATGTGTTACCATAAGAAAGAGGGACTAAATCTGTAAAAGTTATTGTTCTTATGCTTCACAACTCCTTCATTTTTGAAACCAACGAATTACTGAAACATGTGATCTGCTTTCAGGCAATTTGTTCAGTTAATGAACTCAATTTATATTAATTTGAAGTTAATTAATTTAGGGTTTATGTTAACTGGTGTGTATTAGATTAATAGGTGTACTCCAGCAGAATCAGGATCTCAGGCCAACTGCCACTGCTACGGATGATGTTCTCTCAAACACGTGATCTGTTTTCAGGCAAGCTGTTCAGGTCTTGTTTGTATTTGAATAAAGGAACTCAATTTTTATAGGATTAAAGGTAATTAGGAATTTTTAATTTGAAGTTATTAATTTAGGGTTTATGTTATAGAATAATTGATGTTACCAGAATGTTTTTATTTCAGGCAAAATAGGTAGGTCTGGTTGGGTTTGGATCTCGGGTCTGGATGGTTCGGGTCTAGATGGGTCTTCTAGAAACAGGGTCAAAATGGGTTTTGGTCCAGTTGACAATATTTTTTATTTTTTATTTTATTTATTTTTTAAGTAAAAGATGAAAAGGTAAAAAAAATAAAAATTAAAAAATGACCTGCTAGATCATATACCCAAATTGCCATTGCACTTTATATCAAATACCCAAATAAACCCATTTATAATATTTAGAGAGACCCAACTAGACCCATCTTAAACCAATGGGTCTCAAATTGCCACATCTGTGTTAGTGATTCATAAATTTTGAAATCTATTGGATTCATGTTCTAATAAAATGACGCGTAATCTGTCTTGATAAGAGAAGTTAAAGAGTAATAATGCGGTAATTGCAATGTTTTTAGTTGGTTGGAGCACTTTTGGTGTTGTTCATAAAGCTATAACTTGTGTTTTTATTGGCTACTTATGATAATCAAACCTTTGTAGTTAGCACCTGTTGTAGTGTCCTTTATTAAGGAATGTTCTGTACCAACTTCATCTACTGACTTAATTATACTCTGTAGTAAACTAGTGAATCAAGGTGTGATTAACAAGAGATCAACATCAAAAGGAACAATCAACTTCCTTATCATTACAGTTATATTATTAGACTTGAAATGTTAGATACATATTTAAAGGTATAAATTTATGACAATGTCACAGTAATTGATGATAGTGATCAAACTGTGATTTTACTTGAGTTATAATTATGTGGGCAATATGAGTTTGAACTATAGTCATTTCCCCCAAAATTTTTGTTTCGTCATGAACCAAAATTAGGTATCGTAATTTCTTCCTGGCGGTTACCTTTTTTCGTGTCTCATATTTACAAAATGTGTGCTTTTGCAGGAACTTCAGAAGTCTACATTGGTTGCAACCGGTGGTCTTCATAATGCTATGCCTGAATTCTTGGGAAGTATGGGCATAAAAGTTGGTTTTGGACAAGCAGATTCTGTACATTCTGTTGTTCCGAAGGAGTTTGAGAGAGGCATGAAAGGGCCCAAACAGCAGTTATCATCCACATTTGTCACAGTAACCAATTCAAACGTAACAAGAAAATTGGGGCATCTGCTGAACAAGTGGGAAGAGTTGCTAAAAGTATGAGATATGTGTGGTGATTTTATTTTGTGTTTGTGCCAAACAGTTGTTTAGGTGGTGCAACCATGAGGCTGCTTGATGTTGCTATGTTTTCTCCATTATTTGTAGCTATATACAATTGTCTTCTCTTGAATACTCGTAGATGCACGGATTCACAACTTTTTTGTCGAACGGGCCGTTAATTGAATAAACTTTTGCTATGTACTTTGCTTGATTGCTTTTACACGTGTCTGCTTAATCAAACAAGTTATGCGTGATCTTTTCAGTGAGCTTATTCTGGGCCTCTGGCTGAAAAACGAATCATCCAAGCTCGAATTATAGCTTGTTACAAATATTTAAACTATCAAAATAGCACCGAGCTTGAACAATGACAGAAATGGCTCTAGAGGATAGATGTCTTGTAAATCTTGTTTGAAACTGATGGCTATTTTGGTATAGACACATTTTTTATAAAGTTAATGGTCTAGAAAACCTACAAACTTTCCACTTTTTACTATTGTGACAATAAACTTTTTTTTTCCTATTAAAACAAAACAACTTCTTAATAACTACTATTGTAACCAAATGTGCCACGTGGCACAGTTAATTACCACTTAACAAAAAAAACGCGTTTATAACGTCTGGGGGACCATTTCTGCCAAAGTACCAAACTTGGGGACTGAAAATAAGCAAAACAAATACACCCTAAAATGGTTTTATATAGTATATCTGTTCTTTCTCATTTGAAAAAAAAAGAGAATAATAACTTTCTCTCTTTCCATCTCCCTCCTCACCGCCTCTGCCACACCGCCCCACAGCCCAACTAGGGTGTTGGTTGTGTTACTTCTCTCGGTGCAAGAACCATCTCGCAGGGAGTGTTAGCTTTGGTTCTCAATCAAGGTCAAAACCCAATTCGAGAGGGTTATGGTTGGTCATATGAGAGTGTTAGCTTTGGTTCTCAATCAAGGTAAAAACCCAATTCGAGAGGGTTATGTTTGGTGAAACGAAAACTACAGTAAAAGGGTGATTTGTTTGAGTCGAGTAAACACCACAACCGCCACTCTCGTCACCATCAAAACTGACTCTTATTTCTAATCTATCTTTTATTCCTCTTTTGTTAAAGCCGCTTGTAAATAATTCATATATGAGTTTTCGTGGATTTAAAAACATGTTTGATATCAAAACATTTGAGTGGTGGGAATCTTGATTAAAGAGTGAAATTGATTTTGTTTGTAATCGGGTCGGGTCAAGGACCCGTTTGGATTTCTGTCGACCCCTCAGGGTCACGGGTTCGAAGCCACCCAAGATGGTGTGTGTTTGTCTCGGTTAGACTCACAAAAGACACCCCAAGCGTCTAACAGCAGCCCCAAAGGGGTGCATATTTGTTGTGCTTGTGTTTGGTCCGAGGCACGACAGCCAAGAGGTTTGTCGTTGTGGTTATTTGTTGATGTGTCAAAACCACTTAGGGTGTGTGTGTTTGTTTGTTCTCAGTCGTGACCACAGCCACACCAATATGGTGTATTTGTTTGTTTTGCTTATTTTCAGCCCCTAAAAGGGTGTATTTGTTTTAGGAGTATTAGTCCCCAAGTTTGGTACTTTGGCAGAAATGGTCCCCCAGACGTTATAAACGCGTTTTTTTTGGTTAAGTGGTAATTAACTGTGCCACGTGGCACATTTGGTTACAATAGTAGTTATTAAGAAATTGTTTTGTTTTAATAGGAAAAAAAAAATTTATTGTCACAATAGTAAAAAAGTGAAAAGTTTGTATGTTTTCTAGACCATTAACCCTTTTTTATAACATCCTAAAACAGAATATAGCTATTTTGATGGAAATCTCACCAAAATATTCAAGCCGAGTGCTGAAAGCTATGAATTATAAAATATTCAAACCGAGTTCTGAAAACCATAGAACAAATGATCAACTACCGAACATCAGCACCAAGATTCCATAGAATATTTATTTACATGTCCCATGGTTGGTAGTCTATTGCAACTCCAGGAACTACATATAAGTTGGTGCAAAAGTATGAAGGTAATTGTGAAGGGAGAAGAAGAAGAACGTGATGCCATAATGAATGCTACTGTGGTGTTCCCTTGTTTAAAGTCCTTAAAACTTTTTGGTCTTTCAAGTCTCGAGGGATTTTGGTTAGGAAAGGAAGCTTTTGAATTTCCTTTTTGAACACCTTAAATAAGAGGGACTAAATATGTAAGAAGTTCATGTTCCAACTTCTTCATCTTCAAACTTAATTTTCGACAATTTATGTTTTTTTATCTGCATAATTAACTCTGTTTATTTATTTGATAATTCATAGGATTGGGTATTTTGTATTGGAAGTATTTAATTAAGGGTTTATGTCTTAGCCTGATTGATGTCATGGGTCAAAATAAGGAAGTCAGCAATAATTTCTTGTAATAGTGTTAAAAGTTGAAGTTTTAGTTTGAATCTTGATGATGAATTGGAAGATTTTGTAGTATATGATGGATATTATCAAGTAAAAAATGAAAAAGATTATAGTGCACAAAAGATGTTTGAGGAAATGTCAATTAAGAAATTTGAGGTTGATGGTGTTGCTTGTTGTTGATGTGGGTTTGACTTTTATTGTTAGACTTCCTTATTTTGACCCATTACAATTGAATTTCTGTGTTTGTGTATTTATTGCAAGTATAAATTTTAATAAGCCGAATGTATAATATGATTCGTAAAATGTTTAAACAAAAGAACTACATAGATGTATGATGCAGTAGGTGCGACGATTTTTAGTCAATTGGGGGTTGTTCATCGGCTATATCGTGTGTTTTTATTGGCTAATTAGTTACATATGTTTGAATTTGGTAAAGGTTGGAAAAAAGAGAAAACAAAAAGGATAGATGGTTTGAAAAGGCAAATTTGATTTAGGGTAACTTGGTGATGGTGTATCCGTTAGAAATATAAAGTGTGCCTTTAATCGTTAGTGATAGTTTAAATTATAACGGAATTATGACCTTTAGTTAAAACGTATAGGCTTGAAACTTCACTTTTGGTAATCAAACCTTTTCCTAGTAATGAAAACAAGATAACTGGAGCAGGGGAGGTGGGGACTCACAAAAGTAAGTCAACTAAAATCAATCAGAAACCATCCAGTGAGTACCTAGTTTAGCGTCCTATTTTACGGAATTTTTTATACCAACCTCATTTAGTGACTAAGAAGATATCAACAACAAAAGGATCAGTCAACTGCCTAATCTTAGAATATATTGCTGCAGAAATAGTCGAGCGCGATAGGGAAAATAATATGCTCCAGTACTAGTGTCCCATGAATGTTACGGCCTTTTCTTTTTGGGGTATCTCATTACAAACTGCAACATATATATCTGATAAGCTTTCGTGTTAAAAAGACTTGTTGGGTCATCATCACAAATGAGGTGTTTTGATTTGGGTTCACCCAAATATTCAAACAATTTTCTTAAACTACTAATCAAATATTCCAATTGCATGCACTAGATGAAGTACTTGTTTGAAAATTAGTGCTCGTACATATTTTTGGATATCACATATCATTATTCTCGTGTACGTGTGTAGCAACAATACGAAGCTATTATCTAATACCACTTGCAGGTTTGTAAATATTGTAAATGTTTATACTTGAGATGGTGGAAAAGTAACTTCACTTCAATGGTATAAATTTATGACAATGTTACATAATTGATGATTGTAATTTTACTTAGAGTTTTTATTTTGTTGACAGTATCACTTAAAACTATAGTAATTTCCCCCAAATTTTTGTATTTTCAAGAACCAAAATTACGTTTTAACAGAAACATAGATCGAAGTTGTATTCATGATAAATTCAGGCGTGTTGGATATGCATCCAAATGCCTGCGACTATTTACCTTATGTTTTGTTTGTCATATTTAATTGATTCAACGTGTGTTCTTTAGAAAACTACAGATATTCAATTCGCTTGTTCTTCATAATGGTAGGTCTGAATTCTTGGGAAGATTGGGCATCAACATTTGGTTTAGGACAAGCAGACACATTCCATTGGTCCAAAGGAAACAAGAGGTATGAACAACGGGCCCAAACCACATATATCTTTCATGTTAAAATTATGCACCACAACACGTTTGTCACTGTGACAGATTCAAAAGGAAACAAGAAAATGGGAGCCTCTGCTGGATCCTTAGCAAAGAAGGAGGACCTAATTAAAGTTATTTAAGTATACTGCTGAACATGTGTGAAGAGTTGCTAAAAGTAAGGGACTGAAGCAGTGATCGTAAAGGTTAATGGGTTTACTCATTTCAAAAGAAAGAAGCTTGCAATTTTGGGTTTTAGGGACGGATACACAAACTCGAGATGTGACAAAAACCCGGTTGTATACATTGAAGACACGACACAAAAGCCGCATAATGGATGTCGTCTCAGGAAGCAACTATTTTTTTTTTTTTTTTTTTTGTGCTGATTGCAAAATGCTAGTTACAGTGCACTCAAGAGGCTGCTTCTTCTTCTTGTTATGTTGTCACCGTCAACGTGTAGCCATGTATGATTGTGTTCTTTTAGATATTCATAGAGTGATAGAAGCATGAACGTAGAATTTTTTTGTTGAGTGGATCATTGTAAAGAATAACGTTTGCAATGTGCTTTTCTTGATCACTTGTACACGTGTGTGCTTTTTAAAAGAAGTCCTGTAATACTGTGACTGAGTTTATTATGGTTAAAATACGAGTCATCAAGCTTGAAAACTACAAACTATGTGAAATATTTTCTTTTTTTGTTCAGTTTTTGTTGACTTGCATTATTATTATTTTTTGAACACGACTTGCATTTTCTAAAATACATATAATGGCTAAATCGAAAGTTTAATGAATGTGTGTCACTGGAATTATCCAAAGTGAATAGATGTGCAACCTCGTGAGTCCTACTAAAAAAACTCATGAAACCACGGAGTTTTAGTTCGGTTTACCTAATAAAAAACTATTGATGTTTAGCTGATGTGCTAAAGGAGAATATTACGATGGCTATACCATTGCTTAATGGTTCGGGATTCAGCAAAGAAACGGTGAGGGTTGAATACGATTGAAAACCTCCTCGGTGTGACGTATGTAAGTTATTTGGCCGCACTATTGATCAATGCCCCAAGAATGTTACTATCTCAGCCCTAGGGTCAAAAAAACTAATGATGGCTTCCAATGGTAGGCAAACAAAATAATGGTAAAAATGGTGGTGTGAAAGGAGGTGGTAAAACAGGTATAAACCATACTACTGGTCCTAGTGGTGTAAAAGGTGTTGGTACTACATCAAGGTCAAAAAAAGTTTAAGCAATCATATTAATATGATCAAAACTAGTAACCCTTTTGATGTTCTATCTAATGTAGAATTTAATGGTAATGTCCTTTACACCTTTGGTTGGCACCGCATGTGGTAGTCCAAGTAGTACCACTACTACAATAAGAGCTTTTTAGACCTCCTTATTAAGACCTTTTCCTAAATGCACAGGTCTATATATTATATAGACAGGTTAGTCTAATGAACACCGGTCCATACATAACTTTTTTTATCTAGACCGGTTGACATAAAATGGACGGGTCCCAAATTAGGGTTCTTCACAACCCGTATCCTAACTTTGATTTTGGTTTAGTTATTAAATCATGTAGGTTTAGGCTTATTTATGCTTTTTGGTTGCTTAATCTTACCTTTTAAATGTTATGAATCAAGATATGTTGGGGTTATTAAATCATAGTCGATTTGAAATGATTATAAACCTCTGAAGCTTATGAGTTCAAAATATCTGATCAGGAAATGTTTCTCCTTTTGTTTTGATTTTGTAATGTTATATTTTTATGTGCAGTTAAAGTGTTTGATAGAATGCCTAAATGAAGTTTACTAGTTTAATTGGTTGCAACTTACAGTACATTATTTTTTTTTCACAAACTATTCACGTTTTGCTGCGAAACACAGCAATTGTAATTTTTCAATTCCATACAATATCATGATAATAGGAATTGGATTTGCGATGAATTAGTTGACAAAAGTTCATAAGCATATATAGTTTATAAAGCTAAGTAACAAGAAAAAAACGAGTCTCTGACATGAATTTTTTGTGGTTCGACTCTTGATAGTGGTCATTTGGTTAGAATCATTGGTAGTAATTTAGCACTTCGACATATGTTTCGCATCGATACAAAAAAAGTTTGTAGTTAGAAGGCTAGAAGCGTGAGTAAAATGACCCTAAGTGAAAAATCTCGCAAATTTACGTACGTGTTTAGTTGCTTGATGAAGTTTACTGTGGTATTCAGGTGAGAATATGATGAATGGTCTATATACTTTTGGTGATTTTAAGATGTGTAGTGCGAGTATTGTTTTGATGATGTATTTTGTGTCTTATTGCAGATATATTTTATCAATGTTGGATGAACATGTGAGCACAAGCAACGTTACTAGTGAAAGTTCCAAGCCAATAGTGGATATCCATATCAAGACTCTTGAGTCACGGCTGACTTTACCATTGATAAAATTGTATAATTTACTCTCTTGTTCCTCTCTCTGTGTTCTTACATACTTATCTCATTTGCATGCTAAAAGTTGGAACATTAAACTTGTTTTATCACATAAAGTTAAAACTTGCAATAATTTTTATTATTAGTTATCTTAAGTTAAAGGTAACTACAGATAGAACACGGGTTCCAATTGTTTACGCAAGTTTTGCTTTTAGCTTTTTGGAATAGATATTCAGTAAAGTTACATATCGGCTTTCCATAGAGATTCATATGTTAAATAGGTTAAACCAAGGTGCTTATTCAAAATAAACTGATCAGTATTTAAACTTTAGAAGTAAGATGTGCTCCCTGTTTAACCAATATGGCTTAAACACATTCTTAATTGAAGCCTTTACAAATTAAGAATTAATTAGTACATGCATGTCTTAGGCTACCCTTTGTATGAAACAGAAACTGAATGACCTTATTGTCCTAAGTGTAGAGTAGGAAATGGTGTTTATTTGTCTAGTTTCTAAAATTGCTTATAAGTAATAATTAAAGTGTGCTCAATGGTCATAGGGATATCGACTAAATTCGGTGATTGTTTTAAGAAATATAAACTGAGGCTTGTTATTAGAGTATGGTGTAACCATCTCTTTAATATATTTTTTCTTTGCAGTGCCATGACCTTATCATTAAACCGACCATAATAAGATCCAGTCATCACTCTCCACACCTACTGCATACACCAGCATTTTCCACTAGTCACAGGATACACTACAAGGATACACTACAGTTTTCACATGGCTGCAAACTTATCTGTTGGAACACCTTTGTTATGTTCCTCATTTCTTGGAGGAAAACGGTTTTATATCTCAAACCGTAGACATTAGCTTTTTGCGGTGTCGTGCTTAATCAATATTGATTGATTAGAAATCTTATGGTTGTTAAAGTTCTAACTGAATGAGGTATCCTTTTCTCGGTAAGTTCTTCGCTTTATGCATCTTTTATACTCTTTATGTAAGATTATGGCAATGTATACTAAAAGTTTAATCATTTACTTCTGTGACTTGACGTTATTGCCAAAAAGTTCCAGTCTTTGACTTTTATCTGTTGCCTGCAGCTATTGGAGATTGGCTTAGAGCATTCGTTCGCACGTTTGAAAGCTCTTGCCAAGTTCGCCCTTTGGTATGGGTTTGACTCAGGTATGTTCTGCAAAAAACGAAAGTATAACTCTTAATAAAGACAAGTGTTAAACTGATTATTTTTCTATGTTTTGTGGAAGGTTGTACTCTTGCTTTCGGGCATTTGAACCTCTACCTAATGGAGCTATCGGAACCCGAATTCTGGCCAGAACCTTTTTCACTCAAGGTCTGATCTGGTGAGAAAGTATTATGTGGTGCTAAAGATTTATGTGCAGTTCCTTATTACTTAAAATAAGCATCAACATGGTTCTGTTTTGTGGATATTAAGCTTGCGAATAATAGATTGATGACATGGCTATGTTCATAGGCAATATCTAGAAGAGCCAATTTACATGAGAAGATAAGACACTATGAAGAAGCAGACCTAGATATTCAGAGGCTTGTCTGTCTTCTAGAAAAGCGCAGTGAGAAAAAGTATTTGGAAGAATTAACAGTAGCTCGCCAGCCCCTTTCTTCAGTGCAGTGAGAAAAGTAGTTGGACTCAAACATCATCCATATAAGGTTCTCGTCTTGTTTCACTATTTACATGTCTCCTAAATAGACCACGGATAACTGATTATCTTGAAATGCAGGAGGGTGAAAATTACATATTTATGTATTAGGTGGAATTATTTCGTTCAACCCCTTTGACTGCTGATAGTAGAGTATCAAGAGGAACTTTTACAATGAGCGTTTATGGTCATAATTTTGCCATGCCGGTTCACTCGCAGAATTTTGCTCTGATGAATGCTCAGGCTGCCATGTCTAATGCTCCTAGCGGCAACTCAAATGACAAGAAACAACAACATCATCAGCAACAACAATCTCAGCAACAAGGGTTAAAAAGGGGTGGCGTGGATTCGTCATCGCCATATGCAATGTTTCAAAGTTTGCCAGAATCATTAAGGCAAACTTATCACCATATGCTGGCAGCGCCTGCTGGAGCTGCATCGGTTCACCATTCTCTACAAAAGAAAGATTTCAGAATATCTGAAGAGGCTTCTAGAGCTACAGCATGTCATGATTCTTCAAATGCTGATGATGACAGAAAGGGTAGTGCAGGGTTGACTGGGAAGTCCGGACAGTCCATCACATTTTCACGACCAGACCTTGGTTAGTAGTGAAAATTGCCTATTTAGCGGATAAGGGTTGTTTGTGAATGCTTAATTAAACTGCTACTATATTTGATATAGAGTGTTTGTGATTACCTGTTGTGTTTATGCATGTAGTGGGGCTGTTTGGGATTGCATATTGAAACTGCTTATAAAGTTTATTGGAGTTATTTAATAAAGCAGTCTCAAACAACACATTTATATAATAACAACGGGTTTAAAAAACTCTTTTAGACCGGTTGAGGAACCGGTCTTGAGATGCACAAGAACCAGTCTTTAAACCCCTTTTTTGGACGAGTGCTTAGACCGGTCTTAATGTTAAAAGCCTTTTGAACCTCCCTCTTTTAGACCCCTTGTGTAACCAGTCTAAAAGCCATTTTGGACCGGTCTAAAAGACCTTTTTTTGTAGTAGTGTACATCTTTGGTTGCAAAGATTAATGAACGGGAAAGTCAGATGCTTGATGAGAAGCTTGTGCTAGTGGTTGTCGATCCATATAATAGTGATAGTGATGATGAAGTGTTAGAGGTTTACGTTGAAACTGCCACTTTTATGACTTCTACGAGCTCAAATGTTAACAAAGCTTCTAAAAGTGGCAGTGGAGGGGGACATAAAAGCTTGTATGAACAATGGAAGGAAGATTGTTATGAAGATCTATAGGATGATGAATTTGTTGATCGTGGTTTGACTGATACTCAAGTGTGTTTTGCTAATGCTTTTGATATTAGTCTTCGTGGTCAACTTAAATATCGTTTATAATTGGGCCTTACAAATGTGACATGTCATTCTAATTATGATAGGTTAGTTTTGAAGCACACTTGATGCATTTGTTTTCGTCTAGTTTTGGGCTAAGATGTGAGATTCACCCACATTCATTATACTTAACTGTTTTCTAGAGTAATAAATTACCATGAAAAAATTCTTTACCCAAAAAGAATTTTTCACGTTTAGCAAAGGGCTACTTAATGAGTAACACATATAATATTTACCATTTTATTAATTAGAAAATATTGATGTTTAGCAAAGGCCAATATAGTTAACAAATACTCTAGAACACTTGAACTAAACTACTTGATTAACTTCATGGCATGTATTTTAAGAAACACAGAAAGAATTGCATTATCACCATTTTTTTCCACAACTTTAACGAAACATCAAAGAACCAACATACGAGAGTAAATCCATATGAAATCAGTGATAAACTCTAACATTAAGTGTGGCTTCATAATACAAACGCCTCTATATGAGGTACACATAAAAGCCTATTCAACCTTACATCCCATATAGATTAAAGAAGTGAACTCTTCTTGTTATATACTATAGAGAATGAGGATCAAATATGTCTAGAATATTACTATCAAATCTCCCTGTGTCTGAAAATGAATATAATACTCTTGACTTTTTAGTATGTTACTTTAAAATAATGTTTAGTCCAAAATCTTGATTTACAAAGATTGTCCATGTGTTTGTATAACTAAATATTTAGTAATCTTCTATCTATCTATACTAATCATTCTTAATTTCCATTGAGCAATAGAAACTGTTAACTAGATATTCAAATTAGAATATGTGATAATAGAAACGTTCAACCGATCCGCCTCAACTTACGTAACCTGACCGTAACTACAATGCCTATATTTATTAGATATTCTTATTTTAGTTACAAGTGACTGATGCATTTGAAGACAATTCTAAATGATACTTTTATCAAATTCCTTACAACATTTCACAAAAATTAGACAGTATAAGAAATTTGAGTGGTTTTTGTATTTAAAAAAAAAAGAAAAAAAAATAGTACTTACTCTATATTTAGTACGATAAATAAAATGTTTTAAATATAAAATGATAGAAAGAATAAACGGAGTAAAAGGTATCGTCAAAGACCAAAATTTTTAAATATAAAATGATAGAAAGAATATAACGGTAAGTCAAAGACCAAAAAATTTAAATGGATGGGTCCAAATGAGTAATGTTAAGTCATTTTAAGGTGTGTTTTTTAAATGGGTCAGTTCATATAGGTAAAAAGACCAATAAGAAGGAAAGGTTTAAGATAACCTTCTGGAAAGAACCCCCTTACCTAACCCTAGTCATATGCTCTCTCTATCTATTAGGGAATGCAGTAGTTATTGCAGCATGAGGTGACATCAATATAAAACAAATCTAATCTAAAGAACAAACCAGATCTCAATCATCCATCTTTTTTTCATCGATGAAAGCAAAAATTAACAAAAGAAGGGTAGAAATGTAATTCTATAAAAACCCACTTTCCACTCCTTTTTTAAAAATAACATATCTTGCAAACGGTAAATCTTCAAGCTACGAAAAATATACCATCGCGACGAGAGAAAAATCATCTTTCTATAGATATGCAATTTTATATACTTTCGACGAACTTTTTATTCAAAATTTTCGTCCAGACAAATCACACGTGATCCGTAAAAAAATCACATGTGATTTGTTATTTTTAAAAAATCACAAATGATCCACCAAAAAATCACAAGTGGTCCAAAAAGAATCACATGTGATCCACCAAAGAATCACATGGGATTTTACAAGTCACATTCGATCTTTAAAGTAATAAATCACATGTGATCTTTAATTTCAAATCAACTTATTCATTCGTTTTATAAAACAAATTCCTAAAATCATGTGTGATTCTTTTATTTATTTTTTCCTTCTGTTATGAAAAAATGTAAATTACATGTGATTCAGTTTTAATTTAAAAATAAGTAAATCACATGTGATTCACTTTCAAAAATAATTTAATATAAAATCACATGTGATTTGCGGTAAATCACATGTGATTTGAGGTTAAAAAAAATACTGTTTATGTTGGTGGAAAAACAATAATTAGCTTAAGTTAACAAATGTATACACAACTATTTGCAACGAGTATCATTTTCTTAGATTTAGCCGACTACATTTAACAAAAGTTTAAAAAAACTTTATATAAACAAAGAAAAAGCATCTCACTCCAATTAATCAAGCAAATTATGTGAAAGATGAGACCCAAAAATGCAAAATCCAAATACAATACAAAAAGGACCAACATTGATCCAAAACAAATCCTAATTCTATACTCTAAACTGACTCATAAGAGCATCTACAATGCATCAAGTCTTTAAGACTTGATGCATTTAATGCATGAGACATTTAATAACCAAAGTTTGGAAGAAAGACTTGAGCTTTACCAATTCTTTGTAACAAAGCTTTTCAAAAAGTCTTGGTTGCAATACAAAAAACCTTTTTCAAACACTTTTTAGAATAGTGAATAGCTTTTTAGCATTTGACCCATTGTGGATGCTGTAATATAGGCTTAAAACATATTACCAACAAATCTCAAGTTACCACACACATTTTCATTCTCTACTCTAAACTGACTCATTCCATTACATTTTCATTTTTGCCAAAGTAAAAGAAGATAAAGAAAAAATAAAATATAAAGCCTTAACAGAAAGTACTTACTACACGAGATGATGTATTTTACTCTCAAATCATTAACTTAGAAAGTGTCATATAATTTGCTTAGACCTTTTTATATTGTAAAATGTTTTTGGATTTTTCTCAAAGAAAAGAAAAAACCAAGAAAGAATAGTCGATGGGTCTTGTTTTGGTTCATTCCCACATACCACCCAATCTTTGACTAATACTACATAGAGTCATCGATGGGTCTTGTAATATATAGTCCTAGTATCATTTAACTAATACTACAGTAATTTACTCCCTATTACAACATAGAGTCGATCGTAACAAGCTTTGACTAATGCTTATTTTCCCATACCACCACACTGTTTCAATCGATCCCTATTACAATCTTCATCCTACCTTAGTTGATCGATTAGTAATCTGATCGGAGGTTGTGGTGGTTTAGTGACGTGGCAGAGGCGGTTAGGTTTGTAGGAGGGTAGGTGAGCATTGTTGATGGGGTGGTACGTGTGTGTGTAGAAAGAAAACGAAATGGGGTAAATGAGAAGAGTATGTTACCAAAGTACCCTTGAATAATTAATTATATAAAAATAAGGATTAATCTAGACCTTTAGATTTAAAATAGATGGATGGTTGAGATATCTTGATTTGTTCTTTAGATAATTTTTGTTCTGCATTGAAATTTTGTCATTGCAGCATAACATAATTGTTTTCAATTATCAAATCACATTAACTCACATGCTTCAATGGTTGACACGTTTGTGTGTAGATGCCAAGACCTAGGTTCGAATCCTGCAAGTGTCATTTTTTTTTAAAATAAATCCGAAATTTTAATACATGGTTGCTTAGGTGACATGTGTTGCTTAGGTGGATTAATAGATGACGTGGCATTATGGGATGCCAAGTGAAATTATATGTGGCATGCCTTCTCTTATATATAATGTATATATATATATATATATATATATATATATATATATATATATATATATATATATATATATATATATATATATATATATATATAGATTGGATCATTTAAAAAGTTGATCTCAAGAGAAAAGTGAGAGAAGTGATCTCATCCATTGGATCTCCCTCCCTTCCCTTCCCTTTTTTCCTTCCCAACTCAAGGGGCCTTTTTGTCACATTTTTTATTTCTTAAGGACTATTTTGTAACTTTTTCATCTTTTCACTGTTTATCACTAGATTGATAATTATCATTGTATTTATCATCTTTTTACAACAAACTTTATATTGAACTTGAAATAGACAATTAACCTGGCAATCTAAATACGTAATCAAATGCCAAGAAAGAAGTTGCGATCATAAACTTTTAATAAAATCTTCTGGAAAAATGATATAAATGATATTTTCATAGATGCCAAATATTCTTTTATATTCGTTAAGCAATGAAAGTGATACAACACAAAGTTAAAGAGAAAGTAATTGTTTTTACATATAAAGTATGAACCCGAGTTCTTGCATATATTTAATAGTTCTTATGACCAATCTTATGAGCACAAGAAGCACATGCATTGAAAAATGCTACATCCGAATTATACAAATTGACCCTCAACTAAAACCCGTCGATTAGACGTTTTTCAAGATTCCATGTCACAATCTTCTCCAGGAAAGCCAAACAACTGAAGGTTTCGATCCATAGACCCAGCTGCTAAGTATTTTGCATCAGTATCAGATCTTAGTTTATTTCACCTGCATTACAACTGAAGCCAAACACCTTTATATCCCTTACCACAGTTTCTTATGTTGGTATGCATGGGTCAATGCAGATTATCTTTTATCTCAATAATAATATTGTATAAACATGTAAGTGTTAACATATCCTAGTAAAACAAAAATATAAGGCAGAACTTCTAGAACATAAGCCAAGAAATTAAGTGCATAAATGTAACTAAAATCTGAAATCCGCAAAAAAATCATATCCTTCAAAAAAGTTGCACCACCTGTTCTAGTTTCTGGAACTTGGAATGCTTCCATTTAATTAATTTTCACTCAAATCAAGACTATCCAAAACCTTAGCTTTCTAAAAATTGCTAGGATTACACTTATGACCAAATTCTTATACATATCCAACAACCGCAAGTGTAAGTATCCCCAAACTTCTTTGAACGTTCATGGAACCAAGCATCTATGTGAATCTGTTGGGCTTCTACAATAGAATATTATTTATTAAAAGGGTTGAACGAATAGAAATATCTACAGTAATCAATAGAATTAAACCTCGATAAGTAACTGTTGTACTTATTCAATAAAAACTGGTGCACTTTATTAACAATGGGTAAATGAATATATTGTTGTCCAACACTAAACAAGTAACTGTGTTGACCCTAACCTATTTTGACATGTTACCTGACCCGAACACTTAAATCATCTGGCTATCACCAATTTCAGGTATATGGAATTAACTAATAAAGAAAGGATTACTTACAGTATGACCATAACACCAAGAAGTGAAATTTTTAAGGCCCGTGGAACCGATGCTTTTGAGTTGGGTGTACAAACAACCCTCTTAAGCATCTAGTTTTGAAATTTCGAGCTCAACAAGATACAGGTATAGTGAGTACCAAGAAAGCAATCAAAAACTCAAATTTCCTCACATGCATAGCAAGATATTCTTTACCTGTAGATTTCTGGTCATATAGCTCTTGAAGCAGTGGCTTAATAAATGGAATCAATGACTTCAAAACATGGTGAGTTGTTGATGCTAGAAGAGGTGTAATATCATTCACATAGGCTTGCTGTTATAAAAAAAATAAAAATAATAAATATTGCATCATATGACTAAAGACGTGCACTAAATTTCAGCTAAAAATGGATGCTACCACAATCACAAGTACCTTATCTGAAAAGAATTTATATTTTATTAACAAAAACAATTCAGCTTCGAAGGACTTCTAGTAGGCAAGTATTATCTGGATAAAAAAGAAAAAAAAAAAAAAAACAAAATTAGTTGAAACTTGGAAACTCTAAACAAGATATAATGTTTTGCGACACATTAAAAAATTAGTTACCTGCTGAAAGAGAGTTCACGTAGATAACAAAAAGAAACGATGACACTCAGCAATGATACAAGTCCTTCAAGTCACTATTGAGCTCTTGGTGTGTGTTCTCCAAGTCAAACAATGCCTGCAATGATAAAATACACACATGTCAATAAGAACCAGATCCTATTTCTGATTGTACTAATGGCCTATTGAAACAAGTTTCGAAGAATGGTGGTACCTGAGCAATTCTCTGCTCAAACTCGGTAGGCTCAACATCCTTTATCCTTTTGGATCTTCTTCATTGAGGTATACATCTTGAAGATCTTATTTGCAAACGTAAATCATTGAAAAAAAAAAAAAAAAAAAAAAAAAAAAAAAAACCAAAACTTGTAAGCATTCATAACACCATAAAAATATTCGCCATAATACACAACTAAACAAGTCTACAAATTTATATCATAGTGGCTTACAAGCACACTTTAATTTCAATTTACGAACATACTTAAAGAAGCCATTTAGCGACAAAATATTCAATATTTCAATCATTCCCATACAACATGTCTAAAATTGACGCAGGCACTAATGATCGAAGAAAAATCATATGATATATACCCGGACCAAAGCCCAGATAAGGTACGGCCATGAAAAGATCTACCTTTTTCGATGCACTAATATCTACCTTTTCTAATTATACACATAGATGCCCTAATATATACCTTTTTTGATGCACTAATCATACTCATAGATGCCCGAATATCTACCTTTTCGATGCACTAATCAATTCCATTTTATTATGTTTTCCAAAAAATAAAATAAAACATAACACAATGAAATGGGTCAAAACAATTCCATTTGTATTTAAAGTTCACATAATGCAATAAAAAAGGTAGATACTTTGACCCGTTATGCAACCGGGTCCCTTTTCCATCTCTAGCTTTCTCACAAGCAAGTCTTAGCATAAAAATATCTCACCTTTGAGCTAAGTAACTTCTGATTCTAGAAAGACATAACAAATTCAGCAACTTGAAAAAAAGTATCAGCGTCACTGTTTTCAATAGCATGGTGTTCATTCTCAATATCCACACGGATAGACTGCATTAACACTGTTGAGGATGCACTTCAGAGTTCTTATATGGACCAGAATGTAAGACGCCTAGCAGAAGTACTAAAACCACAAATAAACTGATGCTTTCTTTGATATTACAAGATTTACCATTATAACCTCCTAGTAGATTCGTAAAATCATGGAGCAGGCGAAGGATGTTCTTGTTTGTTATGGGCATCCTTCCGCTGTCCCATAACATCTTTTTGGTTTGACCAAATTGTTTTGTATGACCTTTAAGTAGTGACTCATGAGGATCTGAGCAAGGATTTCCTTTAACTAAAACTTCGGAGCCGTCCTGTTCAAAAGGCCAATCACTGAAGTTAGCGAGGAAGATGTTTATGAACACATGACAACTAAAAATTGTGAAATTTCGACACATTCACTTATAAACTGGTATATTATAGTTCTCTTTAATCTCTAATGGATCAAAGAGGTGCTCAGATAGCTAAAACAAAAAAAGGTCAAATGGGTCAAAGTTGCATAACCTGTATATTTAATGCATAAAAAATCTAAAAAAATCATTAGTATATTTTTCGCACTAAAAATACTACTGAACAAAGATGATTCTATAAAAATAACTGGCACACCAGGCTTTTACGAAAATTCCAAATTTTGGACCAAAAAAAACTCATATCTATCTAACACAACCAGTTTCGACCTATACAAAAATGACCCGTTCCCAGATTGCCCATCTAGCACCTCTAGTTTAAGTTGTTTGGTTTTAACTTAGTGGCACCTTATGTTTCTGATGTTGTGACACGTTTCACTCAGATTCATAATACGGAAGAAGATTAGGAGATTCTTGATTTTTTAACTAGTCAAATGGAGGTCGAATGGGCTTGTGAACAGTTTAAAGGGTCATTGAAAGTCATATTCTCCACCAATCTTGCTGAGACCTCTTTGACAATTCTAGGAGTCAAGTTTACGACGATGCACTAAACATACAAATGGATACACTAAAATACATACAGATGCGATAATATGTCCAACAATGCACTAATCTTACTCATTGATGCCCTAATATGTTCATTGATGCACTAATCATACAACAGATGCTCAAGTAGTTCCAATGATGCACTAAACATACAAATAGATGCCCTAATATGACCAACGATGCACTAAACATACACATTGATGCCTTAATATGTTTTGACGATGCGCTACACTAGTCATATTCATCGATGCCCTAATGTGTTCACTGATGCACTAAATATACAAATAGATGCCCAAGTAATTCCAACGATTCATTAAAAATACAAATGGATGCCCTACATGACCAATGATGCACTAAGCATACAAACACAAACAAATACACTAAACATACACACTGATGAGTTAATATGTTTAATGATGAACTAATCATAATCATACTCACTGATGACCTATTCATACTCATTGATGCCTTAATATGTAAACGATGCACTAACATACAAACATATGCCCGATTTATGTCCCATGATGCACTAAAATTACAAATGGAAGCACTAATCATACACTCTCATGCCTTAGTATGTATAACGATGCACTAATCATACTAATTGATGCCTTAATATATCACATGATTCAACAATAATACAAATTATGATTTGTTTACACAATGATTCCCTAAAATGTCAAATAATTCAAAAATACTCAAACTTATCATCTATTTACACAATGATGCCCTATAATGTCAATTAACTAAAAAATATTCTAAATAATCAGTGGCTTACAACTTTTTATTTTTAAACTTATAAAATCATTACAAATGCCCTAATTTTATACAAATTCAAAATAATGAGAAAGAAATAAGCCTAAAATGAGATTAATGAAATTTATACATAACCTGAATAACTGCGTGATTTGAGCTGCAATTCGAGACGCAATTCCACTGAATAACTCCGTAAAACTAGATAATTGCATGATTTGAGATGTGATTCCACTGATTAACGAGTATTTTTTAATGTGTTTGGATCGGTTTTTGATCGTTTTTTATGAATCTGTGTTTTTTATGTGTTTTTAGTGAAGTATGTGGGTTTGAATCTGAGTGAATCGTGTGGTTTTTCTGGTAGGTGTTTTTGATAATGAAAATGATGGGATAAGCGATGGTTACCCCCATTTTGTTTGTGGTGTTTTAAATTTTACCCTGAAGTTTGAGATGTTAGCAAAATCTACCCTTTAACTTTTTTTCTCACTTTTCTATCTAATTATACTTTTCTCTAGAACCGGACTCTATATATATATATATATATATATATATATATTTTATAAAACATCACTTTATTAGAAAACCAAAGGGATTTTACAAAAAATTGGTGGGAAGCCGAGACACTAGTTGGGCTCCCACTCGTTTCTGGATACAAAAACTTAGTCTATGAAAAATAAAAACACCATTCTTGACATTATTCGAGTGGCTAACAACAACGGTCTTGATGCGTGAAAGTGTATCCAAAGCTTCCGCGTCAAGCCCGAATGTGGAAAAAGCAAATGGAATGAACTTGTAACCATTTTCTTCACATTTGGACACGTATTTTTTTTCTTCTCCACAGCATTATGTAAGGCTACCCCCGAAGCCCACAAAGTTGCATTTGTGTATTTCTCTCTTTTTATGTTGTACTTGTGTATTTAGTGGGGTATGTTTGGACTCAACGACACCACTTTTGCTAATGACACCAAATTTTTATGAGGGAGGAGGTTTTTTGGTGCCGTTGAAGATCTCGTGCCATAGAAATTTTCGGTGACGTGAAAACACTTTTTGCCTATGGCACCACCTCTTTGGCATGTGGGTACCCAGTGCTCTTATCAAAATACAAAGTGATATAGACCGGAATGTGCTAGTTTTTATCTTACGTGTCGAACACATGCCAAGCCTCAACAGAGTGAGATGTACCCCGGGCCTAACTTGATCAATCAAACAAGAATGTCAAACGTTTTACTTTTTTAATTTCTATTTAAAAAATTGGATTTTGAATGGCTCACAAAGTATTTTTGTTAGCTAACGTAATCATCGAGTGAAAAAGGAAAAAGAAGCTAAATCATCTCATACACTCAGTTGAGTCCTGTGTTATCAATCATAAAGCCTATTGATTTTATTCATAAAGATGAGGCTATGGGTTTTGCTGGACTATGCAGGAGTCACTGTATATTCACTCATACGATACATCAAACCAATTTGATTAACGAAGAGGAATGTAAATTACACTTTTTAGATTGTCATTTTCGATCGATTATGGTTGGTTTATCATGTAAACTCACATTTAAAGTACTACCATTGTCAAAGTGGTCAAGGAACAGTCAAAAACTTCAGGTTTTGCATCCAAATATTTTTTTTTCAACATTTGCTAGGTCATCATAAGTTAGCACAAGCATCAATATGATAGAAATAGAGGTAGAGATGATCGGTTCAACACAAACACACGATAGAATGAATAAAGGTTACGCGTAGGATATGAAAATGAACAACCAACCCTCAAATGAGAGTTTACAAGACTATTTATAAGGGAAGGGAGCTAGGGCAACACATCTAGTCCATTCCTTTCCTTATTGGGCCTTTGCTAGGCTCATGGGCTTTCTACATAAGCCTAACCATAAACACTAACATAAAAGCCATATAAATGCAACATATTACATAGAAATGAATAACACTTAATAATATAGTTTAGGAGCGTTTCCAACAATCTCCCCCTAAGTGATAGTTATTATGTAATAGTGGTTGCTCGACGTCTTCAAGCACTCTTCTTCTTGTGAGTAGATGTGCTCTTGTTCCAACAATATCCCCTTGTATGAGATCTTGTTTCTTTTGAAAATTTCAGCTCTGACGTTGAGGTATTCTTTGTTCTTTGTTTTTATAGTGGATGTGGTGATATTATATTGTTGTTTGCCTCTGGTCAGCTTCATTGCTCAGGTGTCTCCACGTCTTTCTCTAACATGCTCACACGCCTTTTGACTTTGGATTTCAGATGTGATTTTGTTCTCTAGTCTTTAAACTTTGAAGATTCTTTGGCTTTGACGAAGAATCATTTTAACTTTTGAGTTTCCTTTTGAGATAACTTCATTTGTTTTGTTGTTGGTATAAGTATGAGGAGAATCAACACGATCATTCCTCCCAGGAGCATCCATCAGCAGCTGCATAATTTGGTTAGTAATAAGCATCAATCAATCATCGTGGACTCTTCATAAAGAATTGACCACTACGACTGTTTTACTGATGAATGTCTTGATTCCATTCACCTTGGTCGGGCGAATCAGCAGTCCAAATCCCATGAGGGACAGTTGGCATTACATTGAATGAATTCAAGTAATGACCTACATATTCAGGACTCGATTCTTGAAAGGAATCTACTTAGCGGGATTTCCAGCACTTACAACTTCGAACTTCGAGGGTGTTACCAGCATAGTGTGAAAACACATCTCTAATTCTAGCAAAGGCTATTCCTGAAACTAGAGGCCTTCAAGAAGGCTAACACGACATACCGAAGTACATCTACAGTTCAGGTGAGTCGCTGAGGTACACCGAAGCATCACCCCACAACTGTAGACCGTTTGAGATAAAACTAATCGTAACCCACAAGGGGCTACCAAAGTGACCTGCATTCAGCGCTGTTTGATGTTTACCCTGGCTGGAGTTTCCATTCAATCACTGAGGATCACAATTGTGAATCCCCTCATAAATGTTCTCGACAGATTGCTAGGATCTGTAAAGGACTCTAAAATGTATCACTTGCGTCCTTAATGTTGAACGACAAGCGATGAAAGTTCGAGTGTTCCTAAGAGATCTTTTGATGAATCTCGTGGCTCTAGACTCAATAAGTGCACTTTGGTTTTCCTGAGCGGAGACTAGGGAGAGGGTCTCCTTCTTCAATACCAACAATCTCTAAGAGAAAGTCGATAGTTTACGTAGGGTTCCCTGTGAGAATGAAACAAGCTTCTGTTAAGAGAAACTTGAGTGGCTAAGAAGGTTTAGTGCAGTGCATCACTGGGTCCATGACGACTTTTAATCTTCAATACCGGTGTCATCTAGTGACAGCCAGTAGCATATGAATTGAACCCGGTGTCTACTCTAAGTTGAATAATTTGGAGGGCTATTTCTTTTCACCCCTTTCTTTACTTTTCTTTTTAATTCCTCAACTCCTTCTTTCTCTGATTCTCATTTTCTCTTTTTTAATAATCATACCTAAGGACTTCTAAGTACTAACTATTGGTGATGTCCTTGGGTAGATCCCTCCGGCTCTGGCGGATCATAAGACGATTATTCCTAACCTTAGTCACCTTATAACTTCATGACTATCCTATGTTGCCATAAAACCATTTTCATGAAAACCTCTCAAAGTGTTTATGAATGAAAACATGTTTATAACACTTCGAGAGTTTTGTGTTTTCATAAATACTCCCCCTCCACATGTGCTTATGAGTTTTGACAGAAATCTGCACAGTGAGGGTAGAGCGCGCACTTTTGAATTGATCGAGTCAAGATAGACAATTCCTCGTGAGACACGATTATGTTGCATAGTTAAAGAGATACATTGTCAGCTTTTAGGTGACAACTAGCTCTAATAACTACCTTGAAGATGTGGACAAACCTTGAAAAGGTTTTCAAACCCGTCAAAGTTCATGTCTATCAAGATTTTCTTAAATTGGTACAATCTACTCGAATAAGTCTTGGAAGACAAATCTTTTCGAATTATGACATTTCAGAGATCGTCAATTCAATGGTTAAGTCTAATCACACAAAGATTCAATCACAATCCAACATATTTGTATCACATAATTTTTCTTCCCCTCAAAAATGGCATATAAATGTAATTTTTGATGAAATTTTGATATCAAATATGACCATTTCGAGTTTTGTGGGAAGATTTCCACGAAGAACATTTGTAAACAAAGATAATCTGCAAATACTCCCCCTCAACAAGTAATACTAACTTTTGAGGTTTTTAAAACACGAGAGGAATTACTTGTTATTTTGAGCAAAACTTTGAAAATAATGAAAGTTTTGATAAGTTTTACTCAAAAGTAAGAAGCTTTCGCTCCTTTTATAAGGATTGTGGCACTGATGCGTACCACAGGGTCCTTTCATTACAAGTACGGGTTGTACACTGTTATGTGTGCACAAGCCATAATGAATAAATCAATCAATCAATCAAAATACAATAAAGAGTTATTTAAAGGAGTACCCATCAATTACACACGACCCGGGACTCTCTCTTCACGTTGAAACGTTGCAATAGAGAAACTTTGTCGTCCTCCCACATAGCTCTTCAATCTCCTCATCTGATCTCGATGAAACATCCTTTCATCCTGCCTTTTGATGATCCTGCGAGCTTCCTTTCTTTCTTCCGAATTCCACCTCTTCTTTAAACCAATACCTTCCTGAATATCCTCCAACCGGTATACTAACCCATCATGAACCATTTTCAACGTATGATCACAAAATTTGTGGATTTCGTCGTATGCCATGAAGCAAGTATGATGAAGTTCACTTCGGTAGACGACCCTAAACTTTGGTTTCTTTAATATAGTGTACTGAGATAGTTGATTAATGTTGGGAAAGTGTAGCAGCGGTTGTGTAAGGTTAATCTGTTTTTGGTATGATTCGACCGCAAGTTGGAGATCTTCAACACGTTCTTGAATCACTTTGCTTCGAATGAAGATCAGTAGGGCTGTGATGAACTGAAGTTGAACATCTGTAGATAATTGTTTCATCCTTCCTTGTACCTTTTCAAGATACATATCTTCGATGTCGTTGAGTGAAAATATCGAGAAATCAGCCTCAGTGAAGTCATATTCTTTTTCATCTTGTCGCTTGACCTTGATCTCTGACAAGAATGAATAACCCCATTTCATAGCCAATCTGACCTTCATGATAGAAACGATCTTCTTATCACTCTTAACCTCCTTGGTTGACGTTTGTACTTGACAACTCCTATAATACAATCTTCTCCTTGGTGGCCAATGATGAATTCCATACTTAGCATCAAGATCGTAGTCCACCACTTTGTCAACGAACAATTTGGTGGCATCTTCTTCAATGGCTATATTGTTGGAGAAAACTGCAGCTGGTATATTGAAGGTGAGTGATGTAGCAATCCTTTTGCTGACGCTACTACCGTGTTGGAGAAACTCAAGGTCGTTGTTGAAGAAGAAGCGGTATGGAATCTTAGGTTGCTTTGGTCGGCCAATGGTTGGTAGCGGTTTTGTCCAATCGGTGTAGTATGGAGTGTTATCCTTTCTTGATACATCGATGTTCGATTCAGGATTTAGCCAGTCAATGTTGTTAGACATTGCACGTGCAATGTTGTCAAGATGATATTCGACTTCAATTGCGCTGCTTGATCTATCCTTCAACAAGTTTAACGTGTCGTTCTTTATCCTGCGTAATTCCCCTTTAGTCATCTTCTTGACTTTGAATTGATCTTGGATAATCTTCACCTGCTCTATTGTACGACCGTCTACCAGTTGTTGACCTTCAGGTAATCTCGGCGTCGCATCAACCAACTGACTGAACCAATCAAACTCCTCTGTGTTGTCGTCGTCTAACCATGAGACGACAAAACTATGTTTTTTCTTCTTTGGTCGGGAGGATGATTCTGGTTTTTTTTAGGTGATGGTTGAGGTGATGGATGTTGTTAGGGCTCAAGAATATCTTCATCTTCACCACCGGTATAGGTAAAGTGATCATTGGTTTTCTGCGTTGGTGGTGGAGAATCAGCATCCCGAGGTTTGTCTGATGAGGGAGGTTGTTGAGAAGCTTGAGTTGTAGATGTGGTGGTGGTCTTAGGCGCTGGTGGTGGCATGGATGATGATGACTTTGCCAGTTTTCTTTGGACGTTTTGCATTTGGGTCTTTATCCGTGTCTTCATCATCTCTTGGTCGCTTCTCCTGACCAGCTGCTTCCTTGCATGTTGTCTTCAGCTGATATGCAAGAAGTACCTCATAAAGCTTCGATTCATCAGGTGTGAACGTAGGAGATCGAGGAGACATTTTTAGAATCAGCTAAGAGATCAAATCTTCTTCCGTGATATTTGGAGGCGGGACTGGTCGAGTTTGCATAACCACCGATGTTGTTGTAATCGTTTGCCTGACTAGTGTTTTTAGCATTGGGTAGAGTTGTCTTGAGAACATTTCTTTAGTCACTTCAGGGACCGTTTGGAGAAGGAAGTGATGAGTATAGTTTCTGATCATCCTTAGGATCAAATTCAACATCTGAGTCTTCTTCTTCTTCTTCTTCCACTAGCTTCTTCCCTTTGTCAGATGAGGGACTGGCAGGTTTGTCCACTGACTTTTGGGTAGATGTATCATCCATTTGCTCTTCAGAATAGATAGTCACATCATTTGATTCGGTTTCAGAATCGTCATCATGTGGAATTGGTTCTGGTTCAACTTTAGGACGAACGATCTGAGCTGGGACTCTTTTCTTTAGGCTTGGATGCCTTTTCTTATACTTGTTAGTGGTGCCAGTGCTTCCTAATCTCCTTTCCCTTGTGGTAGCCACTGTAGTTGTCTTTTCATCCATGAACCCAACTTTTCCAGCACGCACAGCTTCCTTATAATGAAGGTATGATGGAAGAACCTTGATTTCATCAGTTATCAGGCAATCCAGTAATTCCGCACCTTGTTTATGGGTTGAGGAGTCTTTGAACCTCACAGTATTTAAGGTAGGCTCATACAACATTGATTGAGTGTTGGGGTCATTGATTCTCATTGGGATGTCCTGGTGCTTCCCGAGGAGGTTGTGGATCAGCAACTTTGTATATCTGATGAAAGGAATCTTTGAACCAGGCTTCCTGTAGTGTTGCATCATGTCTTCCCATATTAAGCATGCATAGTCAATGTGTTTCTTATGCATCATTCCCCTAAAAAGTTTGGAGATGCATCAGCCTAGGGTGTTTATGTCTACTATCTCTCCCTGAGATAGACTTGGCGATCATGATGTAAAGAGTCCTCCAGGGTTGAGGGATGTTCTTGAGATCGACACTGAAGTGCTTGGTGATGATGTCAGAAGCTTCGTCATATCTAATGTCAACCATGAACTGCAATACTTCCTCTTCAGTTGGAGTTGGAACATATTCAGTAGAGCGAATAACTGGTAGAAGAAGAATGACATGAAGATCCGCCACTGTAACTTTGACTTCTTTGGTGCCAATGGTCACATTCACTGCATCTTGACCGTCGATTTTGTCCATAGTGTGCCAGAACTAGTGAATGTAGATTCCGAGCACAGAAGCAGAGTTAGATAACATGAAACATAAGGGATGATCTTTGAGGATGTCAACAACAACTCTGCACGAGGATTCTCAACAGGTGAAGTTTTCGAAGTCGACTCTGAGATTATTCTTTCCTATGGTTTTGTGGTAATCCGCAGGGAAGATATCTGCCATCGTGAGCTCATTTGGGGCATTGAGATTTTCCTGATTGACGTCCATTTCGTGATCTGAAAGGTATTGAAACAAAAGAACCAACATATCGAAAGACATTATGTTAGTCTTAGTTTTATTTTATTGTCCAATTATTTGATTAAAGTTATCATGTTTATGAATGTTACGAGTCCAAAGTCACATAAAGTCCAATTGTTTGCAGTTGATGTGATAAGTTATGTGAGTATTTTAATTTTGAAGTTTTAATGTCCAAATATCGCTTAATCACACAACATTTTTACTTTTAATAACTTATTAGTAACATTTTGGTTTTTGTGACTTATGTGTAACTATTACAAGTATACTACGCGTAACATGTCCAAACAAGGTGAAAAGATGGCTTAAGCGTAAACATGTAAGTTTATGTGTAAAAATAGTGCTTTAGGCGTAGGCATAAGCTTAAGCGTAAAGACAAGCCTTAGGCGTAAGAAAGTCTTACGCGTAAAACCATACCAGTAGCTTGTATGCTTACGCGTAAGCTTTGGAAAGGAGTTACGCGTAAGGTTTACTCGTATAAGTTTCCCTTAGGCGTAAACATCCAAGTTTACGCATAGACCCTTATGCGTAAATTTTAAGCGTAAGATTGCTCTTATGCGTAAATTTTAAGCGTAAGATTGCTCTTATGCGTAACCTTTACGCATAAGGTATTCCATAAGCGTAAACTCATGAACACCTTAATTCTGATTCTTTATGCATAATCAACCTGTAACAATTAAACATAACAACATGATTACAATACAATCCTTATACTTCCAGAATCACAAAACAGGCATAGGTTTAAGTAAGTTAAGCACAGAATAGCTTAGGCGTAAGAATTTCTAAAACCCTAAACCTAGATTCTACGCGTAACAACTCTAGCCACAGGAAATCATCAAGATTGTTTCCAACATGTTCTTAGAGGTCATATGAGTAGCCTACAACAAGTTTTAACACAAAATTTTTAACGAATCAAAAGATTCATGTTCTTCGACCCTTTAAACCCTAAAATCAAATTATCAACTTTTTGTTGTTTCTGGGTGAAATCTAAGGCCTATTTTATGCAATTAACATTGTTCTAACACTATTATGACCAACTAATTGCATTAAAACAACCTTATGCGAAAACCCCTAAATCGTACATAAACCCTAAAAATTCAAAATGGTTCAAACCTTGTTTCTGGGTTGAATTTAATGATTGAAATGGATGTAAAACTAATTTTTGAAAGTTTTGACACTACCCATAAGATCACAAACACACTTTGGCAAATTCCTTATTCATACGCATATGCCTAAACCAAAAATCATTCATTTTGAAAGATTGAACCGTTGGATTTGAAAGATTTTTAAAACCAATGTTTATAAACATGATCAAAACCTTTTGCAACTTACAATTTTTGATTTGGTAGAGCGGATTTGAAGAACAAATTCTAGCCGTGGATCTTGGTTGTTGAAAAATTGAATGTGAAAAAAATAAATGCTTTGAATATGTTAGGTGGATGGTTTTGTTAAAAAATGCTTTTCAAAATTGACAAGATCAGTCCCTCCACCTCAACCATTTTCAACCAAGACCCTTTGACTTCCACTTTGGTTAGACAAAACTCATTTAGGGAAAGAAACTTAACGATACTCTCCCTCGACTTTTAAAATGATGAAATTTTAAAACATATGAGTCCGAGGAGAGTATTTAACAAGAAATATGTGCACCAATTCTGAAGAAACAACATATTTTGATAACATGCAAGTACAATGTTTTATGAAACTAAAAAATATTTACATTTTGCCCCTCAACACTTGTTCGGGAAAATTTGTGAAAGGTTTAATAGAACACAGTGTTGACGGAAGATTTGTACTTGCAATGTTTGGTTTTGATAGAGATTTAGATAGAAGAATATTTTTAGATTTTATCTTATTTTATATTTTTGTATTTTGTTTTTGAAAAAAATATTTACAAAAGATGTTTTGGTGTTTGACTGTGTTTAAGAATATGTTAAAAGTTCATTCAGTTCTTCTGGAGTCAAACACCTCGTACCAATTCGGTGAATCAAATCAGTAAATCTTGTGGGAGGCAAGGCTTTAGTGAGAAGATCCGCCAATTGGTACCTACAAAATATAATTCAACAGTACCCTTTTCCACATGCTCTTTGATGAAATGATATCGAAGATCGATGTGCTTGGATTTCGAATGTTGAATGGTGTTGCACGAGATCGCAATAGCACTTCTGTTGTCGCAATACACTGGGATTCTGTCAAATACGTAACCATAGTCTTTGAGTTGTGTTCTCATCCAAATGACTTGAGAACAACATGCAGACATGGCTACATATTCAGCTTCAGTTGATGACAGCGACGTACAGTCTTGTTTCTTCGATTGCCATGACACCAATTTATCACCAAGAAATTGCAAACCTCCTGAAGTACTTTTCCGTGAATCTAAGCAACCTGCGTGATCAGCGTCTGAAAAAGCTATTAGTTCAAAACCAAATCTCCAAATTAATGGTTCCCTTGACGTATCGAAGGATTCTTTTAGTCTCAGAGAGGTGTTTCTCAGTTTGTCGCGACTGATAACAGGAGCAAAGATAAACTGCAAATACTATGTCAGGTCTACTGGCTATTAGATACATGAGGGACCCGATAATACTTCTGTATTTGGTAGGGTCCACCAATTTCCCATGTAAATCAGCATCCAGTTTGTTTGTGTGTGCCATTGGTGTTGCATAGGTGTCACAACTTTGCATTTCATGTTTATTCAATATTTCAAGAGCATATTTGGACTGACTTAGGAAAATACCATGGGGTGATTGATCCGCTTGCAGTCCTAAGAAGAACGTAAGTTCACCCATCATTGACATTTCAAAATTTGTTTTCATCAGTTTTGAAAAAGCATTTGAGTACTTTTTGTGTGTAGACCCAAAAATGATTTCATCCACATAGATTTGAACAATTAAAATGTGTGCCCCATGATATTGAATAAACAGTGTAGGGTCGACCGATCCTTTGATAAAATTATAAGAAAGGAGAAAGGATGACAACTCATCATACCACGCCCGAGGGGCTTGTTTGAGACTGTAAAGAGCCTTGTTCAGTTTATACACGTGATTAGGGAACTCTGGATCAACAAATCCTTCCGGCTAGCTAACATATACTATTTCCTTCAGTTTACCATTTAGAAAAGCAGTTTTGACATCCATCTGATAGACCGTGATGTTTATGTGAGCTGTAAATGCCAGAAAAATCCGTACAGCCTCAAGTCTAGCAACTAGAGCAAATGATTCCTCAAAGTCGATCCTCTCTTCCTAACTATAACCCTTAGCCACCAGACGTGACTTTTCGGATAACCGTACATTCAACATCTAACTTGTTTTTCCAAATCCATTTGAGACCAATGACATAGACCCCTGTTGGTCTTTCAACCAATTCCTATACTTCTAAACATTTGAACTGTTCAACTCCTCTTGCATGGATTCAATCCAGTTGTCTTTGGTCATTGCATCTTTGATGTTTTTGGGTTCAGTTTGACAAACGGTGAGTCCATAAATGCAATGTTCACCGTCAGTCTGAAGGCGTTGTCTAGTAGCGACTGGTTGGTTTGGGTTGCCAATGATATTAACAAGTGGATGGTATTTAGTCCAACGATGTGTGGAGGGTTGATGTTGATATACATTGTGCAGATTTGGTGGATTCAGATGGCTGGTTGATGATTCAGCAACATCTGAGTTTGCAGTTTCATTAGCAAAAGGGTTAAAGAACGCATTTCCATCAAAATCCGCCGGTGCAGGTACATCTTGATTCAGAAGATCATCAGCTGGATCAGCGTCATTAGAAGCAGTTTGTTCAGCTATTGTTGTAGATTCAATTGGAGGTGCATCAATAACAGTTGTTGTTGTTTCAGGTGTATCAGGGATTGGAATATTATCAGGTTGAGCAGCAAAAACATTTGATACATCTGGAGCACGTTGATCAATATCATCACTAAAAAGAGGAGCAGATAACGTTTCCATTTGACGAAGAGTAAGCTGTAAGCTTGGTTCAGCTGATGATGGGGGTTGGGAGAAGTTAAGACGGTTATGTCCGGGTTCCAAGCTGTTATGCTCAGAAGCCATATCGGTGAGCTCATCAAAATTAGCGTGAATCGTTTCCATAATCTCCCTTGTACGACGTTTTCGTAACCCTTGGAGTTTTCACAGTATCCAACAAAGACTCCAATGTCAGCTTTAGCCTTAAGCTTTCCAAAATCATCACGATCATTATTTGGATAACATAGAGCACCAAATACATGAAAGTGTTTGAGGTTTGGTTTTCTGTTATGAATAAGCTCGTAGGGTGTTTTGTTGTGGCATTTGGTAATCATTGAACGGTTCTGAGTATAGCATGCAGTTGACACGGCTTCAGCCCATAAGTAATCTGGAAGTTTAGCATTAATCAACATCATTCTCGCAGCTTCCACTAACGTACAGTTTCGTCTTTCGACAACTCCATTTTGTTTTGGTGTTCGTGCAATAGATGTCTGATGCTCAACTACCACTTTCTCATGATAATCACGAAGAGTTTGGTTTACAAATTCAGTTCCCTTATCTGTTCTGACTTGCCTGATCGTGTTCTGAAGCTGAATTTGAATTTTCGTGAGAAAGGTGATGATCATTTGTGGAGCTTGATCCTTACTTTGAAGAAAATAAACCCAAGTCCATCTCGAGTAGTCATCAACGATTACGAGAATGTAACGTTTGCCATTAATCGTCTGCACATGCATCGGGCCACACAAATCCATGTGAAGGAGATGAAGCACATGCTGAGAGCTGTGTTCTACCTTTGAAGGAAAGTGAGCACGAGTGCTTTTACCTTGTTCACAAGTTGAGCATAGGTGATCTTTAGAATACCAAAACCTTGGGAGACCTTCAACAAGTTTGTGTCGAGCAAGATTGGTTATGGTTTGAAAGTTCAAATGTGAGAGTCTACGATGCCACAACCATGATTTTGTTGATGTTTCCTTAGAAAGTAGACAGATGAACGATAAAGAATTCATGTCTTGCATTGATATTATGTAAAGGCATGATGTGTGGTTTCCAGACATAAGATCGTTTCCTTGTAAATCAGGAATGAAACAAGTTTTCTCCCTAAAAGCAACTTCCAAATCTCCATCACAAAACTGACTGACTGAAAAGAGATTGTGACCGAGACCTTCAACATAATAAACCCTGCTAATTTTGATGTTTCCATTGATGTAGTCTCCGTAGCCCATAATAGTTGTGAAGTGATCATTCCCGAACCTGACAGTGCCGATGAACTTTGAAACAAAGTTTGATAAAAGTTTGAGATTGCATGTCATGTGCCGGGAACATCCGCTATCAACAATCTAGATGATGATCTGTATCACCTACAATACATACAGATGACACAGATGGAATAGACGTAGAGGTGGAACCCGAAAAGTTAGAGGGTTCTGATACAGTTATAGAAGACACACACATATTAAGAATTTTGGGTAATTATTTAAATCCTGGTGTGTTTTGCAACCATCTGTGCTAAGTCCAACTATTTTGTGCTTTAGTCTTAGTGAATGGACTAGGTGATACTAACTTACTAGGAGGTGATGATGGAGTTATAGGTACATTAATGCTTAGCTTAGAAGGCGGTTTACCTAGCACAGACTTAGAAGCTTTAGTGGGCCTAGAGGTCATGCCATTCTTAGGTTTCCGATATCGAGACAAGATAGATTTAGCAACACATTTATCATGACAATCAGAAAGCATGCTTTTTCGACATATAACACAAGAAGCTTCAAATTTAACATCAAAGGTACTTAAAGGTTTAACATTCGTTACATCACTTAGATCAATACAGTTAGTTAACGAATTATCTAAGGGAGCAACATGTGTCTTATTCAAAGTCCTAGTGTGATATTCTACCGCAGAGGTCTTTACTGATCTTTTCTTATGTTGCAACTTCCTATTCTTCGTTTGACTCTTTCTAATCTGGGAAGTGCTGACGCTGGGAAAAGAGGCAACTACTCCTGTATCAGTGGAAGGAATCACATTAGTATCTTGTGTTATGTCTGTGGGCTTCCTAATGTCAATTTTAAACTTTCCTCGTGTAATTACTTTAGTGTTACTAGGCTTATCTTGCTCATATTTCCCTAACTTCGCTTTCAACTTAATTATAGTGTGCAACAAATCTTGATTTTCAGAGCGAACGTTTCCACAAGCATTAATTACTTCTTTAGTGTATTTAAGAGAATCATCAAGATCTTTTGACGCTTTAGTACGAGTCTTTTTTAGCAAATCAAATATGACACCATATTCAGTTTTAACTTTTGAAATTTCTTGTTCGTATTTTGAAATTTGACATTTTAAAAACACATTTTCATCATCCACTTGTTCAAGTTTTGGTTCAAAAGGTGTTGTACGCAACTGGTTGATTTTGTTTTGCAAAGCGAGTTCTCGATATTGACAATCTTTTTGACACCATTGAAGATGACGTTTTACAATCGAAAGCTCATTTAACAAACGCTCATTTTCAGCTTTCAAAGACTCGATTGAGACACAGTATCGACATTCTCAACATTATCAACAATAGAAACAGAATTAACAGCAATAATATCAGAAGCAAAAACAGCAGAATGATACAAAATAATATTCATGGTGTCAGCACAAATAACATCTTCCAAGAGTCGATTGACATGATTTCGAAAAGATTTGTTTTTCTAATTAGTTTTCAAAGTCCATGCCTCGTTTGCGTTGAAAATTGTTTTCAAATTCCCAATCTTCTTTTGAAGATCCCGTTCCCAACATTTTGCACACATACGAAGATTTCGAACATGGGGTAAAAGTTGTTTTTGAAATATATCCCTTTGTTTTCGCGCATAAGGCGATTGAAAAGTTTCAACTTTTATTTCTGAATTACGTTTAATTTCTTGTTCCAAAAGATTAATGAAATAAATGTATTAAAATATTTAAGGATTTGACATCCTTCGGGTGATGGTGTGATTTTACTCAAAGAGGGTAAAGGACCATTTATTTGTGCAACTTGTTGGACGGGAACCACATTAGAAGTTGAATCGGGACTTGGTGTGATAACCCACGGTGTATTTGTATTATCCTGTTGTTTGACAAAAGTCAGTTTTGAATAATCAAATGATTTGTTATATTCAACATTTTCCATTTTCAATCGACTCTCGTCTTCTGCATCAAATTCCTCTTCACGATTATATTCAACAACACTCATAATTGAATCATCAATTCTATGTTCTGCACTGTACACTTGAGGATTTGGTTTGAATGCCTTATGTGAAAAACGTGGTTTGTAATCAGCAAGAATTAGCCCATATCTATCCGGATTTGGCTTAAAAGTAAACTCTTTAATTGTTGTGATTGATTCACCATGTTTATAAACAACATTTCGAAACTCTTTGATTTTGTTTTGTAAATCAACAATTTCATCAGGATACTGATCTATTCTCGTCCTTGAATGTTTTTTATACTTAGAAAACTGTTTTTGACAAGTTAACAACTCAGACTTGGCTTTTTGGGTTTTCGAAGTAAGAGTGTTAATTTGTTGTTGATGATCAAATTTTTGTTGTTCTATTTGAGAAAACAATTCATTCTTGTATTCAACTAGATCACGTATCTGTATTTCCAAAGATTTTTCATTTTGATATGACTTGGTAAAACCGACTTCAAAACTATATTCACGTTTCTCCTTTGTTTCAAAATTTTTGAGTTGTAACTTATAGTATTCATTATCCTTAGTTAACAGTGCAATCTTATCATTTAGTTTAGCATCAATCTTATTGCACTTCTCTAATTGAGATTGGGTGGTCTGAAATAAGGTCACGAGCCCAGGATCTGGATTAGACAAATGCTCATTTTGTTCAACTTGAGTCTCCACATAATCATTATTTAGATCCTCAAATATAAGCACGGAGTCAACTTGATTATCAAAGTTAACCATAAGGTCATCTTGATTGTCAAATGTAACTACGGGATCCATTTGATTATCTTCGTAATGAGATGTATAAGGCTCATGTTGAACACTCTATGCCTCATTGGATGTAGATGCAGGCGGAGATATCAGATCATGTATAAGACATATGTTAGGATCCGGTACCTGAGACAAGCCATCAGTGTCATACACTGGGCCTGTGTCACTCATGTGGAGTTCTTGCATGTTGGCCATCAACATAACAGCTACGTTAGCTTGCAAGTCCTCCATGTCATTATCAGATTCTGCATTAGCTATGAAGCTTTGTTCCTTGTTGGTAAGTGTTCCACCAGCTTAATCCTTGAGAGCCAAGAGTAAAGCCTCCTTGTGATAAGCATTGCCTCTTGTTCTCGGCTTTGGGCAAGCATTAGCGAGATGAACCTTCTCATTGCAGTTGTAGCATCGAAGACCATTGTTCCCATTTTGACCATTTCTCTGTTCAACTATTTGAACCCGTTGTTGTGGAGCACCCATGTTATTCCTTCGATTAGCATTAAATCCTTGACCACTACCCATCTGATGACCATTTGCATGATTCTGAACCTCAACTCTGCCATTGTTAACAACAGCTTGATTTCTTGTGTTTGATGAGGTACGAATACGGTTGTTGGATTTGTTAGCAAATCTCCCGAATGCTCTAGCAATTAACAAAAATCCTTGATTCAACGTATCGAAAGCTTCTACATCCTCATTTGATTCACTGTAGTGTGCTGAATCAGTGTTGTTGTTGTATGAAACCAATTGAGTTTCTTGTGATTGCTGTGAAGGATCATATGGTGTAATCTGAGCAGATTGTTGTGGTGGATTTGTGAAGACAGTTGGCAGATTTGGAAATTGAGGATAACAAGCTTGAGTGTACAAAGCCAGAGTTTGATTATCCGGTAGAGTTGGAGATGCAGGGTCCACGGAGAATTCTTTCTTTGTCTACTTCCTTTTGATGGTGCTTCAAATAGTCATACAACAATCCGTAAGTTGCTTAGTGAAGATTCTTAGCTTGACGGATTAATGTAACATACTTCTCCCAATCAGGACCAAGCCAGCTCATGAACTTTGTGTTGATTGCAATCCTTGGCATAATGATGCCGTGTTTGTCCAAGTCATTGATGATATCTGAGAACCGATGATAGTAAGACTCTAATGATTCCCCTGGTTCAATCATGAAATTCTCATATGATAAGTAAAGTTTGGATTCCATGTATTCTTGATTGAGTTTAGTGCCTTCCATGAGAAGATGAATGTGTTCCCACATAGCTTTAGCAGTCTTCTGAGCATCAACACTACGAAGAATCGGGTTGGGTAATCCTAAAAGGTTCTATTTCATTGCAAGTTCATCAGCTTCTAAGTGAAGAAGTTGTTCAGTAGTGAGTTGATCTACTCGGAGAGTGGTGGTAACATCATCTCTTGGATCTCCGGAGACTGTTGAAGTAGGCATTTGAAATGGACCTTCAAGGATGACCTTCTTCAAAAACTTACCATGTGGTTTTTTGAGATCACAAAACCTAAAAAACCTTATCACCCATTGATCGTAATTTCTGGGAGTGAGCATTGGAGGTCTATCAAGGGATCCAACTTCATGAATGGACTGTTGGCTGCTTAAAGCTTCACACATCTTTGCAAACCACGAAGGTTCCTTTTGCGTTGTGACATTCATAGCATACTTAGCTGGAAACTGATATTGGAAGTAGTTACAATGTTGATATTGTTGACGAGGGTTTGGTTGAGGGATTTGTGGTGGAAGAGGTTGTGCATTCTGAGGAAAATAAACTGATGATGGTTGTTGAAATTGTTGTTGAGGATATTGTTGTTGTTGTTGTTGTTGTTGTTGTTGTTGAGGATACTCATGAGGAAAGTAGTTAGAGTATGGTGGTTGAGACATCTTGAAACTTGTGTTGTTGATGGATCTTTGTAGTCAAATGAAACTTAATGTTTGCTGATGAAGTACACTTAAGCGTAAAGCACAGCTTATGCGTAAACTAGTGATCTTACGTGTAACTTCTTCCTACTTACGCGTAAACAAGAGCTTAGGCGTAAATAATTCTTACACGTAAGCTATAGGTTAAACGTAAGCTTAGGCGTAAACTAAATACTTAGAAGTAAGAACCTTAGGTGTAAGCAAGCTTAGGCGTAAGATGTTACTCGTAAGCAGTTGTACTTATGCGTAAACTTAGGGTTTTACCCAAAAATCCTTTACACTTATCCAAGCATAAAAGATATCCACAAGTCAAAGTGTTTTCAGGCTTATCCAAGCAAGAAAACACTGAGTTAACCAACAGCTTTGAAGATCGGTGAAGAAATTCCTTACACGTAGAAGCTTAGGAGTAACTGTAGCTTAGGCGTAGAAGCTTATGCGTAGAAAACTAGGGTTTGGTTAAGCGTAAAACGAAGTTAAGCGTAGAAAACTAGGTTTTTCTTAGGCGTAAACTTCACAGAATTCACCAAAACTGATTTTTATGCACTAAAACGTTTTGTAAACCTGATTTGAATGATGAAACCGCTTCAAAATCACCAAAATAACACAAAAGTTTGAAACTTGATGATCCAAAGTGAGTTTCAACGTTACGCGTAAACTGATGATACGAAACACAACCAAGCTTAAAAACTAATCTAAACATGTAAACTTTGCAACTTTTTGCAAAAAACAAAAACTTTGACACTAAATAAAGATTAACCCATAAGAATCTTTAGTTTACAAGTGTAAAAATGAAAGTTTTAAGTGTGAGAAAGGTGTATAACGAGAAACAATACGCGTAGATAACAAAGACTTCAAAAACAAACCATTTCACCCAACTAGATGGCGTATGATACCACTGTTAGGTCACCATAAGTTAACACAAGCATCAATATGATAGACATAGAGGTAGAGATGATCGGTTGAACACAAACACATGATAAAATGAATAAAGGTTACGCGTAGGATATGAAAGTGAACAACCAACCCTCAAATGAGAGTTTACAAGACTATTTATAAGGGAAGGGAGCTAGGGCAACACATCTAGTCTCTTCTTTTTCTTATTGGGCCTTTGCATAGGCTCATGGGCTTTCTACACAAGCCTAGCCATAAATACTAGCATAAAGCCATATAAATGCAACCTATTACATAGAAATGACTAACACTTAATAATACAGTTTAGGAGCTTTTCCAACAACCTTCACCAAAATGATCTCAGATTTGCATTAATCAGTTTTTTTAACCCAAAATACAAAGTGGATACCTCCCATCTAAGATACCTTGTCTAGAAATAATATTCTATCTTATGCGTCGAATACATACCTAGCCTTAGCAAAGTGGGATTTTACCAGTGCAAGAGCTCTTCCGCAATGAGAAATCTTGTTCTTTTCTTCTTTGGTTGTTTCAGCATAACTATAACAACATAAATCATAAAATTAGTTTGGTTTTATTGCAAGCATGTGATCATATAAAAGGTGCTGGGAGATTATAGATGGTGAGTCAAACTGGGAGAGGTTGAAATAGATCAAAACAGATTGGATGGGAACCTACAAAAACATCTTTCTCCACAATTTATAAGATTGTATTTTTAAAAGAAAAACTTGACGTGACTTTTAACATGTTTGACCCGTTCGACCCTTTTGATATGTTCCTCTATTAGCTAAACATGATTTTAGACATTGAACCCCTGTTAATGATATGAAAAAGCCAAGACATGTTTACAACTATATTGGTTGAAATCGCCACCTATTATGGAGATGATCGTGTGCCTTACTTTTGATCATAACCATCACGTTGGAAGACTGGATCCCATCCAAAGTCATTTGGTCCTCTTGCAGGTGTTGGATCGTAAACTTGATTTATTTCAATAAAGATTGAACTATCCATAAAAGCCCGCGCCCATATAGAAGACGCTCCTAGAAAGTCGTAGAATAGTATGGAAGCTTCTAGAAAGTCGTAAAATGGTATGAAAGCTTCTAGAAAGTAGTAGAATGGTAACTATAGAAGTGTTTAGAAGGTTGTAATAGATGATATCTACTAGGAGTATCTAGCTAGTTGTGGTAGAATATCTAGTAGAAAAATATAGAGATCCATGGAAAATATCTCGATCTAGAATATTCCATGGACTAGTATAAATAGGTTTTAGTGTAATGCATTAGTAATGAAGCAATTAAGCAATCAATAACATTGTTAACTTTCTTATAAGTGTTCCTCTCATCATAAGCCTAATAGGATCCTGTGTTTTCAATAAGTGGTATCAGAGCTAGAAGATCAAGATGTCGAGCATGATGAACTTGTTCCAATTTCCTCGTCTTACCAAAGACTACTATGGTAGTTGGTGCATTCGCATGAAGGCATTAATAGGTTACATGGTGTGTGGGAGATTGCCGAGAAAGGAGTTGAGAAAGTTGATGATGAAAGTTCGTTGAGTGCCACTCAAAGGGTAGAGTTGCAAAAGGCAAGAAAGAAGGATCAAAGTGCTCTTACACTTATCTATCAATGTCTTGATGATGCGATGTTTGAGAAAGTTGAAAATGCAACCATTCTAAGGAAGTGTGGAAGATCCAACTGACAAGGTGAAAAAGGTATGTTTTCAAACTCTTAGAGGAATGTTTGAAAAACTCCAAATGGAGGAATCCGAAATAATTTTAGATTATTTCACTCGTGTCTTGACCATTTCAAATGAAATGAAGAGAAATGGTGAAAGCTTGAGTGAGACAAGGGTGATAGAAAAGATTCTTCTCTCTTTGTAACCAAACTTTTATTACATTGTTATGGCCATAGAGGAGTCAAAAGACATAGACTCTATAACCATTGATTAACTCATGGGATATTTATAAGCCCATGAAGAGAAGTTGAAGAAAAGAAGGGGGAAAGAACCCTTGGAGCAAGATTTATACTTAAAGGTCTCTTTCAAATAAAGATAAAAGAGCTTTCTACATGGAAAGGAGCAAGGATGAGGATGCGGTACTTTTCAAAGTCGTGGTGGTTTCCAAGACCGAGGATGAGGAAGAGGAAGAGAAGATTTCAACAAAGAAGATGATTTATATCGACGAGGTCATGGGAGAGGCTTTTAATCTCAAAGAGGAGGTAAGCCCATATACAATGTTACAATTGTCGCAAATATGGTCATTATGCCAATGAGTGTAGTAACTCAATAAAAGTGGAAGAAAAAGCTAATATTATGGAGGTAGAAGATAAAAATGAAATTACTTTGCTAATGGCAAGACATGACGAACAAGAAGAAAGGATAGAGCCATGGCATATAGATTCCGTTGCAAGTAACCATATGACGGCTGAGGAAAACTTGTTCGTGGAGATGGAGAAAAGTAAAGGTAATGTCACTTTTGGAGATGAATCAAAGGCACAGGTGAAAGGAAAAGGTAAGATACTTATCCGAGCTAAATATGGAAGTCACCAATATATTTCGGACGTATACAATGTGCCCAATCTTAAAAGTAACATTTTAAGTGTGAGACAACTTTTAGAGGAAAGCTACGATATTCATTTCAAGGATCATAGTGCTACAACAAGAAATCCTAAAGCAAAGCTCAAAGCAAAAGTGCCTATGACTAAAAATCGATTGTTCATTCTAAACATTCAACATGTAGAAGCTAAGTGCTTAAGATCATTTGTGGCTTTGGTACATGAGGTACGGGCACTTAAACTTTGGTGACTTAAAGTTATTATTCTCAAAGGAAATGGTGAAAGGGTTAGATCAAATTGATCATCCCAATCAAGTGTGTGAAGGATGCCTTCTTGGGAAGCATGCTAGGAGTTCATTCCCGGAAGAAGCGACATGAAGAGCTAAGGAGCCTCTACAACTAATTCACACGGCTTTATGTGGTCCCATTACTCCACCCTCTCATGGTAAGAAGCTTTACTTTATGCTACATATTGATGACTTTTTAAGAAAAATTTGGGTAAATTTTCTAAAATAAAAATCCCAAGCTTTTGAAGCTTTTAAGACATTTAAAATAATGGTTGAAAATGAGAATGGTTTAAAAATTAAATTCATGAGATCGGATAGAGGTGGAGAATTTTTGTCGAAAGTGTATTACAAATATTGTGAGGATAATAGGATCCAGAGATTTCTAACGACTCCTTACTCCCCACAACAAAATGGAGTGGTAGAGAGAAAGAATAGAACGATTCTCAATATGGTACGAAGCATGTTGAAAGTAAGAAAATGCCAAAGGAGTTTTGGGCCGAAGCGGTTGATTGTGCGGTATATCTATTGAACTGGTGTCCATCAAAGAGTTTAGACAACAAGACTCCGCAAGAAGCATGGAATGGGGTGAAGCCTACCATTTCTCACCTAAGAGTATTCGGAAGCATAGCATATGTCCACGTTCCGAGCCAATGGCGATCCAAGCTTGATGATAGAATTGAGAAGCATGTGTTTGTTGGGTACAACAAGAAATCAAAAGGTTATAAGCGCTACAATCCAATCAAAAGGAAGGTGGTAGTGAGTAGAGACGTGGAGTTCGATGAAGAAGAAGTATGGGATTGGAGCATTAAGGAAAATGAAAGGTATGACTTTCTTTCTATTACTAACGAAGAAGAGATGGGTGAATCAAGTGAAGAAGTCCAACAAACTCAAAGTCCAACTCCGACCCAACACTCACCTTCAATTTCAAATAAAGGAGAACCAAAGACAAAAAGTTTACAAGAGTTATAAGAGGTAACTGACGAGATACCCCTTCTTTATTTATATGATGACTGTGAACCTTTAGTTTTTGAAGAGGCTATGAAAAGAAATAAATGGAGACAAGCCATGGACGAGGAGACAAATTCAATAGAAAAGAATGATACATGGGAGTTGACAAACCTTCCGAAAGGCCAAAAGGCTATCAAAGTCAAATGGGTATACAAGGACAAGAAAAATGCCAAAGGCGAAGTGGAGAAGTACAAGGCAAGACTTGTGGCAAAAAGTTACAAGCAGAAGCATGGGATCGACTACGAAGAGGTATTTGCTCCTGTTGCTCATTTAAAAACTATTAGAATGATTATTGCTATTGCTGCTCAATATAGGTGGAAAATCCATCAAATGGATGTGAAGTCTTCATTTCTAAATGGACTTCTCTAAGAAGAAGTTTATGTGGAGCAACCAGAGGGATATGTTTCCAAAAGGCAAGAAGGAAATTCTCCAAGCATGATTGATGAACTCAAGAGGTCAATGACGAAAGAGTTCGAGATGACAAACATAGAACTTATGTCTTATTATCTTGGCATTGAGGTGAAGCGAACAGACGAAGGAATCTTCATATGTCAAGAAGGATATGCCAAGTAGATATTAAAGAAGTTCGGCATGAAGAAATGTAATCCCATTGGCACCCCCATAAAACATAAGGCAAAGCCTTCTAAGCATGACAGAAGAGAAGTGCTAACTCAACTTTGTTCAAGAGTCTCATTGGAATTTTACGCTATTTGATATGTACACGACCCGACATACTCTTTGCGGTTGGATTGATTAGTCGCTTAATGGAAGAGCCTACGACAAAATATTTGGAGATTAATATTGCGAAGAGGATCCTGTGTTATATCAAAGGTACCGTAGACTATGGTATGTTTTATTCAAGTGAAGACTTCAAGATCGTAGGATATAGCGACAGTGATTGGGCTGGAAATAAAGACGATAGAAGGAGTACAACAGGATTCGTATTCTTCCTGGGTGACAATGCTTTTACATGGTCTTCAAAGATGCAACCTATCGTTACTGTCACACCCCAAAAATGGCATAATATATAAGCATATGAGGGTCTTTCCCACAAACGTAATGGGTTCATGATTTGGCCCAATAGCAAGAGAAAATAGACACAGAGCATAGGCAGATTTGGCCCACGAACATATTGTTTAGACCTACAAAAGAAACTGAAGTGGTTAATTAACATTATTTTTGTATAGTTTAACATCAAGGTAAATACGACATAAAGATTATTCTATGTACCTTCATGACCAAGCTTCTGAAGGAACCACTTGGTATTGATTAGCATTTTCCACCCAGTAACACACATGAGAAAGTAAAATCAATAAAGACAGAAAAGACCAAATTTCACCCCTAACAAACCGATTCGTTTTGAGTTTATTCTTAACTATTTGCAACAAAAAAATGTCAAAACAGTCAAGTTTTGTGTACTGAAGTTGCAAGTTATGAGAAAGTTTTAGCAATTCCGAACGTGAAATGTAAGCTCATCTATTACTCATATCAACGAAAATTTGTTTTATTTAGGAACCATTGTGACCAATAAGTAATGGACACCTTCGCTTATTTAGGAACCATTGTGACCATTGTGACAATAAGTAAGTAATGGACACCTTCGCTTATTTAGCAGTCTATTCACCGACAATAAGTAATGGACACCTTCGCTTATTTAGGAACCATTGTGACCAATAGCCAAAACCTAGAGAATTTCTTGCCTAGAAAAGTGTCTAAAACACTAATCCTATGATTACCAAAAGATAAAACATGTAATGCATCCATTACATTAACCAAAGACAATCTGACATCTGAACTCACAATTTCACAGGAGTTGTCTTATTTTATGATACCAGGTCTGTTAACAATACAAAAAGATTGAACAGACAAATTAAGGAATGTTCAAATGTGCTGCAAACCTACAGTCCAAATATTATCGGATTATCTGAAACATATATATATGTAGTTGCTGTATTGGGTAAATTTTATAATGCGTAACTTCAGTGACTCCATTTTGGCCAAATCTGTCAAGTCTATAAGAAGACTAATGTGACCAGGATTTAAGGGAATTTGTGAATTAAGTAACTCGGATTAGTAGGGTTCGGGTCAATTCGGGTTCCGGTCAACCCGAGTATAGGTAAAATGATTAAAAAAATTGCTTACTTCAATATGTTTACATTGTAAAAGTCGGGTTGGTCGGGTCAATTCGGGTTGAGGCTAAAAAAACTTACCTGAACGTGGCCCTATTTAGAACTAGGGCTAGTCGGGTTGACCCGAAGACCCGAGTAACCCGACACGAATAGACTTAATCGGATTCGGGTTCGGGTCGGATCGGGTTTTTGACACCCCTAGTTATGGGGAGAAGCACCTTTGACGTCTCATTCCAATAAACCGAACAAAACTTTTTAAATAATTGTACCCATGTAATGGGTATACGTGAGTACATATGGTTATTTACTCCACATGCAATGTCTGCTATGAAGAGAGAAAGTTAGCTACAAATTTCTCTCTCTCATAATTTACTCCCCTTAATCTACCACATTCAATGATTGCTTCATTTCACACTCCTGAAATTTTCAACCAAACTTGTTTTTGTTCAGTAAACATTTGATCCTTGAGAGCTAGCTGGTGAAATCTCTGAAATCTGTATAAGGTATTTTTAACATATTAAACATATATCTTCTACATAAGTTCCTGATTAAGTTGGTGTATGGTATTGCTTATTTTATTTTTTTTAGTTTAAATAAACAAGTTTTTATAGGTAATTGATAAATTGATTTGAAAGAAATTTTGAAACAAATTGTTATTTTCATAACCCCGAGTGCTTATTTTTAAGTAGCTTAATTATAAGTACTTGTTTATAAGCAGAAAATAAGAAGCAATCCAAAAGTATGAATACTGTAATAAGATTCGCATCCCTTTTGTTGGTAGTTCAGTCGTGTTTTGATCACAACAAACCAACCATGTGAACTAACCCTGTTTTTAGACCCAAGCTTAACTTGTTTATTTTCTTATCGTTTCGGGAATTGCCACCCTAATTTTGTTTATATAATTTCTTATCTCTCAGGAAAATGGAAGTTGTATCTGCAATCATTGGTCCTGTTGTGAATGTTTTGACGGGTCATATTACACAAAAGTTGAGAAACCTCACTTCCTACGCCGATCGTGTGAAGGAAATGAAAGACAAAATGAAGGTTTTGGACAGTCAAAAAATTGATAACGACAAGCATTTGAGAAGAAACCGTGAAAACAATAAAGAGATACCTGATCGTGTAACGGGGTGGTTGGAAGAAGCAGAAAACATCAAGAAAGAAGTTGAAAAAATTCCAAATAACGACATTGGATGCTTTAATGTCAAAAAGAAGTATCTAGCAGGAAAAAATGCATTGACGCATATCAAGGATATCGACCGTCTTATTAACGAAAAAATCACCTGGACTGATGCTGATATACCTCTTGGAAGAGTTGATTCCAAACGTCCACCATCAACATCAACATCAACATCAGGTGGAAATACTCAAATTGTGTTCAAGTCAAGAGATAAGATATTCGATGATGCATTGAAGTTCCTTCAACAAGATGATGATAAGACTCGAGTGATAGCCTTGTGTGGAATGGGTGGTGTGGGGAAAACCACGCTGATGACACAACTGAAAGAGGCTGCACATGATAACAAGATGTTTCATTGGATCGTGGTTGTAGCTGTTGGGAAAAGTTACAACTTGTTTGCCATTCAGAATGCCATAGCAGTGCACACAGGCGGACCTCTAACTGAAACTGATGAAAAACTAAGGGCAACTTATCTTTCTAAAAGATTTAAAGGATTCTTGGAGCGTAAAGAAAAGATTCTGGTTATGCTGGACGATGTGTGGGAGAAGATTAAAGTTGAAGATATTGGATTAGAGAGTCCTTTCCGAAATGGGGTCAAGTTGTTGCTCACATCACGAGATGAAAATATTTGCCACCAGATTGCAGTTGATGCTGGTTCTGTTCTTCAAGCTGTTAGAGTTGATGTCTTGGAGGAAGAGGAAGCACGGGATTTCTTTTGTCAAATCACAAAGATTTCAGCTGAACATGATCGTGATCTTTATGAAAAAGGATGTAAAATTATAAAAAAATGTGGTTATTTGCCGCTTGCCATCAAACTCATTGCCGCAACTCTTTACAGCAAAGATGAATATTTATGGAGGCGTACACTCAAGCGTTTGAAGAAAAATGATCTTGACGAGAACGTGCAAAAAATAATTAACATAAGCTACGAGAGTCTAGTGCATAATGATAAAGCGATTTTTCTGCTCTGTGGCTTGTTCCCAGAGGACTCTAATATCCCGATAGAAGATCTCACAAGATATGCATGGGGACTAGAACTTTTAAAGGGAGATTCTTCTATGGAAGATGCGAGAGACAGCACACAAACAAGTGTGAGCAATCTCAAGAATTCATATTTGTTGATGAATGGTGATGGTCGTCACAGTGATTGTGTGAAATTGCATGATCTTGTGCTTGCCTTTGTGGTAGGTGCTGTTTCTAAAGGTGGTAAGGATGGATGTCGGATCATGCAACACGATGATTTCTCAAAGTTGAGTGAAGCTAATAGTATGAGCCAGTCTTGCAAGCAACTTTCGTTAACATGCAAGGGCATGTCTGAGTTTCCTAGTGAATTTCAGTTTCCAAACCTTTTACTTTTGAAACTTATGCACGGAGATGAGTCATTAAGGCCTCAAGACTTTTACGCAACAATGAAAAAGCTTCAAGTTATAGCACTTGACAGAATGGAGTATGCATTTGTTCCAACATCATTTCAGTGCTCCACCTACCTTCGAACTCTATGTCTCGATGGATGCTCGTTGATGTTTGATCTGACTTGTCTTGGAAATCTTTCGAATCTGGAAGTGCTTAGCTTTGCTAACTCTGGCATTACAATCCTACCTTCCACGTTCGGGAATTTGAAGGAGCTAAAGCTACTGGATGTAACAGGTTGTTACAATCTTGTTATAGACGATGGTGTCTTGGGAAGCTTAGCAAAACTTGAAGAGCTTTATATGAGAAGTTTCGATGGACATGCAGTCTGCTTCACAGACAACAACTGTAGTGAACTTGCAGAGCGTTCAAAGAAACTTTGTGCATTAGAATTTGAATTTATTGGTAACAATGATCATATGAAAAACATGTCTTATGTGAAACTTAAAAGATTCAAGCTCTCAGTGGGATGTTATTTTACAGAAGGTCGCTGGCTGCACACATCTCAAGGTGAAACGCACTCATATCAAAACAGCTTGAAGTTGGTCACCAACAGAGAAGAAATACTGAAATCTAAAATCAACGAGCTGTTTAAAATCACACATGCACTTTATCTACAAGTGAATGATATGAATACTCTTGAAGATGTTGATGTGGAATTCCCGTGTCCCCCGCATCCTTCTCGAAACTTTTCGTTTTACAAGTTGAGAATCCTTGTAGTTTCAAAATGTGCAGAGTTGAAATACCTTTTCACGCCGAGTGTTGCAACGAGTTTGTCAAAGCTAGAGTATCTGGAAATTTCCGAATGCGTTAAAATGGAAGCAGTCATACATACGGAGACTTACGTTGATGTCTTTTCCAACTTAAAGTATCTCAGGTTGGCTAAGCTACCAGAGTTATTGCATTTCTGCAATAAAGTTGATGTAATTGAGCTACCACAACTCGTGAAATTGAAACTTGAAGGCCTACCAAAAATTACAAGCATTTATTGGTCTAGTGATATTTCCCGCATGCAATCTCTCTTTAACAAAGAGGTAAGTATATACTTTTATGTAAATAAAATAATTTCAACAAGCTTTTCAACTAAAAGTATTTAATGGATGACAAATCATAATTAATTTGCAGGATATGACTCCTAAACTGGAGCAATTGGTTGTTTCTGATATGTATAATTTGAAGGAGATATGGCCTCCTCGGTTTAGTACTAGTAATATGTGTCCATTGAGAGAGCTAACGGTCAAGGGTTGTGGTTCCATTGAAGTCTTGTTCAACATGGATTTTGGTGAAATCGAGCAACTTAGCAGCAGTTTGAGAAGCATTAAAGTAGATAGATGCAATAGTCTTGTGAAGCTTTTTTCATGCAATCCATTTCCTTTCTTCAATAATTTACAAGAGCTTAACGTCGGAAGGTGTCATTCCATTCGAGTGTTATTTGACATTGACTCGGGACGTGCTGGTAAAAGTGAAGAACAGGTTTGTAGCAGCAGCTTGAGAAGCATTGAAGTGTGGGAATGTGATAGTCTTGTGAATCTTCTCCCAAGCAATCCAATGCCATTATTCAATCATCTAGAAGAGCTTGAAGTTACAGAATGTGCTTCCATTGAAGTGATATTCGACATCGACATGGGATGTGTTGGTGAAATGGATAAAGTTAGCAGCAGCAGGTTGAGAAGCATTCTTTTGGTGGAACTAGGGAAGCTTAGAGAGGTGTGGAGGATAAAAGATGCTGGAAATAACTTGATTCATGGCTTTGAAGCTCTTGAAAGCATATATATTGAAGATTGTGAGAGGTTCGAAAATATAATCACACCTGCCACAACCACTTTTGATATGAGAGCACTCAAAGTAGTTAAAATTGATAACTGCGTCAGAGAAAGAGAGAGAAGCTATGAATTGGTTGAGAGTAACCAAGATCAAGAGGTACTGATTGTGATCTCTTTTCATTACTTGAATGTTATTTATTCTTTTTAAATATATAAAATAATAATATTAGGTTACTTATTATTTTTAAAATAAATAGAAAAATATTATTAGAACTATAATTCTACGTTTTTTTTCTTTCTCATACCCGGATATTCCTTGGTTTTATTTTTTATTTTTATTATTATTATTATTTTTTATTTTTTCAAAAATTATAACATTTGTGGTTGTAATATCCAGAATAATGTTATACCCACATCGACGGAGGAAGTGAATGATGGTATTTCTAAAGTTGCACTCCCATCCTATCTATTACACACTTTCCATCACCTTCATGAACTTGTCTTCTTGGACTATAAAGATGTGGAGGTGGTCTTTGAGATAACGACTCCAAGTAGTAGAGAATCACCTCACAATACTCAACAACCACCAATACTCCCCTATCTTGAAAAATTGAAGTTAACGGATATGGGGAGGATGAGTCATGTGTGGAAGTGCGATTGGAATGAATTCTTAATTCTTCATAAACCACAGTCAGAGTCCTCATTCCATAACCTCACAACTATAACAATGGAGGACTGCCATTTCATCAAGTACTTGTTTTCACCTCTCATGGCGAAACTTCTTTCCAACCTAAAGAAAGTTCGTATATCGTCCTGTGATGGTATTGAAGAGGTTGTTTTAAACACAGACCAGTCTACTGATAGCCTCAAAAACACCAGTCTCTTCCCTCATTTAGACATACTTGACCTGTCTAGCCTCGAAAAGCTCAAGTGTATTGGTGGTAGTGCCAATGGTATATCTACTGATATTCATGACCAGCTTAAGGTATGTTTTCTATATATTTAGTGATTAAAATAAAGGTTGGGTTAATTTTGTTAATATCATTAGCTCTTGATTATATAACCAAATTCTCATTTTTTTTCCTGTTCCAGTTAAAATCTCAAGCTTCTTGGTCCTTATGCCAATACGCTAGAGAGATAAGGGTAACAGAATGTGATGCATTGTCAAGTGTGGTTCCATGGTATGCTGTAGGACAAATGCAAAAGCTTCAGGTGCTGAAAATAAAAGATTGTAAATCAATGACAGAGGTGTTTGAAACTCAAGAGATCAACAACAAGAGTGGTACTGATACTGGAAAGTCACTTCCAAGGCTAGAATATATTACGATGCTCGAACTTCCAAAACTAAAGATCTTGAAAATTAAAGGGTGCAACCTTTTGGAACATATATTCACATTTTCTACTCTTCAAAGCCTCACACAACTCGAAGAGTTAGTGGTAAAGGATTGCAAGGCAGTGGAAGTGATTGTTAAGAAAGATAATGAAGAGCAACCAAGGACATCTGATGCTGCGGTCTTTCCTCATTTGAAGTCCCTTAAACTAGTCAATCTACCAAACTTTGTGGGTTTCTTCTTGGGGAAGAATGAATTCAGATGGCCAGCATTGGAAAAGGTTGTGATCCGTGAATGCCCAGAACTAACGGTGTTCGCTTATGGACGGTCTATAGCTCCAAAGCTTAACTTCATAAATACAAGCTTAGGCAAACATAGTGTTGAATGCGGCCTTAACTTTCATGTGACGACCACCTCGCATCAGGTATTATTTTTATTTCAAATAAAAAAAAGAAAAAACCTTCCCATGTCAGGTCTTTTCTAGAAAATATCAACGGTTTGGTTATGTATCTGATCCCTAAAACCCAACCGTTGTACAATCATGTAAAGCCTTTTGGCTTATTTTACTCACATCTGAATTTTTTTAATCACTGAACCAACTTATATGTACAATTTTCTTTTACATAAGCTTGTGTTTTTTATGACCTGGTAGGCTCGATTACCAAGTTATGAAAGTACAAGCTCAGGCCACCCTACTACTATGGAACGGTTTCCTTGGTCTTTTCATAATTTGATCGAAATGGATGTGAATTATAATCCCAGTGGTGGACAGACTCTTTTTCCATCCGATAAGTTGCTACAACTGCAAAAGCTTGAAACTGTCCATTGTAGGCAATGTCGGGACATTGAGCAGATATTTGATTCACAAACCGTTGCTGAAATTCCAAACTTGAGACAAGTGGATTTGGAGTTGTTATTTAGTCTCAAGTATATATGGAAGAGCAAGCAGGGGACAGTATTAAAGTTTCCAAACCTAACAAGACTGTCTATTGAAGGGTGTGATAGTTTAGAATATGTATTTACATGTCCCATGGTTGGTAGTCTATTGCAACTCCAAGAACTACATATAAGGAACTGCAGAAGTATGAAGGTAATTGTGAAGGGAGAAGAAGAAGAATGTGATGCCATAGTGAATGCTATTGTGGTGTTTCCTTGTCTAAAGTCCTTAGAACTTGGATTTCTTAAAAGTCTCGAGGGATTTTGCTTAGGAAAGGAAGCTTTTTCATTTCCATCATTGTATACCTTGCAAATTGGTGGGTGTCCAGAAATGAGGGTTTTCACCAAGGGAGATTTGGCTGCTCCAAAGCTATATGCAATTAGTAGATATGGTAGGAAGTATAATATATACAATAGGCTGAACTCCTTTTTGAACACCTTAAATAAGAGGGACTAAATATGTAAAACGTTCATGTTCACAACTTCTTCATCTTCAAACTTAATTTTCGACGCCATCCACATGATCTGTTTTCAGGTAAGTCGTTCAATGTATGTTTTTTATTTGCGTAATTAACTCTGTTTATTTATATGATTATTCATAGGATTATAGGTAATTGGGTATTTTGAATTGGAAGTATTTAATTAAGGGTTTATGTCTTAGCCTGATTGATGTCATGGGTCAATATAAGGAAGTCAACAAAAGTCAACAAAAGATTCGTTAATGTTGAGAAAACGCAATTTTCTTGTAATAGTGTTAAAGGTTGAAGTTTTAGTTTGAATCTTGATGATTAATTGGAAGATTTTGTAGTATATGATGGATATTATCAAGTAAAAAATGAAAAAGATTATAGTGCACAAAAGATGTTTGGGAAATGTCAATAAAGAAATTTGAGGTTGATGGTGTTGCTTGTTGTTGATGTGGGTTTGACTTTTATTGTTGACTTCCTTATTTTGGCCCACGACAATTGATTTCTGTGTTTGTGTATTTATTGCAAGTATAAATTGTAATAAGCCGAATGTATAATATGATTCGTAAAATATTTAAACAAGAGAACTACAGAGATGTATGATGCAGTAGGTGCGACGATTAATTGGATCACTTTTGGTGTTGTTCATAGCCTATACCGTGTGTTTTTATTGGCTACATAGTTACATGTGTTTGAAAATAATTATTAGATCTTGTATTTAATTGAACTCTGCAATTGGTAAAAGAAGAAATTAAGAAGTATTGATGGTTTGAAAAGGCACATTTGATTAGGGTAACTTGGCAATGGTTGATCTTTTGTTATAGTTTGAATTTATTATGAATTGGAATGACCTTTAGTTAAAACATATAGGCTTGACACTACACTTATAGAAACAAGATAACTGGAACAGGGGAGGAGGGGACTCACCAAAGTAAGTCAACAAAATTCAAAGAAAACGTGCAGTGGGTACTTAGTTAAGTGTCCTATTTTAGGGAGTTTTTTATACCAATCTCATCTAGTGACTAAGAAGAGATCAACAACAAAAGGATCAGTCAACTCCCTAATCTTAGAATATAGTGCTGCAGAAATAGTTAAGCACAATAGTGAAATCAGTATGCTCCAGTACATGTCCCATAAAAGTCGCAGCCTTTTCTTTTTCGGGCATCTTGTTAAAATTGTAACTGTAAAGATTTCACAAATGCAGTAAATGTGTTTGCTTTGGGTCCACAACAAATATTCAAACAATTTTCTTAAACTAGCTAATCAAACATTGCAATTGCATATGATATATCATTTATTCTCATGTGTGCAGCAACTATAAGAAGCTATTATCTAATAACCCACTTGTAGGTTTGTAGATATTGTAATTGTTGATACTTAAGATGTTATAAAAGTAACTTCACTTCAAAGGTATAAATTTATGACAATGTCAAAGTAATTGATGATAGAGGACAGATTATAATTTTACTTGAGTTTTATTATGTGGACAATATGACTTACACTACAGTAATTTCCACCAATTTTTCGTATTGTCAAGAACCAAAATTTCGTTTTTGCAGGAACTTCAGAACTCTACAGAGGCTCAAGTCGTCTGTTCTTCATACCGCTATGCTAAATTCATGGGAAGTAAGTTTGTTTTTGGACAATTCTATACAATTCGTTGGTCTATAGGAGTTTGAGACAGGTATGAACAATGAGCCCAAACCACAGATATCTTTCATGTAAAAATTATGCGCAACAACACGTTTGTCACTGTGACAGATTCAAAAGGAAACAAGAAAATGGGAGCCTCGATCTTCTGGATCTTAAGCAATGAAGGAGGAAGGAATTTTCGGAGTATAGTGCGGAAGAAACTGCTGAAGATATGAGAAGAGTTACTAAAAGTATGGGACTGAAGTCGGTTGTGATAAAGGTCAATGGATTTACTCATTCAAGAGATACAAGCTTGTGATTTTGAGGTTTAGAGACGCGTAAACAAACTGGAAACCTGACCAAAACGCGATTGTGTGATTAAAGGAAGTTAATGCGTGTCGACTCAGGATTGTGTTTGTGTTTTATTTGTGCTGTTGCAAAATACTAGTTGAAGTGTGGTAAGGAGGCTTGCTTGATGTTATTATTGTTTCACCATCAATATGTAGCTTTGTTTGATTGAGTTTCTTTTTTCTTTTTCTTTTTTTTTCTTTTTTTATTATTATTTTTTTTTTTGGATATTGCTAGAAGCAAAAATCTACAACTTTTGGTCGTTTAATAGAATATCGTTTGCAATAAGTTTTGTACTTGATTGCTTTTACACGTGGGAAGGAGGTAAATTTCCGCAACAATGATAAATTTTCACAAAATTATTCTCAGCAGCTTCCCTTGTTTGATTTTTTTTTAATTAAGGCTGTAAGTTTCCTATCTTTTCAATTTCAGAAAACATCATCTGGTGTGTCTATGTTTTTCTCTTATGTTTGCAGACAGAAAGTGAAAATGATACAAGTTCTTATATGTCTCCACAAGAAAAGCAAACAAATTTTTTTTTCCGACATGAAAGGGAAAAATGACTTATTTCCATTTCAATCATATTCTTTTTCTTGCATAGACAAAATACATGTAAGAAAACAAACAACGCCTTAGTTCTTTTTGCTACATGTACAAAACTAAGAGCTTTCCTTATATCATTCACCACTTTTTATTTATTTATATGTATTTCAAGATAAATGTTTACTTAAACCTAATCAAAAATATTTTAAAGAACAAAAGTAAAACTATTGACGTTTTGCAAAGGGCTACTTAATGGCAGAGGCGGTACCAGAAAAGAATCTATGTGGGGGCAAAACTTAAAAGTGTATGTCTGGTCATGGACTTCGAGTCGGGTTTTTTTTCAACGACAAATTGAAATGACACGAATTGTGGTTGGTTTCTCCTGTAAACTCACAAACTTTAGCTTTTGCATCCAAATGTTTTTTTATCCTTCAACAATATGATCCCAGATTTGCATTGATCAATTTTTTTTTAACCCAAAATACAAAGTAGATACCTCCCATCTAAGATACCTTGTTTAGAAATAATACTCTATCGTATGTGTCAAATAGATAACTAGCCTCAGCAAAGTGGGATTTTACCAACGCAAGAGCTCTTCCGCAATGAGATATGTTGTTCTTTTCTACCTTGGGCGTTTCAGCATAAATAATAAGATTAGTATGGTTTAAGCATGCCATGATATGAGTTGGATCAGTTGGAAAACCCCTTGCCTCTCAACCGAGAGGTCAGGGGTTCGATCCTCACTCCCTACAAAAGGCCGGAGGTCCTTTCTACCTTTGGTAGAACTGGAAGCAGCCTCTCTACTTTAGGTTGGGGTAAGGCTGTCTACATCTTAACCTCCCCCAAACACCGGAAACGGTATTGGGTACCCATAACCCGTGGAAGACGGCATCGGGGAGTTACTTTTTTTTTAGGGGGAGATTAGAGATAGCAAGATGGCGAGTCAAAATGGGTCGGGTTGAAACGGATAAAAATAGGTTTGCTTCATATGTAAGAATGTCAAATCGGAATAAGGTCCATAAGAGTGTCAAAATGGTTCAGGTTCAAACAGGTGGTAAGGTCAGAGTGGAGACCTACTAAAACTTGACGTGACTTTCAACCTGACCCAGTCGACCCATTTGATGTGTTCCTCTTTTAGCTAAACCTGCTTTGAACCATATGACACATTTAAGATATGAGAAATCCAAGACCCATTTATAAGTAAATTGGTCAAAATCGCCACCTATTATGGAGATAACGGTATAGAAACAAAGATGGGCTTACGTTTGATCATAACCATCAGGTTGGAAGACTGGATCCCATCCAAAATTATTTGGTGTGTAAATTTATTTGAAATGCCAATTAATCAAATTTTAGACTACATAAGATCAGTTAAATCGTTTGATATCGTAAAAAACAAAGTGAATAATATCAAGCATACTGGGGTCTTTCCCACAAACGTAATGGGTTCATGATTTGGCCCAAAAGCAAGAGAAAATGCACGCAGGGCATAGGCGGGTCAACCCGGATAAACACTTCCAGCCACCCGGGTTTATCATTTGTACACTTTTTTTCATACCAGAATATATGTTTTGGAGAATATACGTACGCAGAGTAGTACACAAAAAATATGAATAAAAAAATGTACCTGAATAGCGGCCAATCTAGCTTTTTCTTCAAGTTTCTTTGCATTTACCAGTCACAAATGTCACCGGAGGTAGCTTCAACGCACCCTCACTAGCCATTTTTACAGTAGACTTTTTTAATTTTATAGATTTACAGTTGACTTTTTAGTATTAGATATACAGTCTACTACTATAGTACTTAAGTATGATTGTGCATGGCAGGGGCTTTTGCCGGTAAGTGGAGTATGGCATACTTGGAAGGTTCATGGTTCAATTTCCGATAGCCTCCCTCGTTGGCGACCTATTAGTTATATCCGATCTTTTCACTTTCAGAAAACATCATACAACCTTTGTTTCCTTTCTAAAATGGTGAGATTTTAATAACGGATCCAAAGAGCATACCACAAACGAAAAGTAAAAACAAACCTCGTAACAGATCCATAAACAAAACTAAATACAAAAGCTACGAAAAGAGATGGAATGTTGGTGGGTATGTCCCAGAACAGGGTTAAGATAATTAAAGGCAGCAACAATACCACTAGGTGGTTACCGGATATCGCTTGGAATCGTGTGATCACTTTCCAAAGTAATATATTCGACCCTAATGTCTGGGTTACACGAATATCTACTTGGGATAAGACCTAATGTAGTTATAGAATTAGGCACAATTCAATAACCCTTTTGCTTAGAAGTGTTAATCGTTTTCTATGTGTCGTTTCATGCATGATCAGATATCCTATTTATAGGATAATACTCTTAGCTAGTCAAATGGAATTATAAGTATTAATCGGCCCATTAATAGCCTCATAATTATCCCCATTATATCCGTTAGTGGTTACATGACCAATTAAACGTGGTCATTAACCAGTTGAAACTGCCACTTGAATAGGTCAATGCCCGTTACAAGCAGTACTTTTACACTAGCAGTACTTTCATAACACTAGCAGTGGAAACACTGCCTATCAGTACCAATTTAGTACTAGCAGTGGAAACACTACCTATCAGTGCTAATATTACACTATCAGTACAAAACCACTATTTGAGTCAGGGTGTTCAGGGACCTTATGGGTGTCACTCTGTACCTCCTGACCCATTACCAGGTGTGAACTAATCCCACAAGTGCACTAAATTTTCCAACAATCCTCCCTAAATTTAGTTCACTTCCTTTGCATGAAAAACAAACATTAAACAAAACATGTGCATAAACGAAAATATCCTGAGGATTGAATTTCCATCATAGTACATTACACGTTCAAATATTCGAGAATCAGGGTGTTCTAAGAATTGAACCCTTCAACCCATTTGAATACCTGAAGATAAAATACACACAAGTTTTCAAACACTTAAAAGCTCCTGACACTATACAAGCCATGTGTCCATATCCAAATTTATAAATGTTGTAAAAGCTAAAAGTCCAAAGCTTCCTGAAGCGGCAAAACTTCAACATTTATATAGGTGGTTCCTCTTTATTCATTCTCCTGCTAAGCACTTTTTCAAAGAAAAATAACCATTAAGAAGTAAAGACTTCATCCTCCTTTCAGCAGGTTCTGAGCACAACCTTGGGATGTAAATAGAACATGTGCTCCAGTCCACTGAATGTTCAGCTTTCCACATTGAACTAAGCTCTCAAGTTTCCTTAGGAGGGAGTTGGGTGTCCTAGCATTCAGTGACTAAGTTGGACTTAAACCCATCCCTTTAACAGACTTTATAACCAAGTCTCTAGCCAAACCCTTCGTCAAGTGATCAGCTAAGTTCTGTTGAGATCTAACAAACTCTATAGATACCACCCCATTCATGATAAGCTCACGAATCATGCTATGTCTGACACCTAAGTGTCTAGACTTACCATTGTACATCTGGCTATAAGCCTTAGCCAATGTTGCTGCACTATCACATCAGATAGAAATAGGTGCTATAGGTTTAGGCCACAATGGAATATCAAGAAGCAAGTTTCTCAACCATTCAGCTTCTTTACCAGTAGCTCCTAAAGCCACAAATTCAGATTCCATTGTTGAACTGGTGATGCAAGTTTGCTTCTTGGATGCCCAAGAAATTTCACCTCCACCAAGTAGGAATACCCAGCCACTGGTAGACGAATTGTCTTCAGTGTTACTGATCCAACTTGCATCAGTGTATCCTTCCAACACTGATGGATAACCAGTATATGAGAGACTATAATCCATAGTTCTCTTCAAATACTTCAGTACCCTCTGAACTGCTTGCCAGTGATGAGCACTAGGATTACTAGTATACCTGCTCAATTTTCCCACTACAAAACCAATATCAGGCCTTGTACAAGTCATGGCATACATCAGGCAGCCAATTACCCTAGAATACTCAAGTTGAGATACAACTTTGCCATTATTAGGCATCAGCTTCTCACAAGTATCCATAGGTGCACTCACTGGAGTACAATTAAAGTAATTGAATTTCCTCAACACCTTCTCAATATAATGAGACTGAGAGATAGAAATTATTTTACTTTCATGTTTAATCCTTATACCAAGGATAACATCAGCCTCCCCCATGTCTTTCATGGAGAACCTTGATGACAAAAAATCCTTTGTCAAGTCAACCTGATTTTGGTCAGTGCCAAAGATCAACATGTGATCAACATATAGACAAATGATGACTCCTTTACCAGATTCATCAAATTTGCTATATACACATTTGTTAGCTTGGTTAAAAACATAACCACTAGACAAAACCACTTCATCAAATTTTGATGCCATTGCTTAGGTGCCTGCTTTAGTCCATAAAGAGACTTAATCAGTTTACACACCTTGTTTTCATTGCCAGGAAAGATGAAGCCATGAGGTTGGTTCATATAAACCTCCTCATCCAATTCACCATTCAAGAAAGCTGTCTTCACATCCATCTGATGAATAATCAGATTGTGAATTGATGCCAAAGCAATCAGCAGTCTTATGGTACTGATACGAGCCACAGGGGCATAAGTATCAAAATAGTCTATTCCTGACTTTTGTTTAAAGCTCTGAATGACTAGTCTAGCCTTGAACTTTTCAATAGTTCCATCTACCTTCATTTTCTTTTTGAAAATCTATTTGCAACCCAAAGGTTTGCAACCAGGTGGTAGATCAACCAACACCCAAGTGTTGTTGCCCATGATGGAATCCATCTCATCATTAATTGCTTCTTTCCAGAAAGCAATATCCTGGGACTTCATTGCTTCTTCAAATGTCTTGGGATCATCCTAAAAAATGAAGCAATAGGAGTATTGGTCTGAGACCTCATCCCTGGTTCCTTCAACTAAGTATAGTTGAAACTCAGGTCCAAATGACTTTGGAGTCCTGACCCTTTTGCTCTTCCTGAGCATAGGTTCAGGTTGTTGAATCACAACCTCATCAGGGACCACTGATGGATCTTCATCAGGGACCTCTGATACACCAGTGTCTTGAGTTCCATTAGGAATCCTCAGACTTGGTCTAGGGACTGATGAGAATCTATTCTCATTAAAGTTTGCATCCCTTGATTCAATTATGGAGTTAATTAAAACATATTCATTAGGTTCAATAACATAGAACCTAAAAGCCTTGGAATGCTCAGCATATCCAACAAAGATGCAGTCAATGCCTCTTTCACCCAAAGTCTTCAGTTTTGGATTAGGGAGTCTTACAACAGCCCTACAACCCCAGACCTTGAGATAGTTCAGGTTGGGTTTTCTTTTAGTCTAGAGTTCATAAGGGGTAACCTTGTTCCTTTTTTTGGGAACCCTATTTAATAAATAGCAAGCTGTTAACATAGCTTCACCCCAGAACCCTTGACTCAGTCCTGAATAGGACAACATGGAATTAACCATCTCCTTCGGCACCCTATTTTTCCTTTCAGAAATGCCATTTTGCTGAGGAGTATAAGGGGCAGTCGTTTCATGGATTATTCTAACAGACTGAAAATACAGAGTATCCATGTACTCACCTCCCCTATCAGTACTTGATCTTTTGATCAAAGACCCAAGTTGTAATTCAACTTCAGTTTTAAACACTTTGAATTTATCTAATGCTTCATCCTTGGTATGTAACAGATAGACATAACAAAATCTAGAAGCATCATCAATAAATGTCACAAATTACTTCTTATTCCCCAAATAAGGAGTGGCATGCAAATCACACAGGTCACTGTGAATTAGCTCCAAGACCTTAGTCTCACGACTAACACCCTGAAAAGGTTTCTTGGTTATCTTGGTCAACATGCAAGTTTTACACTTTTCAGTGTCCATGTCAAATGCTGGGATCAATCCATCCTTAGACATATCTTGCATCCTTTTATAGTGTACATGGCCAAGTCTAGCATGCCAAAGGGTAGAGTCAGTCTGGTCAGAGGTGGTCACAAAGGCTGAAATAACACTATCAGTGACAATATTAAGCCTGAACATTTGATTACATAAATATCCAAAACCAATAAAAACACCATGCTTAGAAAGAACAAATTTATCCGACTCAATAACTTGTTTATATCCATGATTATTCAAAGTACTGCTTGAAACCAAGTTCTTCCTGATATCAGGAACATGAATAACATTAAACAAAGTTACAATCTTTCCTGAACTAAACTTAAGATCTACACAACCACGACCATGCACCAAGGCTGTTGACTCGTTTCCCATGAAAAGAATAGAACCATCATTCAGTGACTCATAAGTCTTGAACCAGCTTCTATCTTTGCACACATGAACTGTTGCACCAGAGTCAACCCACCACGCAACATCATCATCCTGCACATAATGAGATTCAGATACATATGTAACATAATAAATCTGAAAAGACTTATTAACCATATTCTGACCTTTCAGTGAGTTGGAAGAACCACCACTCCCTGAACCATTATTTTCTGATCCAATGGCTTTACCGCCAACCTTAACACCTTTGCAATCCCTTTTAATGTGACCAGATTTGCCACATTTCCAACAAGTAGGTGTTGCCTTCTTGTTAGGATCTGCCTTTGTGTTCTCATGATGTTTATGTTTTCCTTTGTTGTCATTGTACCTGGTGGAGTTGTTATGCTCCACCATATTGACAACAGATGCACCAGCAGCATTGCTACTCTTTGGCGTGTCATTATCCTGCACTTTGAGAGATTCCTCAATACGCAGATGACTGCCCAACTCAACCAGAGTTAATTCCTCTTTCTTATGTTTCAAGGTATGCTTGAAATCTTTCCAAGAAGGAGGAAGTTTATTAATAACACAAGAGACTGAAATAGCCTCATCCATGTGCATATTGTGTTGTTTAAACCTTCCAAGTATTCCAAGAAGTTCATTGTATTATTCCATAACTGGTCTTGAATCAGTCATTTTGTAATTTGCGAAATTACTTACTAGGAACTTCTTACTTGATGCATCCTCAGCCATATATTTGGCATCCAAGGAATCCCACAGTTCTTTGGAAGATTCAAAGTTCTGATAAATATCAAACAGAGACATACCATTGAGAATTAGACCTCTGCAAATGTAGTCATCATTCTCCCATTTGCTCCTCCTCCTGATCTGCTCAACAGTAGCATCATCCCCATCATCAGGAATAGGAATGGTTAGTACATACACCACACTCATGCATGACAGCAGGAAGTGCATCTTCTTCTGCCATCTCCTAAAGTCCACCCCTTCAAACTTGTCCAGCTTGGCAAAGTTTGAAGTCATGTGTTTCATTGCGGCAGCAGCCATTGATTATCACAAATAGTTTACTTTGATTGTTGGTGGGTATGTCCCAGAACAGGGTTAAGATAATCAAAGGCAGCAACATTACCACTAGGTGGTTACCGGATATCACTTGGAATCGTGTGATCACTTTCCAAAGTAAACTATTCGACCCTAATGCCTGGGTTACACGAATATCTACTTAGGATAAGACCAAATGTAGTTATAGAATTAGGCACAATTCAATAACCCTTTTTCTTAGAAGTGTTAATCATTTTCTGTGTGTCGTTTCATGCATGATCAGATATCCTATTTATAGGATAATACTCTTAGCTAGTCAAATGGAATTATGAGTATTAATCGGCCCATTAATAGCCTCATAATTATCCCCATTATATCCGTTAGTGGTTACATGACCAATTAAACGTGGTCATTAAACAGTTGAAACTGCCACTTGAATAGGTCAATTCCCGTTACAAGCAGTACTTTAACACTAGTAGTACTTTCATAACATTAGCAGTACTTTCATAACACTAGCAGTGGAAACATAGCACTAGCAGTGGAAACACTGCCTATCAGTACCAACTTAGTACTAGCAGTGGAAACACTACCTATCAGTGCTAATATTACACTATCAGTACAAAACCACTATTTGAGTCAGGGTGTTCAGGGACCTTATGGGTGTACACTCCGTACCTCCTGACCCATTACCAGGTGTGAACTAATCCCACAAGTGCACTAAATTTTCCAACATGGAAATGGTTTCGAAATCCACACTTCCCAAGAGATGAAACTGGTTTATTACTAAAACAGATTTAACAAATTCATAATGATATATCATATACTAGGGGTTTCATCAACGTTTCAAGTAAGTAAAGGGTTGTGTCCGAATAGTACCTCATGTTGTGTGATAAGCTCCACAACCGAATAGTTGTGAGTTCAAATCCTGCTTTGAGCATGCGAGATAAATTGTAAACACGTGAAAAACTATCTAGAAAGTAGAAACATATATGAAGATTGTCTGAGTAAAAAGTATTCATGGTTTTTGACCCGCCACAATATGAGTGTTTACCTCATTGTTACTATACAGTATATGTTTCAATGCTTCATCCAAACTAATAACAAAAATATTTATAGGATAAAATTTTAAGCCGTAACAATAATCAAATGATGCGAAACATCTACTATTAGTATGTCTAAATATGGGTTATTTTAACCAATTATTACAAGGATTTTTCTCATGTTAAGCACACAAAAAGGACGGCGGGACCCACGAAAAAGGACATCCGGACTCAAATATTTTATTTAAAAAATGTATTTTTTGTGGGTCCGGATGTCCTTTTTTGTGGGTCCCGCTATCCTTTTCATGTGCTTAACATGTGCCCCCGAGGCACATGTTAGAAAAACCCTTATTACAATACCAAGCTTTAAAATAAGATAATGAGTCGAATAACCATATCATTTTTGGTATAATATAACTCTTTACATCTTTGGTGTTTTCTCATTCTTTAATTTGTAAGCACTTTGTTGAATCATAAGTTTGTTACTAAAACAGATTTAACAAATTCATAATGATATATCATATATATATATATTTTTTTTGTTGGTAAAAAGTCAAAGACCCGGTAAATATATTAGTCCTAAAAACTTTTAAGTACAAAGGATATGGGTGAATCCCATATCTCAGCCCGTTACATAGGCGAAAAGCTTACATAACAAGATACTTCCTATTCTCTATATAAGAAAATAAACCACTACTCATAAGATAACATTAGACTCCTATAGAAATAAAATTACTTCCCACCAAGGCCTTGGAGCTTGATACCATACGTGTCATAATATGCATCCAAATTTCCTAGTAGATCGTAAACCTGATCCGCATAGTTATCATAATCATAGTCATCATAATCATCTTCATGATCATGACCACCACCAAACAGATTCCACGACTCATCAAAGGTATTCACAACCTCCTCTTCTTCTCTTCTTCACTATCAGAATCCACAATTTCTCCCACCTTAGTGAATGGGTTAACCCTCTTAGTAGAAGAAGTAGACGGGAAATCCTTATTATTACCTTGATAATCAACCTTTTTAATAGGATTACCATCATCATCAACAAGAGTAGCTTTCCCATCAATAAGAAGCTTTTCAAACCATGAATACTTTTCATCAACGTCTAGGGGTTTCATCAACGTTTCGAGTAAGTAAATGGTTTTTGTCCGAATAGTACCTCATGTTGTATGATAAGCTCCACAATCAAATAGTTGTGAGTTCAAATCCTGCTTTGAACATGCGAGATAAATTGTAAACACATGAAAATTAAAACTATCTAGAAACATATATGAAGATTTTCTGAGTAAAAAGTATTCATAGTTTTTGACCCGCCACAATATGAGCGTTTACCTCATTGTTACTATACAATATATGTTTCAATGCTTTATCCAAACTAATAACAAAAATATTTATAGGATAACATTTTAAGTTGTAACAATAATCAAATGATGCGAAACATCTACTATTAGTGTGATTAAAGATCATTTGAGGACAAAAGATTATTTACATACCAAGGGATCAATCTCCACCATCCATTTTTATTTGATCTAATGGATGAGATTAATCCAACAATTTAAAAAACCCACTTCCATCATCTTTTTTCAAATATTAATAACTTTTAAACCGTTAATCGTTAAGCGAAAAAAAATATCATTGCGACGAGCATTTAATTATCTTTCAATAGATAGGCACTTTCATGTACTTTCGACAAAAAAAAAAAAAAAAAAATCGTAATTTTCACGTTTTTTTTTCAAGTTTTTTTGTTTTTTTACGTTACTGAAATTTGCATGAAAAAAATCATATATGATTAAACACTAATTTGAATATCACATGTGATATTAGTGTTAAATCATATATGATATGTGATATTACACTAATATCACATGTGATATTACATATCATATATCATATAACACTAATATCATATATGATATAACACTAATATCACATGTGATATTCAAATTAGTGTTTAATCATATATGATTTTTCATGCAAATTTCAAATAACGTAAAAAAAGACGAAAAAACGTGAAAAAAACGATTTTTTTTCTTCGAAAGTATATCAAAGTGCCCGTCTATAGAAAGACAATTAAATGCTCTTCGCGACGGTGTAAATATTTTTACTTAACAATTAACGGTTTAAGAGATATTTAAATTATAAAAAATAAGTGAAATAATAAAATGCTTTTAATGTCAACTATTGATTTCTTTTTAGTTGGATGATGGAGATGAGTCCCTATGTAAGAAAAGTTTGGTATGTAAAATAACTCTCCTCATTAGTATGTTTAAGTATGGGTTATTTTAACCAATTATTACAATATCAAGCTTTAAAATAAGATAATGAGTCGAATAACCGGCCATATCTTTTTTGGTATAATATAACTGTTTACATCTTTGGTGTTTTCTCATTCTTTAATTTGTAAGCACTTTGTTGAATCATAAATTTTTATATATTTACACAGGCAGTTTTTTTAATTTCATATATATTGTTCGAATTTGTTTGCTTTTATATATACAACACTAGTTACTATTATTGGTGTTACATTAAACATTGTTAGAAATTGATCGCTATCAAATGGCCATTCAATTTTTTTTAAATATATATGGAATATTTAGGGGGTTTACTGTAATAGAATTTTTCTAACACCCGTTAAATAAAAAATGGAGGAGAATAATTGATAGAAGGAAATAAGGTCGCATGGTAATTGAAGTAATGTGTTGCTTACAGTCAAGGACATTAGTTCGATTCCCATGCGCTATAGATATTCTATCTTTTGCGTGTTGAATACAAAAATCACATTCACATTTTTACATTTTTGGTGTTTTCTATTCTTTTATTTGTAAGCACTTTTGTTGAATCATAACTTTTTATATATTCTATTTCACTAATATCATTTGAATTTGTTTGCCTTTAGATATGCAACACTAGTTATTATATTTGGTGTTAGTAATTCTAAAATAGTAACTAATAGATGTGAACAAATGGACATTTGGTATGCTAAACAATCTCAGCACATCTAAGAGATACAAAAGGTATTTACTATGATTTGACTTCACGTTTCTTGACATTCGATAACTCTAATCTTTATATCGCTGCCGATTTTATCTGTTGCGATGCACAAACAAACTGTCCAAAAACATTACATGAAAGTTACGTACGCGAGTAAAAGTATTTGTCCCGTGGCGAAAAATTTTCTCCTCTTTAAATTTTCCCGATGGTCAAGTTCACAGTTAAAGAATTCGTTTACGTTTGTTTGTTATTTTTGATTGAAAGTCGAATGGTTGTGTGTAAAAGGGGAGCCCATAGCGTCAATTGGGAGGATTTGTTTCCTTCTTGTTACAACATATGCAAAGATAATAGGATATGAATATTAGTAGGATAGTTGGAAAGTGTTTCCATCATTATTTGGTGGTCTTGGGTTCAATTCTTAGCTAATTCCTCTACCATTTTTTATTTGTTAAAACGGCCATTTATTCATATAATAATTTGTATAAACACATAATTCATATTTTTACATCTTTTGGTGTTCTCTCTTTGTTACATATTTCAACGAACAACCCGTATAATGAACACATTTTTGATATAATAAGTGAATTACATCATTTTGGAGTGATTTTGTCAATTCATTCTTATTGAAAAAAAATTGGGTCAATAGGAGAGCTTGATTTTGCCATGTAAGCAAAATCGTGTGATGTGATTGGTTAATAAAAATCAAAATTAAATTGATTTTGGTCAACCTTTAATTGATTTGGTGGAGAAATTTGGTTGATAAGAAAAAACACATAAAAACATAGGTGTCAAATTTGTGAAAACAAAAACTTAAAAAAAGAGGGGGCAATTAATAAAACTTTAGTGGTTAAATTTTTAAAAATTGTATAGAGTTAAGTGTAATATTATAAGTTTATATGTTTTTTAGTAACTTTGAAAATTAAACAAATACACCCTTATACTTTATAACTTAAAAATAAAATATGTATGTTGTTTTAAAACTCCAACATATAAATATACATAAGATTATAAATATCATTTTTTTTACTATTTATGTTTACTAAGGACTCATTTGTTTCAGATTAAAAGTATGACAAATGTGGCACGAATTTGAATATTAAATACGGCTAAATTATTGAAAACGGAAATATAATTATCAAATTGTAAGTACGAGCTACTGTAATATGGAAAGAAAAAAAGCGTGATTGTATTTATAACAACTACTCATGTAATTTTATTTATTTATATAAGGATATGTAGAAAAACATTTTTAAAAAACTTTAATGAGTATATTTTAACTTCATCAACGTTTATTATGTGCAACTAAACTAGCATCTTGTGTACATCATAATATCAATAGTGAAATTTAAATAGGAACATCAACATCTATATCAACTAAATATAGTTGAATCTTGAGTTATCTAACAAAACTTTTTTACAAAATTTGATTATACAAAATTCTAATGGATATTAATGGATAATGAAAAAACTCATGCATTAGTATATAATTATATGTAATTACCTTTAAAAATACAATATTCAGCATTGATACAAAATAAATTTTTTTATCAAAACCATGTGCATGCACAGGTATTATAACTAGTAAATGGTAATTAGAACTAAATGAGTCAACATTTACGTCCCACATAGGTTAAGGAAGTAAAATCTTTCTTGTTATATATAATCTAGTAAACCAACTTCATACATGTCAAGAATATTAACATGTTTTCCAAGTACTTGGTTGTTAACGAAGTTGATTATCAAACTGATAAAGTCAAACTTCGTTGATGAACATTACGTGGGAAAACAACTATAATACGCTTGACATCTTTTGTATTTGTACTCTTATATGACAAGAAAAGTATAATTATCATATAAAATGCTTGAACTAAACTACCTGCAGCGTACAACACTTATTTACCAGATGAGTTGCATAAGAGGATCTCCGAATCAAATTGCATCGTCATTGAATAAGAGTATTTAAAGTTTCATACTATTTAAAGAGCTATAAAGAACAATGATCTATGATAAACAGATAAATGGTATATACTCTTTAGAAATCCAATATGCACTTTGTACATTATTTGATAAAAAAAGTAGGGAAAATGACAAAAAAATGCATCGAACTTGACACTTGTTGTCATTGTGTGTAGCCAACTATTTTTTTTTCATTGTAACACAAACCTTTTGAATTTTTGTCATTGTATGTAGCCAGTTAGGTGAATTTGTGTTATTGTATGTACCCAGTCAGGCTTAGCGTTACATCGTTAGTCCTTTTATATTAACGGTCGTTAGTAAATA